>VZSF01002930.1:142487-177011 GCA_013398295.1 Chionis minor
TTCCCCCCCTCCCTCTTTTTTTTTTTTTTTTTTTTTTTTTTTTTTTTAAATAATAATTAAATCATGACTACATTTTAAATTAAGTTTTCTTTTTCTCAAGGTTATTCCATTATGCACAAGGCATAACTACTCAGGCATAATTCTCAGTCTTTCATTCTGGAGGGATTTAAAGACCTCTTGGTTTGTATGGTTCTTTGGATAATGCCATGCTGGAGAGTCTCTGCTGGTTGCTGAGGATGGGCTACTATTACTGCTCATCCTGCATCTCAGTCAAATTTGTACATCCATGTCTGTATTCCTGACTTCTGTTAGGGAGAGAATAATAAATTCTCATTTTTATAAGATACATATCCATCTTCTGCCATGATATTTGAATAACTATGTAGCCATTATTTGTTTAACGTACTGTTTTATTACAAATGGATTGGTTTTCCTAAAAAAATGCCCAGCAATTTTGTCAGATTTTACATATACTGACAGTAGGCTTTGACTTTCGAGCATCTCTTTTTTGTTACACCTAGCTCTAATAACATAAAATTCCATAATGCTAAGGCAGATACACATTTTTGATGTCCAACATTACACATAAATGCTGTTAAACAGTCACCGAGAGTGCTATTTCATCAGAGAATGGCTTACCACATATTTTCTTTGATTTTTTAAATATCCTTCCGCCTAGTGTTTTGATATTGTTGAATGCGGCCATTAACTGGCTATTGTTTTCTGTGATGCTGCTGGAGTTGCAGTACTAGGCAATTTGCACAGTCTTACTGCAATTAAAACGTGCAAATAAAAGCTGCAGTTTGGCACTGCATGGCTAAAATTCATTGCTGGGTCTAAAATGGTCATTGTAGTTGTGTCTGCGAGCTTGCCTGGTTCCCAGAAATCTAAATAGCTATCTATACTAAAAAGGTTGTTTCTGCTGTATATAATGATTATATGTCAGGTCTTTGGATTCATAGTCTCAAGTGTGTTAGAGTTATTTCAATGGGAATGCATTGACAGGAAATTTACACTGAAATTATGGGAATTTATAAAGTGAGATGATTTCACCAAATTTTTCCCAGTGGAAAGCAGCTGAGAAAAAAAATATATACAGCCAGAATGGAGGGTGTGCATATATCTAGAGAAAGATAGATAAAGGTATTTTGTTTCAATTACGTATTTGAAATAACCCAATTAAAGTCATAAATTTAAATTCAATCAGGTAGTCCCACTACAATGCAAAATGAAATTTTTGTAAGAACTTTTCCCTACAAAAGTTTGATGGTTTTGAATTTGTGATTGTTTCTAAAGGAGTTCAGGTCTGAAATGGAGAATCCCGTGTGAAAACAAAATGTCTGTTCTCCACACCTCTCTAAGTCTTAGTGTGCTACTGTAGATGCCACCAGTTCTCTGGACAGAGGTTTTCATTCCAGAGGGGATTCCAATTATTCTTGTGGAGGTTTCTGTTCTCAGTGATCTGATATTATGAATGGGCTGTTTTATATGCACTTCTGTCAGATCTCAAAAATGAAGTGAAGCTTCTCCCTTGATGTCCAACTTCTCTGGGGGAATTGCAGGTATGAGAATGTGTAAGTTTTAACCTTAAGCTAGGTGGTTTTTTGTTTGGTTGGTTTTTGTTTGTTTGTTTGTTTGTTTGTTTGTTTGAAGTCCCTGTTTTGGAACTGGTACTTAATTACTGGATTTTTAAAATTTATTTTCTATTCTGGTCTGTTTGAGGATCTCCCTATTTAAAAGCTCTATTTTCATACTGTAGGACTGCTTCCTGCAGGAAAGCAGTGATCTCACACATGGCATTCTTTCACTAGCATGTTTTAAAGATGTTTGGGAGTCTCCTTTAAAAAGCCTGTTGATATTTTCTTCTTGTTTTCTTCCAAAATGATTTCTTATCCTTGAATGCATATATGAACTTCAGTTGCCTGANGGAAAGTGGTTTGGTGAGCACATCTGCCAGCTCCCTTTAGTACCCTTGGGTGGATCCCATGCAGGCCCATAGACTTGTGTTGTTGTATGTAACAACTTAGATTATGCCCAGAAGTTTTACCACTGAACCTGGAGAAAAATTCCCTTTCTCTGCCTCTCTCTTTTCTTTTTTTTTNACATATCCATCTTCTGCCATGATATTTGAATAACTATGTAGCCATTATTTGTTTAACGTACTGTTTTATTACAAATGGATTGGTTTTCCTAAAAAAATGCCCAGCAATTTTGTCAGATTTTACATATACTGACAGTAGGCTTTGACTTTCGAGCATCTCTTTTTTGTTACACCTAGCTCTAATAACATAAAATTCCATAATGCTAAGGCAGATACACATTTTTGATGTCCAACATTACACATAAATGCTGTTAAACAGTCACCGAGAGTGCTATTTCATCAGAGAATGGCTTACCACATATTTTCTTTGATTTTTTAAATATCCTTCCGCCTAGTGTTTTGATATTGTTGAATGCGGCCATTAACTGGCTATTGTTTTCTGTGATGCTGCTGGAGTTGCAGTACTAGGCAATTTGCACAGTCTTACTGCAATTAAAACGTGCAAATAAAAGCTGCAGTTTGGCACTGCATGGCTAAAATTCATTGCTGGGTCTAAAATGGTCATTGTAGTTGTGTCTGCGAGCTTGCCTGGTTCCCAGAAATCTAAATAGCTATCTATACTAAAAAGGTTGTTTCTGCTGTATATAATGATTATATGTCAGGTCTTTGGATTCATAGTCTCAAGTGTGTTAGAGTTATTTCAATGGGAATGCATTGACAGGAAATTTACACTGAAATTATGGGAATTTATAAAGTGAGATGATTTCACCAAATTTTTCCCAGTGGAAAGCAGCTGAGAAAAAAAATATATACAGCCAGAATGGAGGGTGTGCATATATCTAGAGAAAGATAGATAAAGGTATTTTGTTTCAATTACGTATTTGAAATAACCCAATTAAAGTCATAAATTTAAATTCAATCAGGTAGTCCCACTACAATGCAAAATGAAATTTTTGTAAGAACTTTTCCCTACAAAAGTTTGATGGTTTTGAATTTGTGATTGTTTCTAAAGGAGTTCAGGTCTGAAATGGAGAATCCCGTGTGAAAACAAAATGTCTGTTCTCCACACCTCTCTAAGTCTTAGTGTGCTACTGTAGATGCCACCAGTTCTCTGGACAGAGGTTTTCATTCCAGAGGGGATTCCAATTATTCTTGTGGAGGTTTCTGTTCTCAGTGATCTGATATTATGAATGGGCTGTTTTATATGCACTTCTGTCAGATCTCAAAAATGAAGTGAAGCTTCTCCCTTGATGTCCAACTTCTCTGGGGGAATTGCAGGTATGAGAATGTGTAAGTTTTAACCTTAAGCTAGGTGGTTTTTTGTTTGGTTGGTTTTTGTTTGTTTGTTTGTTTGTTTGTTTGTTTGAAGTCCCTGTTTTGGAACTGGTACTTAATTACTGGATTTTTAAAATTTATTTTCTATTCTGGTCTGTTTGAGGATCTCCCTATTTAAAAGCTCTATTTTCATACTGTAGGACTGCTTCCTGCAGGAAAGCAGTGATCTCACACATGGCATTCTTTCACTAGCATGTTTTAAAGATGTTTGGGAGTCTCCTTTAAAAAGCCTGTTGATATTTTCTTCTTGTTTTCTTCCAAAATGATTTCTTATCCTTGAATGCATATATGAACTTCAGTTGCCTGATGTTCTTTTTCAATTTGTATGTATTTCTGTTCAGATGGCCATAGGGACCTTGAAGTGAAAGCTACCAGCTGTTCCCTTCATTATAACAAAACCCCCAGCATTGACTCTTTGGCATCACACTGCAAATTTGCCTATTTATTTGCATCATGGCATAGGACAGTGGAGTTGGTGACCAGCAGCTAGACTCACAGAATCTCGCTCAAAAATGAGTTAACCACAGCTCTTATTTGTCTACTACATGCCTCAAAGCATTTAGATGCATGTGAGAAGTATTATTGCTGAATTTGTTTCACATTTTTAGGCACAGATATCCTGTGTTTTGTGTTCACTGTTTTTTTAAGATTCATGTTACAGTGGGAGACTATCAAGCATCCTGAATATGATACTGCAGTTAATACAATTCCAGCTTATTTTTATTTTATTTCAGATTTACTTCCCTGATTCCTTCTAAAAGATTGGTGAGGTTGAAGTCCTTATCTGCAATGCTTTTGTCAAGTCTTTACATGAATATTTCCTAAAGCCAGCAGGACACTCACTGACTTCTAATATGGATATCAGTTTATTTTGGTAGTGTTACTGTTAGTTTCTCTCATGATTTTATTTTTCCTGAACATCAATATTTACTTTGTAATGTTTAACCTGTAGCAAGGCAATTGGATTTCTCACACAATATAACTTGTCAAAAATCAGTCTTATTGCACTGAAGTGCTGAAGTGTACTCTTCCTGACGATTCTAGGCATTTGGTAGTAAGATTTAATCACTATTTTATTTAAATGATTTGGACCTATGGCTCTGAAAAATTACTGTGCCATTTACCCAACTTCCTGCTCCTCTGACTTCAGCAATGCCTTTTGCTTGATTCCTATATTTCCTTTTCCATCTGCTTTTATACAAACTTCATTAGGAGCCAAACCCCTGAAGCACCAAGAGGGGGCTCCCACAATTGGAAGCAACCAGATCGTTAGCTGATGGAGCTGCCAATCTGCACCCCACGAGCCACCAAACATCTCCCGTTCTCTATGGCAGGGACTGCAGTACTCAACATGGTCAAACTGCTGTGGCAGGACATGCTGTCAAAGACATGCTGTCAGTATTTGGCTTTTAAAAAAATTTATTTTAGTTCTTGTAACTATTCATAGAAGTTTTCTCGTCCCATGCCCAGTATCACCAAGTTTGTGTATTTCCTATTAGTTGAGCTGAAGGCTATGGCACTTCTGAAGTGTAAGCCTAGCTAGTCTCACTTGGTAGTCTAGTTTTAATTCATATTGTCCTAATTGTGTTTTGTCTATATAATTTAAATTTGTCTGGGTTTAGTTTTGTTTTTTTCCTTTTCCACAATGCTGTGGAAGTCTCTGTAGACTGGTGCATTCACTGGTGTCCTGCTGTCTATTTGGCATGCAATTTCCTATTTGTGTGCTGCTTTGTCTTTGCATCTGGTGCTTCTCTGAGCTTTCCAAATTTTTTTCATTTTTTTTCCATTCGTGTTGCATTAATATCCTCCATGCAGTTTCATTCTCTCAGTTTCTGCTTTTTTCCTGGATATATGGCAATATGATTATTTTGATTTGTCTTTAAGTTTTGGCATACTGATAACTCTTGTGACAGTTATGGTTTGTAACACAGGATACTTCATTTCAAGGACAGATTTACCAGAAGTGGTACGGAAGATATAGATACATTTCTACTACTACTGGTTGCGCACTGAGACAGAGCTGTATGTAACCTTGTTCCTTCATCAGGATTTTAGCACTATATCCCCACATCTGCCCTTCCAATATATTTTTCTGCTTCTTTGCAGTATGCATTTGGTATATTAACTTCTTTACTTCCTTTTTCATGCTCTTTGTCTGCTGTGATTCACATTCTGGACTGAACTTGGCATATTCTCTAACTTTCCACTTGTCCAAAGCATTTAGTTGTTAGCATGAAAGCTAAAAATATTCTCAGCTGTGCTCCTGAACTTTTGATCCCTGTTGCTAGTCAGAAATTACTGCATCTTTTAAGAACTCCTAGTTGCATGGGTCAGATACTTTTTGCAGTATAGCAGCATCCCAAGTCATTGCTTATTCAAAGGTGGCTGTTGAAAAGGTACCTTTTTATTTTCTCCTCTGGGAAACAAAATGCTTCTGGAGTAGTGCTTGTTGTGCACTTGAATCCTCCTGTTTGGATAGTGACAAATCTAGCCGATAATAGAATATGTGGCAACAATGGTATGAAAATTGCATAGTTACATTTGTTTCCTTTTTCCTTTAATCTAAACTTATTCTTGTTAATTAATTATTCATTGTTAATTGAGGAATGTCTATTTGCAGTGAGTATTGCTTTTGTTTCTGAGTAATACTACTATGCCTTCAGGAACTGACTCACTTTGGCCATCTTATTGAGGGCAAAATACCAAAGTAGGGAGAACCAAGACATCACGGTACTCAGGCTTTTCTTCATCCTCCATAGACACTGTCTCGTCCCCTCAAATGCGTGAATAAATCCCTAAGTTAATATGTCTCTCCTCTCCCTGTGTCCCTTTCACTCTTTAGCTAATTATTTTTGAAGACTTCCGTTCAGTGTCAGCAGGGGTTGCACTAAATGACAGCTCTCAATTAGCACACCTGTAGGAGCAAGCCAAACCGAAGAGGGGAGGAAAAAAGGGACAAAAAGGAAAAAAAGGTGAAAGAAGGAAATGAAGGTCTGATCCCACCCACTTTCACAGAACAGATGGGTTTGGAGCTACACAATCATAAGGTATATACGTGGGATTTTATTTTTCTAAGAATAGAAAATTCTATGTTTCAAGAGGTCCCCATGCAGGGGCTGGGAATCTATGCCATATTTAAAGAAAAGTGGTATAGAAAATAGTGAATGTGAAATATGTTTTAGAAAGAATGAAAAATTATTTTCTGTGCAACTGCAAATATATGTTAGGAGGAAAATCATCTTTTTGTGACTTCACAAGTCACAAGTTTGTGACTTCCAATAGTATGAGTCCACAAAAAGCTTATCAGTAAGGAATAACCTAGTATTTTAAGGATAAAGGCCAGGAAAAAAACACAATTAAAGGCCTTTGTCTCAGCTTCTTTAAATTAACATTTAACATTCTCTGTAATTATTATTTGCTTATAATGAGTCATTAAGACATTAAAACTAAGCAGGAGGCTTATTTCTGCTATGCACGTTCATGAAATAATGTTCAATAGAATTGCTTCTGTTTTTACAGTTATGCAAGCATGAAATCAATGATCAATGATTTTTTAACCTCTCAATACAGCTTTATTTTCAAAATCACTCTTCCAGCCAGTCTTCCTATTCATTTTCTAACATGAGTAATGATTCCTTAAAAATAAAATATCATTAGTTGCACATCAATATAAATGTAGAAATGTGACTACATTCTGCCAGAGATAACATGAATTTTCCATGCAAACTATTTTTGAACTTTACTTCAGTTCATGCCTCAACTTTACTCACCCTGAAAAGCTGAAATATGCAAAATCTCAAGCAGCTTTGTGGAAGCATGAATAAAGTCTAAAAAATCCATTGCAGCTGGGGGGTTCATGGTGAAAAGTCATGTGGCTTAGTGAAGTTTCTGACTTCTGCCTGGATGCCCCAAATTACTGAGGTCTATGACTGCCACAACATACAAAACTCTGCAGCTTCTGCCTCTACTCCTATTTATAGAGGGCTGACCATTTCAACTGGACAGTCACTTTTTTAGTTCTCTGAAACATATCTGCCAACTGTGGTTATAAACTTTACCATCAGCTGTGATCTTTATGATGAACTCATTTTGCCATTTGATTAGTCCCTAATTTTAAATCCTTCATAACACTTTAAGAGAACCGAGTGAGGAGGTAGGCTCATGAAAACTACATTTTGCTTTTTGCTTTCAGCTTGTCTGAGGTGCGGTAAGTCCTCAAATTGCATGGGCTAGACAGATCCTCTAACTCTTTTTTTCAAGGTAATAAATAGCTTGCATTTAGACTGCCTGTTACTGGGGTATGTTTGATATCCCATGGGACGTATAGTTTCTAATATCATTCAACTTATGGCATACTGAAATCTATAGTGCCTTCTGTCCAGCTTGCACGGTTGGGTTGTCATTCTATAAAACCCTACTGCGAAGAGAAGTAGCAAAGGCAGGTGCCCAGAAGTAATGTAAATTTAGCTGTATCAACTCTTGAGTCATCAAGTCCTGCAAACAGCCGTGCAGTAATGACAAACTTAGAGAGGCTCATGGAAGATCTGCTTCAGATGCTACAGTCTAAAGTCCATTTGCCACTAACATTTAATAAACTAAAGCCCTGTGGTAAAAGACTGAAAGGTAGACAGTGTGCCTTGAGAGGGAAAGCTGACAGCTTAGTGCCCAAGGTCCCTGAAATAGCATTTTTAGAGGGAACAATTCTGAAAGGCAAACTCCCAAGCTGTCTCTTAGAAACTGTGGAATGACTACATTAATGAATAAGAGAAATGTGTCAAAAGATATCAACCCAAAGTAAAAGTAAAAATAATAACAGCAGAGGAGAAGTCTGAGAAATGTGACCTAGGAAAACCAAATCCCTCTCCTAAGGGTATATTTTGTAATAAACCAGAGCAGGAGTGGGATAAACAAACCATCCACTTGAGATTTGAATACCCTGAGAAGCTTTTCTATTCCCTGCTTATTCTATATTCTATATATGCTTATTCTATATTCTATATTCTATTATTCTATATCTTATCTCTAGCTGTAGACAATACTTGAAGAAATGAGACCCCCAACCCAAAAGGCCAAATTGTGTGCCCAATGTGTTCCTGTTTAGATACCAAACTCCAGTCTTTACATATGTGACGGATTGCTTTATTCATCTCTTCCTACGGTTACTATTGACTAAACCCATTCCTGTCATAAAAACCCCTTACAGTTGGTTACCATGGCACACTCAGAGCTGCTCTTTAATTACAGGCTCCATCCCCCAAGCTGTCCCTATTTTTCCTGCTTCCATGTCCCATTGGACATCAAAGGTCTCTGCTGTTCTGGGGGAGGTACTCCTGTAGCTGTGGCTCATTGTTTTTTGCCCTTGTTCTCACTCTCTATCCACATTTCCCTTCCCTCTTAGCTGTGGACAGACACTGACCCTCCTGCTGGCTATGGTAGTCAGCCAGACAGAAAAGGTCCACACTCTGTGGGTGCCACAGATATTCATAGAAGTTGTCACTGGGGCTGAGGCATGAGCCTGATTGTGTGTCCTAAGATTGCACCTGGGAGAGGACTGGAAGGATATACCAAGCATAAAGCATGGAAATGCACATTCACCTGGATTCAGCTTTTGTATTTTCAGCCCTTCCTGCTAATGGGGAACATGGCAGCTGGACACAGGAACTTACTCTTACTCTCTTACTCTGATTGCCCAGGAGTCTTAGTGTATCTTCCAGGGATAAGTTTTAGTGAATTCTCCCCTATGTGTTTTTCTCCTCCGTCCCCCTAACCCGGACATACAGGAGAACTAAGCTTAAAGGTTTGGAATGATGATTTTTATCTTAAACTAATGGATTAAAAAAAAAGATATGCATTTATTTACCAGTAATGGTAATACAGAGATGCTGTGAACTATAAACTGTCATGTCATGCATAAAAAGAATGTTAATATTGAACTCAAATTCTAGCTGTGCTCATAAGCTCCATAAATCACAGCTATAAATAGTCCTGAGTTAGTGCCATGGGGAAAGCCTCTGAATATTCATAAGGCTCTCGTTTCATATTTTGTCACCAGAATAAGCCTTGAAACCGTAAGCAGTTTGCATCCAGTGAATCAGTGGCAAGGTAATGGCATTATGATAACAAAATACATCACTGTGATAAACAACTGATATCTGCAGATCATCTATATTGTCCTTGTGTGTAAAGAGAAAACCATTTATTCATATGTCATAAATAGCTACTTTGATTAATAACAATAGTTGCCCTTGATAAGATGCTGTTTTCTTGAGGATATCTGGAGGCTAAATATATTATGATATTCAGAAAAGAAGAAAATATTTTTTCATATTTCTTACACACTGTAATTATTATTCATTACTTTGATAGCATCATAGAGGCAAATGATGCATTATGAAAATAAAATCCTTTCTCTGAAGATTTCTAATTTAAAGGATCCCAAATTCTTCCCTCAGAAACATCTATTTATGTCTGAACAAAATTTTTTCAATAAATGGTAAATCCCCTGGAAAAAAAATGCTTTAGAACAATCACACTAATCATGTTTGTAAAGTGGATTTAGCAATTATTTTAAGCATAAAAGCTGATGGAAGAGATATAAAAATTAAATTAGCATTTCATTTCACCATTTCAAAGAATCCTCTTTTGTTGCCATTTAAAGAGGAGAAATCCCTTCAAAATACATTTCCTTTAAAATATAAAAGAAGGGAAAAAATTTCTAAAAAGGTCAAAGCAACGAGGGAGAAACAAATTTTAGCTCAGGTTGAAGGAGCTGGAGAGGAAACTCCATGTGTGTAAAGGAGAGCAGATTTTGTCTCTAATTTGTGATACAAAAAAGAGGCAGAGATAATATGCAAGCAGTTTAGATGAGAAGAACAAATATTGATAAGCAGTTTAGTTATGTGAAAATCGAAGGGAAAACAAAAGCCAATTGCTTGCAGTTCTAAAAAGATTTGCTTGGAGGCAAAATGCACTTTCAAGGCCGTTTCTGGTTACATCGCTATACGCAACATAGTGATGTGGTTATTTAACCACAGGAGAACTGTGGTTAGCTCAGGAGAACTGAACATTTATTTGAATTTTGCAGTAGGAATCAATTCAACCGTATCAAAGCCAAGTTGAAGTGTATTAATGAGTAAGTGTGAGGAAATTTCTAATATTATTCCTTGGCTTTACAGCCACATGGAGGATAAAGTTCTTCAAGAATGTTGCTTATCCGCATATACTGTTTTATTCCAAAAATTACTATAAAAAGATACCTTCTCACTGAATCAGTTTTTTGCGTATTGGGTATTATGAATTTTATTTGCTTATTTGTTGGCAAATTTTCTATTGATGATTATTTCTGTGAGTTCTGAAGCTCAAACATGTAATGGATACTGACCTTCTGAGATGGGGAGGGGAAACGAGGTCACCCACCCGCCACATCATTCACAGGCTGGGTCTTAACCCTAGTCATGACTTAAAGTCCAGTCAATCTGTGTGAACTCGTGCAGTTTTTCATGGAGGGCATAATCTGAGTTGCTGAAAGCTTATTGCGGACTAAAAAACCTTTACTGCAAGCAAGAAAAGAGAAGGTGGCAGGAACCAAAATGAACGTAAGATTTTTAACTTGTGGGTTGTTTTTGCACAGGTAGCTGTGAAGAGAAGAGAAAAATATCTAGTGGTTAATTGAGCACATTTACATTGGTGTCATTAAAGAATAAGACCATGGTTACTATGGCACCAGTACTGTGAGAAACACATTTGACAACATTCATTTGAGTCATTCATTCTAAGTGGGCCTCCAAGAAGTCCCAGATATGAGTTTCTATTTCTAAGTACACACAAGGGAAAATCTGAAATCCAGGCCAATGTAAACAACTTCATCATATGTACAAGGAATGCTGAATAATATTAAAATACACAGTTTAGTATTCTAAGAGATGTACTGGATATTGTATCATGTTGCTCAGTGCCTAATATTTGTAGTGGATTTTTTATTTTGTATTTTCAAAACTAATAACTATCTCCTTTTATTAAGGTAAAGTGGATTTTTTATTTTGTATTTTCAAAACTAATAACTATCTCCTTTTATTAAGGTAAAGTGGATTTTTTATTTTGTATTTTCAAAACTAATAACTCTATCTCCTTCTATTAAGGTAAAGGTTTTGAATGTATTATTCTCCCAGTGCCTCTGAAATCAGCATTTCTTTATAATACAGTGAGATACTGCACCAGTATTGCTTCTAGCTTCAAATTATTTTTCTTTTAAAGGCAGTAATCTCTAATACAGAAAGTGCAACAAGACAAAAAAAATTTTAAAAAAAAAGTAGAAAATGACTCATGGTAACTTGGGATGAGTCTGCTCAAATAAATTAGCAGTGACCCATCATAAAACTGATTTTGGCATTTGCAACTGAAACAGCCTCATGTATTAATTGATGGGCCCGCTCCTACTCATTTGGATCCAATTAAATGAGCACTAAGGGTCAGAATTTTGGAGTTCAGTTGCCCACCCTGGCAAAAATTATGGCCTGGGTTTAATCCTTTTCTCTCTGCAAGTTTGCTCCATTGGTAAACTGAGATGAGGCTTGTTTATTTCACAGAAATGTTGTGTTGGTTGGGCATTCCAGCTCCTCAGCAATAAGGTGAATGAGCATTCACATGAGAAGAAACAACCTTCCTCTACCTCTCATGCGAGCTACACCAGCAAAACGATTCACAACATAGAATCATAGAATAATTAGAGTTGGAAAGGACCTTAAAGATCATCTTGTTCCAACCCCCTTGCCATAGGAAGAGACAACTTCCACTAGATCAGGTGGCTGAAAGCCCCATCCAGCCTAGCCTTGAACACTTCCAGGGATGGGGCAACTTCCCTGGGCAACCTGTTCCAGTGTCTCATCACCCTCACAGTAAAAAATTTCTTCCCAATATCTGTTCTAAATCTCCTCTCTTCCAGTTTGAAGCCATTACCCCTCATCCTATTACTACACTCCCTGATAAAGAATCCCTTAGTGAAACCAGGATGGCTGTCACAAATCACCTCCTTATTTTCCATGTGCCTTAGCATGGTTTCCAAGAGGATCTGCTCCATGATCTTGCTGGGCACGGAGGTGAGAACATCAGAATAACCACACAAGAAAACAGTTATCTAAAAATTAATGCAGTATTGGGAACAATAGTTACAGGCTTTCCCATGAGTGTGCAGAAAACATCTAAGGGAACTTCCTGTCTTAAAGACCCCATTGTTAGAGAGAAAGAAATACAAAAGAGTGTGTTGCAGCCGTAGTCTCCCTAGGCACAAAGACAACCAGAGCAAGGCACAATTAGGGTCAGTGAAATTCTTTTAGCAAATTCTGTGCTGCTATTTGACAAAGTGTTACAGAAGACTTATGCTATTCTTGGATTTAATAGGAAAGTAAATCCACTAGACAGGCTCTTCTAAAGAAAAATAATTACATAATTCTGGTTTAAATCTTTTTTGAGTAGAGACTACGAGTAATTCTAATTATATTTCACAGTTTCCTGCCACTTGACAGGGATTGCTCTGCCTTTGAAGCTCAACCTGGACTTGAGCTATGACTGTAAGAAAAATAATTTATCTTAAACTACTGTCATTAAAAACAGCATTACATTAGTCCTCAGACAGTCATGAGGAAAATAATATAATTTTTGATTATTATAACTGAAAGCCTCAGGCATCTAAGGGAATGAGCACTTTACCACACTTGACCTGCACTCTGGTTTCACACTTCCATCTGGCAGCAGCTAAAGATCAGAGATTAGCATGGACTTCGAATAAAAATGGCTAAATTGACTCATATGTAGCAAGAAAGTATTCACACATTCCTCCTTAAGCTCAAAACAGATCTGAAGGTGAGATACATAGCATGCCTGTGTCCCTGCTGCCCCATGTGTTTGGAAGACTGGATTAATGGTTGGAAATTCCACCAGGCTGGGGTTTTTTCAGCCCAAATAAAAACTGGGAACTATTGACAATTTTTACATGGAAATGTTATTGACTTGTTCTGTGTTGCCTTCTTTTAAAGGTTCCTGGCATTTTAAAAATTTTGTTCGAATTTTTAAGACTGCCAGCCTCTGCATATTTAGACACGAACCCAAACAAAAACTGTGCAACATCAGTTCCAGCCAGAAAACAGAAATCATTTGGAACATTTAATATTTTTAATAGAAAATACGAGAAAAGCAAAAGAAGTTTTTTAATTCCTAGGCCATAAGAAAGTAACATCATCTTGTTTACCTAACAAAGATAATATTATTTGAATAATGTTCCCTGATAATACCAAACCTATTGGTGCCAGTTTAACATACACTGTTGTGATACATGACCAAAGATTTAGTTTGGACCTGCCCTGATAAAATTCCCCAAGATTTATCAGCCTTAAGAAATAAGTCCATATCGAACATGTCAATGCTATCCACATAAGAGAGCACAGACCAACAAACTAGAAATGCTCCCCTCTTTCAGTCTTCATGTTGTGTATTTTTCTTTATTAGTCAGCTCATATTTTTCACCTTACTTCGGTAGCTTGTAGTAAGACCAGTTCTGAGTACATCATTATAGTAAACAAAACCAAGCAAACATAGCTATTGTAAGGGCAAAATATTGTCCCAACTTTCAAGTCACACATATTACCTAAAGCTCAGATCAAAAAAGATAAAAAGTGGACCTACACCCACTGAAAGTCAGTAATTTGCCGCAATCAAAACCCACAATGTATTATCATTTCCGTTAGGTCAGCCTGTACTGCAATATTTAAAAGATCGTTAAAATAGAAAACAATCCTGAGATTTAATTCACTGAGATTTTAAGTTCATAGCCATAGCCTTAGATCTCCTTGGGTGCTTTCTCTATATTCACTGAATTTTCCATGTGGCTTTATTTTTTGTGCCATTGTTCCAAAGACCATTATAGCCCTCCAAAAAGAATGTTAGCAATGAGGTCTTGACTCCAGAATTATGAAATTTTCTTTCTGATGTAATAAAGAACAATGCTTTACAACCAAAGGATTAAAAATGTAAAGCAACTTTGTGATCATGCCACCATATATGCAGTTCAATAGCTCCCTGAGGAGTTAGGGAATTCTTTACATACAAAGTGAATAGCAGATTCTACAATTACCCTGCTATGCTTTGGGCAACGAGGAGCTCAACATTAAAATGGTTAGGGAATGCATGGAAAACCAGGTCAGTAGATAATATCAAATGAAATATGAAAATCTCTCATGAATAGAGGAGATTCCAGTTAAGACAAGTTATAAATTTTCCCCTTAGTAAATACCTGTCTTATTCAAAGGTTTTTCCAACACAGGTAACATTCATTATGAGATATTACTTATGAAACAATTAGAAAATGGTGTTACATGTAGGGTAGGCTTGACCATTTGCGTTAGTGCTTTTTTCCATGGAGATGGAGATGGTGGATTGATAGAAACAAGGGTTTGCAAGTAACAGTAAAGAATCCCAAAGCTCAAGCTCTTTCAAAATGAAGCTGTGAAAAGATGTTGAGCAATCCTATTTTTGCCAAACCCTTCTCCAAGCATTAGGAAGCATATCAGTAAAACTAATATAGCAGATGTGTTAGAGGCACTTGACAGGCCCTGGTACTTCACAAGTCGAATACACAGAACAAGCTGCTGAATTCTGTGGCTTTTAGCATCTAGGGAAAAAGTCAGTTACTATAATGGAAGTCAAAAGAAATACTTGAAACTGGTGTTTTTACAGTTTTCAGCATCGTTGAGCAATGCCAAAAGCAGACTTCAGCTATCGTTCAGGCATCTGTCATTCCCTACTCTCTGGTTATTTGTTTCTTCAGTTTTGTTGACCTCATTGTAGAGTTTGGTGGGAGAATGAAGAAAAACTCCAAGTGGAGTATAGGGGATGGGAAAGGTGAAAAAAGTATGATATTTTTCTATATAGGTATATTTTAACCTGCGCTTCTACTTATAAATAGATGTGCCTGAAGAATATGTAGCAAGAATATAAGACATGCTCAGATCAGAAGTCTGTATAGCCCATCTTGCCTCTAGTAATAGTAAATAAAGTATTCTTAGGGAAAAGAGGGTAAGTACAGACTGATCCTTTCCCTAGCATAACCCACCATATTCCAGTAGTTTACTGGCTTCCTAATGGAAT
Source organism: Chionis minor (assembly GCA_013398295.1). Lineage (NCBI taxonomy): Eukaryota > Metazoa > Chordata > Aves > Charadriiformes > Chionidae > Chionis > Chionis minor. The sequence goes on from VZSF01002930.1 coordinate 158,002, forward strand.
TCAGCAAGAATTTTGACTCTGTCTCCCACAACACACTTGTTTAAAAATCAGAATGTTATGGTGGGCGAGTGAACAACTAGTTGGATGAAAAACTGATTGGATAGCTGGTCTACAATGGTGATGATCGTAGTCTAATTGGATGCCTGGGACTACTAGAGAACAACAGAGGTCTGTCCTGGGACCTGTCTTACTTAATTGAGTGTATTCTCATCACATCTGTAGGTGACTCCAAACTGAGGGGATCACTTGATATGCTTGAGGGCAGAGCAGCCATCCAGAGGGATCCACACAGGTCAGGGGATTAGTCTGAAAGGAACCCCATGAAATTCAACAAGGACAAACACCAAGTGCTGCCCTGGAGGGAGCAGAGCCTTTGGATTGACATAAACTGTGGCTGGAGCTTTGTGGGAATGTCCCTGCACTGGTGTTGGTCAGTGAGCTGAACATGAATTCTCCACAAAGTTACAGTGAATATGCAGAGCCATTCCCCAACACTTAACAACTGAAAGCTTTCCATTGACTTTAAGTACCCATTTCCCTCACCTGAGGCTTAGAAAAGTAATACACAACTGTAGGAATCCTGTGGATTCTTATTTTTTAACTTCTCCTTTGCAAGATGTTAAGATTATGAAAGTAAAAAGAGAAAAAGTTTTTATAGATATTAATCATTGGCTGCAGCACTGTACTCCAAAGTTAATCAAAGTTTAGCATTATTATTTTATTTGACCCCATTTTGAACATACAAATGTATGTACATATATCTGTCTCTTTCTCCATGCATATTCTAGGTGAGAAAAATATATGGTTTAAAAAGTGCCATTAATAAGTTATTTTACAAGACATACATGGTCTATACGGGCAATGTATGTTATCAGTTGAAGAGTTACAATACATAGAAGCTCAACATGAGCCAGCAATGTGCGATCGCAGCCCAGAAGGCCAACCGCATCCTGGGCTGCATCAAGAGAAGTGTGGCCAGCAGGTCAAGGGAGGTGATTCTGCCCCTCTACTCTGCTCTTGTGAGTCCCGACTTGGAGTACTGCATCCAGCTCTGGAGTCCCCAACATAAGAAAGACATGGACCTGCTGGAGCATGTCCAGAGGAGAGCCATGAGGATGGTCCGAGGGCTGAAGCACCTCTCCTATGAGAAGACGCTGAAAGAGTTAGGGCTGTTCAGCCTGGAGACGAGAAGGCTCCAGGGAGATCTTATTGCGGCCTTCCAGTACCTAAAGGGGGCCTACAGGAGAGCAGGGGAAAGACTTTTTACTAGGGCATGTAGTGATAGGACGAGGAGGAATGGCTGTAAACTGGAAGAGGGTAGGTTTAGATTAAATATTAGGAAGAAATGTTGTACTTTGAGGGTGGTAAGGCACTGGAACAGGTTGCCCAGATAGGTTGTTGAGGCCCCATCCCTGGAGGTGTTCAAGGCCAGGCTGGATGTGGCCTTGGGCAACCTGGTCTAGTGGGAGGTTCCTATGGCAGAGGGGTTGGAACTCGATGATCTGTAAGGTCCCTTCCAACCTAAACCATTCTATGATTCTATGATTCTTCTCAAGAGGGGGTCAGAAATATCCATTTAATCTGTGTTATTCTTTATGATGACAATTATCTGGGCTTTTTCCAAATGTAAGGAATCAGTCAAGTGATTTTCTTGGATTGGGGGAGGGATGGGGGAAAGCGGGTTACCTGCTACACAGGAAATACCAGAAAGAATTGACTCTCATGGAATGCATTAGTAAGAGCTGTGAGGGCTTCCAATGGCACGCCGTTAAGCTCTACCTGTACCATTTTGATTTGCTGTTGTTATAAGATAGATCCTAAACCAGAGTTTGAGACCCCAGCTTCTCAAAATTACGGAAACTATTTCCTTATAAATAGTAGTTTAGCTTGGGAGGACCTTCGACTGGCTAGTGGTTGCTGGTAGTCATCCATCCACAAATGGTCATGACCTATAGATGGAAAAATCCTTGGAGATGAGCATCGCCAAATCTAATTCTAAGCTGATTTCGGGCATCACCCCAGCAAGGACACAGAACATTTTATTCTATTTAATTGTGGGGGTTTTGCCCTATAACTGTGCGAGGCTTGATTTGCCTGGGCAAAACTCCACAAATTTTATCAGAGCTAGGTCATTTCCTACTCATCCAGAATCTGGCAGAAGATTTCATGTTTTGCTGGGGCACTGTATTAGAGAAAATTAGAGAATACAGTTAACTTTATAATCACAGATAAATTAACTGTTACTTTCAAATACGACCTTCACTAGCAGCCCAATGAAAAATGATAAAGACTCAAAATCTTTGGGGAAAATTCTTTGCTGAGGACCTCCAGTTCCTTCAGAAACTAAAGGAGTTTGTGCATATCTGGTATCTCTTATCTCTTATGAATAAGTCAAGAGCATCTTGAATACTGTTTTGTGTGTTAGTAATTTGTATGGATTTGGAAGATAACAGCAAGTTAGCAAGCCAAAAGGAATGCCTGAGCTGCTTCTGATTTTCATCTTGCAGTGCTTAACAATATCGTAATGTGGGGAGAAGAGAGGAATGTTTAAATTACATTGCTAAGAAATTAGCTTATTTCCATGGACAGATTCCTTTTCGTGGGCCTGAAGGCAAACAGGGCTGACACGTGTTTCTTATTCCACATGGAATTCAGCAGTTCAACCACTAACCTTGCTGAATCCAAACAGGTTCGCTGCATGCAAGGATATCTTATATGATTTTATTTTTTTTAAATGAAAATTGCACCAGAAGCAAAGCAATGGTTGGCTGGCTTAGAAAGAGATGCTTTTGCCTGATCAGAGCTTTGAGTTTACCTATAGTCATAATACATTTCTTAATACTCCTCTGTATATAGAATAATGATCTAGTTTACATCTTGTTATAAATGTGCAGCTTTCCATCATACCTGTACCTGTTATTTTGAATTCCAAGATTTTATTGGAGATTTTGCCTTATCTTACAGTGTAAGCTTAGAAAGCCTTTTGTCAGACGTATTCCCAAGAAAAGCTGGGCATTTTTTTACTGCAAGGCTGAGGCTTCTGGTCTGGAGAACTTATGTGACTATGAATTGCACTATAAGAGCTGATTTTGCTATCATATTTCTCTTTTGTTGCCATAATGGGGAAGCACTTATGGAAATCAGTGAAGGAAGTTGCATGTCCACTGAAGTCACTGTGCAAGATTTGCTTCATGACAGGAAGGTGTTAATCCAAATTTTCAGGGACAATATGGGGAGGAAAAATTCAAGAATAAGGACAAAGAAGATTGAATGACAAGAAATATAAAGATCCCACAGAAGAGAGAGAGATGTGCCAGAAGAAAGAAACAAGAAGCAGAAGAAATTAAAAAAAAGTTTTCAGGTCACTACACTAGAAATGTAAGTAAGAAGGGGTCTATTCAAATGCATGTTTGGTAGTCAACTGTCTAAGAGTGCTCCACGCAAAAGTTTGGAAACACTGTGTTATAGATACAAAAAGTTTTAATGAGAGAGCTGCTTTCCCCCTATATTTAATTTTTTGATTTTGTAAGCAGGATTTCCTATGCAACTGCCTATTACCTAATGAAACTACTGGTTTAAATACTGCAACTGATGCTTAGCAATTTTTAGGGTTTTTTTGATAATGTGCAATATTTATATTACAGAACTGATGAAAAAGCTGTACCCCATTTTGCTAGGTTATGAGCATAAACATAACCCTTCTCCAAAACCGCATATAATTTATCTAGGCAACATAGAGAAATTGTAGGGCACAGAAAACCGTAATGTTTTACTTAGGAAAGACAGATTCAATGGCAAATTGGGGATAGGATTCATCTCTATCTATTTACAGACATGTTTTAAATGCCTAATGTGTCTTCTTTTTGTAGTTGGTGGAGAGAAGGTGTGAATTCTGGAGTGTGTCCAGAGAAGGGCAACACAGCTGGTGAAGAGTCTAGAGCACATGCCTTATGAGGAGCGACTGAGGAAACTGAGGTTGTTTAGTCTGGAAAAAAGGAGGCTGAGGGGAGACCTTATCACTCTCTACAACTACTTGAAAGGAGGTTGTAGAGAGGTGGGGGTCAGTGTCTTCTCCTAAGCAACAAGCGATAAGAAAAGAGGAAATGGCCTCAAGTTGCACCAGGGGAGGTTTAGATTGGATAGTAGGAAAAATTTCTTCACCAAAAGAAAGTGTCAAGCATTGGAACAGGCTGCCCAGGGAAGTGGTGGAATCACCATCCCTGGAGGTATTTAAAAGACAGGTAGACATAGTGCTTAGCGACATGGTTTAGTGGTGGGTTTGGCAGTGTTAGATTGATTATTGGACTTGATGATCTTAAAGGTCCCTCCCAATCTAGATGATTTTACGATTCTATGAAATTATCTGATCTATTTTAGAACACTGTTGTAAGGTTTAATGAACAGTACACTAGAGGTGCCCATTTCTGTGTGTAATCTGTAGCTGATATTGAGACAAGTACCCCAGATTGAACTTATTTTTTTCAAAATTTAAAAAAATACGACAGAATGTATTAATTTATCCCTAATAGAGCTTTTTAGAGGACTTCTATATGTATCAGTTTCAGCATAGATAGCATAATTATCTGAAAAAACAAACTAAAATCATGAATAACACTCAACATCAGAATAATCAATCCTTCAGTAGGAAGAACACTTATACAGATCTTAGGAAAACAGGACTTAAGCCCTTAGTCGTCCTACTTCAGATTCTGAGTCAGTGTACTAGGTAGGCAATCTGAGATGTGCTTTCTTTCTCATCTTGATGCTGTTCCATCTTATCAAAATAAAAATTCATAAGTACATATACATAATGTCCAACACCATTTGGCCCATTGTCATGCTTTGGGCTGGACTGACCCAATCAGGTGGAACAACAGATGTTCTCTCTCTCCTGCTCTGCTTTGAAGGGAGGCAGGGGAGAGATAAAAAAAGAGACTTTAAGAGTTTATAAGGAACTATAGTACTTTAATGAAATATTAATAATAAAATAATAAAAGGAAAATAATGAAATATATAAAAAAACCGTATCAAGATCCCAGGATGTCAAGCACATCACCAGCAGGCATGGAGGAAGTCCCAGATTGGACTCAGCAATGGATGGGAACTGGATTCCAGATCTGGATTCAGGATCGGGATCAAAGGCAGACGAACATAAAGAGTCCTCCTTGGATGCCAGCTGTTGAAGAAAGAGAGCTGACTCTTTGATCCCTCAGCTTTTATACAGAGCATGAGGCAGATGGGATGGAATACCCTGTTGGTCAGTTTTGGGTCACCTGTCCTGTCCACTTCTCCCCACAGGTATGACCCCTCTACACTTTTCTGCTTCCAACCATCTAACGGGGCACATAACAAAGTTGGCTGCCCTTGGTTGTTATGGCAATGAGGAGTCCCCAGAGCCTTCTCTTCTCCAGGCTGAACAACTCCAACTCTCTCAGCCTTTCTTCAGAGGAGAGGTGTTCCAGCCTTCTGATCATTTTTATGGCCCTCCTCTGGACCCCCTCTAACAGGTCCATGTCTTTCTTTTGAAAGAACTGGATACAGTACTGCAGGTGAGGTCTCATGAGAGTGGAGTAGATAGGGAGAATCGCCTCCTTCCATTTTCTGGCCAGTCTTCTATTTATGCAGCTCAGGATACAATGAGTCTTCTGGGCTGCAAGCACAAATTGCCAGTTCATGTCTGATTTTTCATCCACCAGTATCCCCCAGTCCTTCTCTGCAGGGTTGCTCTCAATCCTTTCATCCCTCAGCCTGTACTGATATTGGGGATTGCATTGACCCAGGTGGAGGACCTTACACTTGACCTTGCTGAACTTCATGAAGTTCATTGGCACACTCCAGAAGACTGTCATGGGCCTTCTGGGTGGCATCACTTCTCTCAAGCATATCATCTACACCATTCAGCTTGGTGTCATCCACCACTTGATGAAAATGTACTTTTTATAGCCTTGACTATCTGATATAGTCTGGTTACTGGTTTCCACTTGGGCATTGAGACATTGACTATAACTCTTTGGACACGGCCATTCAGACAGTTTCTTATCCATATGATGATCCATTCATCAAACCCATATCTCTCCAATTTAGTGGCAAGAATGTTGTAGGGGACTGTATCAAAGACTTTACAGAAGTCCAGACAGACAACATCCATAGCTCTTCCCTCGTCCACTGATGCAGTCAATACACCATAGAAGTCCACCAGGTTAGTCAGGCATGATTTATCCTTGGTGAATCCATGTTGGCTGTTTCTAATCACCTCCTTGTCTTCTGTATGTTTCAACATATTTTCCAGGAGGATCTATTTGATGATCTTACTGGGCACAGATGTGAGGCTGACTAGTTGGCAGTTGCGAGGGTCCTCCTTTTACCTTTTTAAAAATGGGCATGATGTTTCCCTTTTTCCAGTCACTGGGGGCTTTGCTTGACTGCCATGACTTTTCAGATATGATTGAGATTGGCTTGGCAAATACATCAGCCAATTTCCTCGGGACCCTGGGATTCGTCTTATAAAGTCCCATGGACTTCTGTATGTTCAAGTTCCTCAGGTGTTTGAACCCAATCTTCATCTACGGTGGGAGTGTCTTCATTCCCTCAGTCCCTGCTTTGAGGTTCAGGGGCCTGAGGGATGTGGGAAGAGAGATTACTACTGAAAACAGAGCCCCCAAAAAATCCTTGAGTACCTCAGCATTTTCCAGGCCAGTTGTCACTAGTTCTCCGGTTTGTTTTGGTTTGAGTTTGGTTTTTTTTTGGGGGGTGGGGTGGGGGGAGTGTACATTTTGTTTTGATCTTTCTTTTATATAACATTGCTTGCCAATGTATATAACATTGTTATATACATGTTATGGACATTGTTATATACAATGTTATATAAATGTTATACAATGAGGTCTTGGTATTGGTTATTCTGCAGCCTGTCACTCTTCCATTTTCCACATCAAATGTTGCAGAACATGACAATTTTTTTAAAACTTGGGGAAAAAAATCAAAACACACAATATTCTTTGTGTGTTGAAAATTGCTTATTGCAAGGAGTGAACAGGGCTGCATATTTTAAAATACAGAACTGCATAAAAGATTAAGTGGGTGGTGACTGCCCGTACCACTGGCTGTGGAAGGCAGCTGAGTGTGTCTAGAGAACAAATCCTCCTGGGCTGGGGGTTCTCACTGTAGCCAGACGTGATTTATCAACACAGTTACTTCACAGGATAGAAATAAATGTAACTCCCTTTGTAATTTTGACTCTTTTCACTAGCAACAGAGGCAGCCTTTTGAGTGTTGTGGTGTTTTCATCTGCTCTGTTACTTGCCTTGTAGCCATTCCTTCATATTTGTATCTTCCACATGCAAACTGCTGTTCTCTTACACAGTAGTTTTCTTTTTTCTTCTCCTTCTATCTTCAGAAGTGTTATTTTCAGGAGTCCAGCTGGACAACATTAGCACAATTAGAAGCCCACTGCAGAAGCTATTTGAATGTGTGTTCAGAAATCATAATGCTGTTGATTGAGCTGAGGGCAGCTTTATGCAGCCTGTGTTATTTTTTGAGATCTTACTGTCATAAGCCTCTTTTTCAGGATTCTCAAAATCCTTTCTCAAAATCCTAACATTAGTCTCCATTATCACATAATTTTTTCAAGTGAGGCTTTTCTTGTGCACTCTCTCTAGTTTAAAAGCATCTGTATGTGGTGAGCACAAATGACATCGGGTTTCTGGTTCAGTAGGTACATTTACATTTTAAGTTTTATGAATTTTAAGGATTAATTTAATAAATTACCTGGTTTACTGTGATTATTCAGTGCATTGGAAAACATCTTCCTCCAGAAACAGCAGCTGATTTTGCAAGGAACTTGTAGAAATATTTTGAACAGCGGACATCTAGTTCAAAACTCTTGCACAAAAAGGAAGGGAAGGCAAGTATGATAGATATTTCAATGAGTCAAGGAACAGTCCCATAGGAGACTCAATTCTTACATTATTTATGTCTCTTTTCAGCAGTGAATGCTTAACAGTGTGGATCAAGCAATAAATTCTCTGGTATGTGCTTCCATCTCTGACAGCATGGCAATATCAGAGCTAAATTTTTCTACATTATTTTTCCTGAGAAGCACTTCTAATTTTTACCAGTATCCATTTAGCAAGACAATAACTACAGCTTCAGCTCTCCGCAGCTGCTTAAATGTTGTATGTTACTTTCAGGGCTGAAAATGTTGCAGCCGCTGTCCAAAACAAGCAGAAAACCATTAGAAATATAAGATCTCCTATAGAGATGAAGGTAACATTATGTGTCTGGAACTTTTACAAGGTTAGGGTAAGGTTTAACTTAAGATCATGCTTGGACAGTTCAGTAAACCTGTTTTCTACTAATAATATGGCTTGTGACATCCCTATTGTGAACTCTGCTCGTATGGTTGGATTCTTCAGGTAAAAAAAAAAATTCTCCTGAAAGAGGTGTTATCTTCCTTTTCTGCCTTTGCATTCACGAGGGAAACATCATACAGCCAGGACAAATACTGCTGCTGCCAGATCCCTCTGGCACTTTCTGAAACAAGGAGGAGCTAATGATCCAAAATTATCCCGAACATCTAGAAGCCAGTGACCTGGTGTAAATGTGAGTGCAGTTCCAGTAATGCCAGTACCTGATACTCTCAGAAGTCCCCCAAAAGAGCAGAACATCAAGCAAGTAATAAAACAGATGTAGCAGATATGATACAGACTGATAACAATGCTGCACTGGAGCCTTGTCCATAGGTTAACCTTTAATGCATGAATGTTGTCCAGCAGGATGAGCAATACTATTTATGCACAGAAGAGAAACTGACAACTCTGTTTTCCTCTGGCTGAAAGGATTTATTTTTTTTTTTAATCTCTAATTCAGATCATAAGATCAGCAAATGAATCTTGAAGAGTCTGGAAGTAAATCTGGGCTCCAAGATACGTCAGTCCTAACTGGAAGAGCCTTGGAAAATAAAGATTTAAAGGAGCAAATTAAGTGGGTAAGAAAGGGCATAAAGCAGCTGCAGAAAAAATGGTAGCAGCCTTAAGGAGAGGAGGGGAAGAGGGGCATAAAATGGGGCCCATGCATGGCTGTTTTCCACCATGCTTTCCCTCAACCTGCAGGTCCAGAGTTGGGAGGTGGAGAACAAACCATACTTGCTCCACGGTCAGCCACTTAGATCTTAACATGGTGATAAGTTTCCTTGCTTTTTTAAAGAAGAAATTGCTAATTGCATGTTCTAAATGTCTTTTGTCCCCCACTCTTCATAAAGTTTTCGGGCTTCCATTCTATGTTTTCCCTTCTCTTTCCCTCTAGTTAAATGCACTTCAAAGTAAAATTGTAGAATGAGTATGGCATTTGCCATCCTTCCATGGGCCATTTCCATTATATGCCCTACACCCTTCCTGTAGCTTGTCTCAGTATAGTTGGTGACTCTTCAGGGCAGAGTGCTCTCTTTGGGGGTGCATGGGATGCAGCATAAAGAAGACCCAGTACTGTTTGGTCTCAAGATAGTATGATAATAAATAAATATTAATAAACCAAATTTAATGAGTCTCAAATTTGTCCGAGCAACAGCTTATGAACTAATGTTGCCTGCATTTATCTTTCTCAGAGTGCATGGAAAGGTTCTGCTTCAGTCTGCTGGTGTTCAGAAAGAACCAAACTAAGCACAAAAAACCTGGGGAGACCTTTGGAAAAAAGTAGGAATATAGCAGTCATGGTTACAGTAGGCAGGAGTGTGAAATATCCACCGGCAAATTCAAGACCAGAGAGCACATAACACAAAAAGCGCTAAAGCACTTCCTCACCATAGAAATGACCCTAAAAAATGATTGAAAGAGAAAGTAAAATGGATGGGTGTGAGGAAGCAAGGACAATTACTCTTTTCTCACCTTTTTGCAAGCTGGTATCTTGTAAAGCAGCAGTCAGTGCTCTGCTTCTTTTCTCAGGCTAACAGGATCTTGGCAGAGGTAGCACAGTAGCTACTAGAGCGCTGATTACTGCAGTGTGATGAGAGGTCCGTTGATGGTACCACAAATACGAGTACATGGTAAATAGCCAGTGGCATGCAAAATTGATGGTGGGCAAACTAAACTTATTTATGAGAAGTGGTAGTTCTCAAGGGTTATGCTAGTATATAGTCAGCTACTCGCCAACTGCTTAATAACAATAAAAAAATAAAAAGAGTTAAATAAATATCTAAACAGACACACACAGAAATGCAGGCAATATTAAGCACCAATTTATTTATTTATTTATTTTAATCCAGCACTTGAGGCTGGAAGCCAGGGAAGTCCAGGTGTTTGTTTGACATTATAATCCCAATTCAGCTTCAAAGAAATGATTAAGAGGGAAATATTAAAGTTTCAATATCAATCAAGAAGGTAAAAAATAATTTTAGGGTTGTGCTGCAAGATTTATTTATTTCAGAGGTTAATGAACAGGAAGGCGTTCTTCCACTACAAAATTCTTGTTGACTTAGTTGATACTTAGGTTGCTGCCAACCTTAGTGTCTGGGGCTCATCCATGAGAGAGTAGGTCAGGACGCTGAATGTGGCATTCGGCTTATTTCTGTTACACTAGCTAAAGGCTTGCATTACTCTCACAAAACTGCAAATGGTCTGTGCACATAATTTATGCTTGTATGCACACAACACTCACACTTCATGGTCTGTAGATGTTAAAAGTGCATTTTCCTCCTGGTCTACATTCTCTTAGTTCTGCAGTAGTACAGCACTAACGTTCTCCCATATGTAGCTGCAGCGGAAGTCTGTATTTATCTGTAATATGCCTATGTCATATCTAGCCTGGTTTTGAAACAGTTGAGATTTTTATTAAGGAATTCTGAAGGTATGAAATGTCACCATACAACAGCAGCTGATGTTGATAGAGTATATTTGAGCATATTTTGGAAACTGTGAATTCAGATTTCATTAGTGCAGGTTATGGCTTTGAAATTAAAACTAATTCATGCACTGGCTAAATCATAAGTTACCACGGTCAGTGACTCCTTAGGTACAAGTAGTCAGCCCTGGCTTGCTTTGCTCATACAACAGATCACATCAAACGTGCCTCCGTTCCATATTCAGGTCTACATTCGACAAACAATATTGTGATGGCCTGCTGGAACCTGCAGAGATGTAGGTTTTACTGTAGCTGCGGTTTTACAGACATTTAAAGGAAATGCAAAGCAATGTCAAGACTGCCAACAAGGGAATCATATACCCAAGCAGGTTCCTTGAATTCTTTGGAGTAGGCAACTACTTAACGGCATCCATACAACTGTTTCAGAGCCCTCTGAGCTATATATCTTTGATACTATGGATTCACGGTATTTTACATGTCTCAGGTATTTTTAAAGATATACAGTAGAGGCAATGTTAAATCCCATGTTCGCAAGCAAAGTAATACCTATACTCTTTTTGAGAGACAATTTACATAGATACAGTTCCCCTTGTTTTCTAAATTAGCAGGTTATCACACATACTGCATGAATCCTTATTGTCCTGCCACACAGCAATGGAAATTTTATTTTGATGTTGGAGTGGACAGTCTGTGCTCTGGGTAAAGGTAGGCTCTGGGTAAAGGTAGTTTATACTGCAAGACTGTGGGCATACTTTGTATGCTAATACAAATTGGATACAACTGATCAGCCTGGGATATGTTTCCATTAGGGATTGTACTGATTTTTGTAGCCAGACTAGTCAATTTATATCAAATTCATTTATCCCTTCATGATACTGCATGGTGCCACAGAGACAGACTCCCTCTTTTCAGAAAAAGGCAACCACATAGTTACTTATGGTGGTTTGGTCCCACTGTTTCTAACAAATATAAGGCTCTGATGAGTCAGGTGACACATTAATTTGCATGTCATAAGCCAAACTCAGTCATCTTTCATTTGCGTTAGCATGTAAAGCATGCCCATAGGTGAATTAAGTACATAAAAATGCATAATTTATCACACATTAATATCTAAATATTATGGGGTATATGCATTTAAATTTTTGCACTGAACACTTTTAAACTGACAAAGAAGAATATTGTATGAATGTGTTGGTTAACAAAATAGCCATTCACTTCTTGCATATTTGCCATAGGGAATAATGCCATATCGGTTGTTGCTCTGTTTTGCTAAAAGTCCTTCTTGTTGTTTTGTGCCATCATGCCTAGTGTGGTGTGCAGCAGCACAGCTCTTGAGAGGACTAAGACAGTGTATTTCTTTAACCCAGTACCATGTACCTACAGAACATTGCCTGTTCCCAAGGTGGTAAATGGTTGAAGAGGTAATTACCAGAGTGGGAGAAGATAAGGACAGAAAGCATGGAATAAAAAAGACTATTGAAATGCAAAGCAGGAGTTACAACGTTTTTCTTCTATCCTTCAGATATTTCTGTGCTTTTGTCTTAAACAGCGTGAACTTGAGTTCACTTTTACGGGGTCGAGTAATTTTAAAAGTGACCCCTTCTAACCCTGACGATTTGCTGGCATATTAATTCACGCTTTCTTGTGTTAATGGCAAAAGATGACTTCACTGCAGAGAAGAAGGGTTTCTAATCTATGCCAAATTACATTTCAAAATTTGATTTCGCTCTAAATCATCCGATCAAGCGAAACTGTTCAAAATTTCCTGTGAACTGCAAAGTCGTTGGAAGCTCCATTTTGAACCAGCAGCAAGCGTTACTTCCCTGACCACAAGTGCCCCAGGCCCTACAGCAGGGCAACCGAATTTCTTCAGATGTAGATAAACATCATTAAACAGCTGAATGCATGCCAAGAGTCTGTGGGTTAAAGCCGGGGCTGCTGTGGCCCCAGCTCCGGCTCTGTGGAAGAGCATGACTGTGGCTGATGGAGCTGCCCTGCGTCCTGCCCTGCCTCTCCTCCGAGCCGGGCGCGCTCCGGGCTCCTGGGCTCCTCGCTGAATTTCCTAGACCCCCTGACCTCTGGTGACAGAAGGTCACCCAGCCAGAGATACACTAAACAAAGGATGTTGAGTTTGATTCTGCAAATGTTAGTGAAAAACGTCAGCTGCCTCTATTTTTACTTTTGATGAGCAAGTAGAGCTTATTGTGCTTTACCCATTCCTATGAGAATAATTTAGTTAGCTGCCTCCTGTGGACCTATTTAACCTCACCAGCTTGACAAGGGGCTGTGCTGGTCCCCTTGTGACAATAATCTTTGTGTTCTCTTCATTCAGAGAGCCAGGAAATCAGTCTCGACCATAGATGAGTTTACAGAAATAGCAGCTAAAAAAGCAAACAGCTTGGAAAGTAACCATATTTGATACTGGAGCTATTGAAAGACAGTAAACATGAAACCTACGGATATCGGTTTCACAGGGTCACTTTTCAGAAAGAAACTGTGTGATAAACAGTGTTTTTTTAGAAAGGGAGCTTTTTCTTGGTTTGAATTATTCATTTCTACTCTTGACCATTATTCTTATGTTGGTTGATGATAAAGCATATCATATCAAATAATAATACGATACCATAGCAACATAAAAGAAAATAGTCTCTCAGATTCTGGAGATGCTGATATCATTGCATTCAGTTAATGCAAAACAATTGTTTAGCTTACATCTTCAAATAGGTTTATTTTCCAGTTAAAAAAGTGGTGCTACTGTCTGATATGACATTGTGCCTCTATGTTGCTTCAGGCTTCTTTTTAAAAGTCTGTAAAAGTCAGTTCTTTTTTGTAATAACTGTACTGTTAAACAACTTTGTCATGGCTTTGGCTCTTGAACTAACTGTGCTGGAAAATATTTTTCTTTCATTTTAATGTCAACCACCAACCCAAAGCTGTCATTGCAGTAACATTGAAGAAGTTGTGTACCAGCTAACATCCCCTGCTGTGCAATCTTTTTTTTACAGAGTGGAGGGAAGAACAGCTATTTCAAAAAAAGCAGATCACTAAGTTGTGTAAGATTAACTACGGTCATAATAACAGGAACTCCAACAGTATTTTTGATGCATGCAAGTGTTTCAAAGCTCACCTTCCTGACCTGAAATATGATAGTGCTAGAGCTGGGTAAGGAAAAAAAAATTAAAATCCTAGATATAAACTTTACTTCTTTCAAGAAACTACAAAAATTATCATAACTTTAAGCTGTGTAATTAAATTTTCCTGCAGAATACCTGCAAACATGTTCACATTCTCCATTTTTAGTAAACTGACAGCTATAGAAATAAAATTCTGCATTGTTTCCAGAAAGCAGCCTTTCCCCCCTAACACAGTCATTTCAAAATTACATTGAGGTAGAAAAGATACAAAATTCATGGACTGGAAATGAGACATGCTTTTTACAAAGCATCTCTGAGAACTCCAGAACACTTGCAAACATTTTTGCCACTGTCATTTTAGGTTTTCTTCAGAAATTAGTGTTGTTTTTACAATCTATCAAAAAGCTGCTTTGGTGTACATCACAGTGCCATCTAGCGTGGGAAGAGAAGAATATGGAAAAGAAAATGCATGATTTGAGCTTCAGTTTATGTGAAAGCAGAATCAATGCCATGCACAGCCCTAACTGAAGAGGAGTATGCCTGCCTTTAACAACTAAGTCTCTAATTTCAGCAGTTTATCATTAGATTGTATGCAGCATCAAAGACAGAAATATGCCCTATTCTGTGTTTTCGCATGTGATTGTATTAGTTCTGGCATTATACTTTACAGAACAGAATTTTTTATTTAGCATTTGATTATCAGAAACTACCCACTTTGAACTCTATCTGCATAAAATGGTCTAAAAAATGCAAAGACAGATATGAGAGATATGGTGCTTTAGTAATCGATTATTTTGCACTCAAAATTTCTCATTGAAAAACCCTGTGTATGCACAACTAGTTCTTTGGAGCCAGCTAAGTCACTGCTGTCTATATATTGCAACACTACGAACAGAAGAAACTTGAAAGGTAAATTCAAATACTAAGAAAAACAGTTTTCTCTTTTTCATCAAATCTCATCATGGCATTGGAGATTGGGCACTACAAACACAAAGGTCTGTTGATCTATAGCTACAGGGAACAAGGTCATACACGAGAGCTAGAACAGCTTTTTGTGACCTAACCCAGACTTGCACAAGGCATTTGATACTGTCCCACATGAGATCCTGGTCTCTAAATTGGAGAGACATGGATTTGATGGATGGACCACTATTTAATATCTTTGTTGGCAACATGGATGCTGGGACTGAGTGCACCCTCAACAAGTATGATGACGACACCAAGCTGTGTGGACCAGTTGACACGCTGGATGGAAGGGATGCCATCCAGAGGGACCTGCAGATGCTTCAGAGGTGGGCCCGTGCAAACTTCAAGTTCAACAAGGCCAAATGCAATGTCCTGCATGTGGGTCGGATAATCCCATGCACAAATACAGGCTGGGTGGAGAATGGATCAAGAGCAGCCCTGAGGAGAGGGACTTAGGGGTGTTGGTTGATGAGAAGCTCAATATAAGCTGGCAATGTGCGTTCACAGTCCAAAAGGCCAACGGCATCCTGGGCTGCCTCAAAAGAGCAGTAGCCAGCAAGTCATGGGAAGAGATTCTGCCCCTCTGGTCTAAAGAGACCCCACCTGGAATACTGTGTCCAGCTCTGGGACCCCCAACATAAGAAGGACATGGACATGTTGGAGAAAGTCAGGAGGAGGGCTATGAAGATGATCAGAGGGCTGGAGCAACTCTCCTGTGAGGAAAGGCTGAGAGACTTGGGGTTGTTCAGACTGGAGAAGGCTCCAGGGGGACCTGATAACAGCCTTCCAGTATCTGAAAGGGGCCTACAAGAAATCCAGAGATTTGATTTTTTTACAAGGGCAAGTAGCGATAAGATGAGGGGTAATGGCTTTAAACTGGAAGAGGGTAGATTTAGAATAGATATTGGGAAGACATTCTTTACTGTGAGGGTGATGGAACAGATTGTCCAGGGAAGTTGTGGATGGCCCATCCCTGGAAGTGTTCAAGGCCAGGCTGGATGAGGTTTTGAGCAACCTGGTCTAGCGGGAGGTGTCCCTGCCCATGGGATGAGGGTTGGTACTAGATGTTCTTTAAGGTCCCTTCCAACCTAAACCATTATATGACTCTATGATAACAGCCTTGGAAGTGCTCCTTAACCTGATGTGTATTATAATATGCTTCAGCTCTGTTTCATGCCTGAGGTATGCATCCATGAAAATTTTTCCTTATGGGTGGACTCACATTCACACATTCACACTTGAGTTTTGACTGACCTGAGGAGGAAACAACAGCAGCCCTGGTCTAACAGGCAACGTTGACTCAGACTGTATGGCCTGTAATCTTCCAAAGATATATCAGAAAGTCTTGCAAGCTCACCCACTGCTTTCACAGCTACATGTCTTGGCTTTAGCATGCAGCTGTTAAAACCCTGTGTACATTGCCCATATCTGGGAAACATCACTTGGTACCATGTCCAGTGCTTAAGGGAGACCTGTTGGGCTGATCTGCAAGGAGCCCTGCTATTACGAGCTGCAGGAGACCTCTCCTTGGCAGATGGTTGGCAAGGTGGGAGCTGGACCCTCTCCACTAGGTGTTGTCCCACTTCACGCTTCAGCCAGCTAAAGCAAAATCAAACCAGGGATGCTCAGAAATGATGCAGCCAAGTAGTTGTTCTGCTCTGAGACACACACCAATCCCCCACCAGGCCTTTCAAGGCACTCACACCAACGATGTCATGGTACAGCTTGCCAGGGTCAGGCACATCCCACCCGTCCCCCCCAGAGCTCTTGACCACTACTGGCACAGTCTGCTGGCCACCTACCAATGCAGAGGTGTTGCACTTGGAGGGTGCAGGCTAGGCAAGTTGGGCTCTGGACCTCTGGGAATATCCTTACTCATCACTTTAACTCTTGGGAAGTAGGAATTTCAGAGCAGCTTCAGGACTTTATTACATGTTGCCACAAAAAGAAGTGCTGAGGAGGTTAGAAACTATATGTACATGTGAAAAAGCCAAGTAAGGAGGACATGAGCTCCATGGATTAGTATCCACAGTTGCAGGAATGCTGGTGTTAGCTTCTTTGAAACAGCTTTTCAAAGAACTGAGTCCAAGATGTAGCACAGCTTGGTTTTCTCCTTTCTTTCATAGGGTTGGTTAATTACACATGAATGAGGATACTGCATCCCTTAAAAAGAATGTTGATTATATGTGTCATTCCTATAGGTAACTCAGCTTTCATGTGACTAGGCTGCAACAGAAGGTATGGCATTTTCCCCAGAAGCATTGCAAACCAGGCTTCTTTAGAATATTCTCTGTACTTTTCAGACAACCCATTTCTAAGCAATACGATGTACCTCTCTATATGCACCTGAGTCCACATCAGAAAGCAAATTCCTGCTCCTCTGACTTCCGTGGAGACAATATTGCACTCACATTTTCACACTTCTGAGAACAATAAATAAATACACCAACATGGAAACCTAATAACAATTTTAAATATTCTCAACTTCAGTACTTTCTTAAATGTTTCTTGATTCTCTGCAAACTTCCATTCTGTGTTTACTCTCCTCCTGTCTATGGATATTCTCTCTAAATGAGAGGTTTATAGACTATTTATTCAGAACGAGCTTCCATGCTTAAACAAAATTATTACTTTGAATGTTTATATTGCAAAGACTCTGACAGAATAAGAACTTTTAAAAATAGGAATGAAATAAAGAGATATACATCGAAGGACAAGGTTTTAGCAAATCCAAATGCTAGGCAAACACCTGCAAAATTAAGGAAACAATTTATATCAAATATTTTAGTTGTCTAATGGCTCAATGGAAAGCTAGACATTCTAATGCTTTATGCTTCCTGCTGTCAGCTTAAGTGCAACAGGAAAATAATTTGGTGATTTTTTTTTTTGATCCAGATGATGTAAAGGACTTTAGAGGAAGCATCTAGAAAAAAAGCACATTTTTTCTCTTTGTCTAAAGAGACATGTATATGACTTCTACATCAGACACTGTCAAGATTAAAACATGTTTAGAATTTAAATTACTTCTATATTTAAAATTGATAAATCTAGTTTACAGCATTTTGCTCCTTCTTTAACCTAGAGACAAGATTACTATTCATGGGATTACTTTCAGTGGTGTGCAAGCAATTCTGTAAGTCAGATTCACTCAACCTACATTTGCATGGAACATTTACCTTTTCCGTAATATCTTTAATTTTGTCAACACTGAAAGCAGATCATGACTCTGCTTTTAAGGTTGGTAAAAATATTGTCAAATTCTCTTGACGTTCAGCAGGGCGCTATCCTTCATCCCCCCCAAGAAAGTAATAAATATGCTCTAACCAAACACAACAATAAATAATGTTGTTCTGTCCTGGCAAGCAAATTCTTGGCATTTAGTAACTTTTGAAATTGTAGCACTACCTGCTTTATTTCTATGGTGATAACAGTAAACAGAGAGGTTACCCGTTACATTCCTTTGTGATTGAATGCAAGTGCTCCTGGCCAAAATTAAGGACTTTTATTAGACTTTTTTTTTTGTTCATAACAAAATATTTTAAAAAATAACTTTGTTAAAAAGGTTTAGACCATTTCTGTTGTTCAATTATTAGGTAAATGGTTTGCTATGTTCTATGTCTGTTAGCTGTCACTGAGGGTAGCTTAGTAAATGGTGATTCAGCCTTTGGTCAGAAGCTTATTCTACTGAGCCTGTACTGAGCCTGCTCCAGATGTCATAAATACATCTTGTTGGGATGTTTTATTTCTCTCACTTCCCTGCAGGCAGCCCAGACTGGAATGGATTTATGTATTTTTATTTTGGGACTGTTTTTGCTGGAAGGCCTACAAAAAAAAGCAGGCTTTGCATTTTGAGAGAGCTGAAGTTGCACACCATGTACATTTAAATTTAGCTATTAAGTTGATTTATGCTCAGAAATATCTGAAGTGGTCTCCTTTCAATACCCTTCACAGAACCTGAGGTATTTTCTTTCCTGTTCTTGTCCAGCTCCAAATGTGACCAGTTTGGATAAATATCAGCCTTAGATTTTTGCTGTTACTTTTTTTTTTTTTTTTTTT
>VZSF01002930.1:177043-238429 GCA_013398295.1 Chionis minor
TTTTTTTTTTTTTTTTTTTTTGTATGAACAGTTCTACTGAGGCTGCCTGGAGAGTATCCTGAGACCCTTTGCTGTAGGTAAAGGTATCAATTCTGTACAGTGTAATTATCTCTGTAAATGTCAGTGTATCCACTGGGGGGAAAAAAAAAAAAAAAAAGTCTTGTTTATTTACTGTAAGGATTCTTTCTTTCAGTAGAATAAAATCATCAGAATATTCCTGTCGCATCTCCTCAGAAGTGTCTATAGCCTCCATCTGGGAATACTGTAAAGAGATCCCTCTGAACGGACTGACATACTCGGATACACCAATCAAACAATGCAGGATCAAGTAGAGTCCTCACTGGGCTTCAGAAAGCAGGACTGTTACATTACTATTGTCCTGTGTCTACGGTAATTAGTCTCAGCGCAGAACTGGGTTTATGAACCTGTGCACAGTGCTGCGGGGCGCTGAGGCTGTTGTCCGGGCTGGCCTGAGCTGGGCACCACCACCACCGTTTCGGCAGCACCCCCGCTGCGCCCCTTCGCCTACCGCGGGACCTGCTCTGGCAGTGCAGGGGCGCTCTGGGGTGCTCGCTGGCTCATGAACCCGACTGCAAAAGTCAGGGTCTGACCCCGGTCTGGGACTTCTCTGCTCCTTTTGCCACTTGGATGGGTGGGACAGAGATACCTGCTCTGCTGTACAGCAGCTTTGAACTGCTAGCACGTTCGGCAGTGCAAGCCAAGTCCAGCGTAAGCCGCACTAAAAAGTGTGGAAATTCAGGAATGGCTCCACCTCGGGATAGCTTTATCCGTCCGATGTCTTCAGCCAGAGCTGACCAACTATAATTTAGCCACAAGCTGAGTCAGAGCCTTCGGTTTGCATTTTCTGGGGAAATATTTGTCTCTCTTTTTATGAAAACATACCAAGACCTTCATTTATCCCTTGCTTCCCACTGGTGGTATCAAAGGATAGTAGAGCCTTAGCACATGATCCTCTCCTTTTCTAGCATGCGTCGTAAGAAAGTCAACAGAGACTATCTAAATCATCCTCAAACATTGCTAAAGCAAGTTAAATTAAGCTGGGACATGTACATTTCCAAGACACTGCTTCAGATGCTCTTCAGGTGAAAGTAAGCATCTGTTCCAATTCTCATTAAAAATATTAGAAAGTGAAAGTAACCAGCATAAAAAAGAAGAAATTAAAACAAGTTCAGAGTCTTCAGAACAAGGTGATTATCTCTGAAATACCTGTATCTGATGTTCTTACAAGTGCAGAAGAGTAGGAAAGAGAAATGCTATGCTTTTATTTCTTTTTCCTAGTCACATGGTGAATACCACAATGAGTCTTCAGATGCAAACATACCTTCTATGGCTTATTTTTTACACTGTGACAGCATACAGGCAGCACAGCCTGATATGCATATTAGGCATATGTAGAGAAAAGCCCATTTTATTAAGAGAAATGTAATAACTTGCCTGTCTTATGCAGGAAAGTAACCTTCAACATCTGCAAATTGTTCTTTGAACCACAGCAGGAGGAGGGAAGACACCATTGTTAAAGAGGTAACATTTGTTTGACCGTGAGACAGGGGTGGAAGTATGGAACAAACTTGAGACTGTCAACTTACAATTCAGATTCATTATCTCATAACTTATTTTGGGGTGAGTGCCGTCTGATGTTATAACATCTTCCACTATGGCTGTATTACTGTCCGGTGCAGCTTTCTAAACAAAAACTATCAGCCTGGCATTTGTTCATCTGTGCTTAAGTATAATACTGTTAATGCCTTGTATGGGTAAATTAGAGGGTGTTTTAAAACTGTTGAAAATTAAAATTAAGTACTGATCTTACAAAGTTGAGTGTTTCTCTCTAAGTTTCTCTTTAAAACTGTTTCTTTATATGCCTGCTTATCATATTAGGGCAACTGAGACCAACATTTATGATAACTAATGCAAAAATTTCTTTTATATTACATAATACAGACCCTAGTGCCAGCTTTTCTTATGCTGACAACATTGTGCCAGCTCTTCTAAACAGTGTGTTTCATAATAAATATAAAGATAACACATACAAATGAATTAAGTGGCTCGGCTCCTGAATGCATCAGAGCAATAGCTGTTAATTGATGTGCCGTAGCTTAAAATGTGTTATATTCCAAAACAACCAAAACAGATAGAAGGTATTAGGGAGTCGCTTCAAAGAGGGGCAAGACTTCATTGGTCTTGAGATGGGGCTTGGTAAGCTCCGAGGGAGACGCTATGGACGTGGTTCTGTGGGTGGATGGCCCCAAAGAATGGAGTTCTGTGTGACTGCAGGACACAACACAACGCAGACTGGCTGCATTCACCACCCTGGTCATCTACAACCTGCTTCAGCCTCGGTCTTGTCAGTAGGGGAGTCAGATCAAATTTATTGGTGCACAGATAAGCATTGGAAAGGTACATTTCTACACAGGTTTCTACCTTAATACATACTGCAGACATACCACGTGTTTGTGGCTACGCCGTCTTAGGGGCTGATGCAGCCTTAAGACTAGAAGACTTTGGGGTTATTAGTATATAGTTACATTATATAGGTCTATTATAGTTACGGATAAGCCTAAAATGAGTATATCGTAGCATATTAACATTAACATAACTCCATTAACATAACTGCCAACATACATGTCTTCTCTGAAATGACTGGTTTGTAAACTGTGTTTTTAACCTTTCTTTCCCTAAGTCTTGAAAATCTAGAAGTGCCATGCATTTATTACGATTTTCCCTGCAGATTTTGTACAATTCTAAAGCATGAAATAATATAAACATTGTTTGGTGTTTTTTTTAATTCCAAAGTAAGTAGTCTAAAGGAAGTGTAAAGTGTTCTTCATGCAAAATATTCTGGTTTGTCTACTGGAAAAAAGGTAGAAGCACACTTTTCTGAGTATGTTTTTATGTTGTCACTGTCAGCATCCAAGAAGACCCATTAAAGTGACTTAATCTTTAATCGTGTTGTTTTTCCCAAAATTTTTATTATCGTTTTAACTTCACAGTAGCAGCTTAATCAAACCAGATTATCTTGGAACCGATTAAAGTTTTTCTCAATCAGCTAGATGGTGACAGTTTACACTCTAAATTTACAAACAACATCAAAATTGAAGGAGCTATCGGCAGCTCAGCAGACAGGACTAATATTCAGGATAACCTTGACAAACGGAAAATGGAAAAAAAAAAAAGACGCTATGTAATAAACATAAAATTACACATTTAGGCAGCGATAACCATCTGCACTGAAACACTAAGCAATACCTGGCTGGGGAAGAGTTGTGCACAGAAAGCTGTAGGTGTCATAGTGGACCACAAGCCAATAAAGAGGGCGATCAGCTGAGCGATGGCTTTCTGCTGCAACATGTATGGTGTGTAAATAAACATGTAGTCTGTAAAAAATCTTTTCACTCTATTGAGTGCAGATAAGCAGACTTTTTTTTTTTTTTTGTGATTCTAGGTTTTAATTTTTATCTTTAAGTAACTTAATCCAAATTCTTCTTCCCTTCATACCTGCCAGAAACCTACCATCACAACTCCCTGTAAATGTGGCTTCATTAACTGATGCACTGTCATCCCTGAATGACCACTGAGCTTCAGGCAGCCTCTTAACCTTCAGTTACAGCCCTCCCCTTATCCCAAAACATGATGATGACCTCAAGAGATTATTATGAGCTTTCTTTTTCTCACACTTGACTTATCAAAAACCTGGTTTGGCTAACGTTGTTGAGGAACAACAAAATGTCAGGGATTAAAGCCATGGCTATTTTCCATTGACGTAACTTGGGATGGGATTTCACCCAGGGATATAAAGCAATTAATCACATGTCACACAGCAGTACAAAGCTGTTGTGAAACCCACACTGTCTGACCTGTGATCTGTCTGATCGCACGGCTGTGTTCCCACATTTTGACAACCTGTATCAGAAAAGCATCCAGGCTGAAGCAGCAGTGCAGAACAGGAAGATTTTACAACAGCTCCATAAATAGATCATTAAAAAACATGGATGTCTGTTTTAGTAAAGAGGGCAGTTGAGCCTGTCTTCTCAGTCCATAAGGTAAAGTTTGGAGCATCCTGGATTACACAGCTACGTCCAAGAATGAGAGGGTGAAAGGAAATAGATCACACATGCTGATGAGCACAGTGGAACACCAGGAGTTCAGAGACAAATCTGAAAATCATGGGAGGTTCCCAGTGACCAGGACATTCCAGGTACAGAGAGGGCCTGAGGAAAGCTACAGAGATGTGATTAGAAAGAGCAGGAAGGAGCATCCAGGCAGGATGAGTCAGTGGGGCTGGGCATGCAGCAGTTGGCAGAAACAGGCTCTGAAATGCAGTCAGGAGTACAGCGGCACAACACCTTCAAAACAAGATTGGGAAGGTGAAATGAGGACAGATGCCTGTAGCTGGGCCAGGTTGAGGTCTTGGTGCTTTATTCTGAGCTGAAGTCATGACAAACAGGAACCCTTTTGTGGCGTTCAGGACCGTGATATACATCCCTACTTTGTTGCTTCATTATGCAGCTGTGTAAAGATAATTGAGGGAACTATGCTAGATTTTTCATCAACAAGCAATAAAATGTGATAAATATATTACATGGAATGGCAAATGTTAGAATTAATAAGCTGAAATGTTGACAAATTACTGTTTATATACTTGACATGTAATAATTGCTTCATTTATCATCTGAATCTGGAAAACTTAAATAGCAGGCATTTATAATTAATTTTCTCCTCTTGCAAACTGCAATTCATTCCACACTCAAAAGAGTCAGTGTTAATTTCTTTTCTATCAGCCACAGGCCATAAGTTAATGCATTAAAAAAATCAGAACATTTAAAATAACAGTCTAATTAAATTATATCCTCTACTGTTGGAGAAAAACACATGATTCTTCAGGAGATAATCAGTCACCACAGTAAACACCATTTAGTTCTTCTCACATATCTGCATCTACCCACTGGCAATCTTAGACTGTCAAGATGAAGAATTCACTTTACTGAACAGATGAGGGATATTGACTTCAGCCTCATTAGCAGCTCCAAATGAGAATGACAATGGGAGTTCATTAAATAATAATATTTTTCCATATACTGAGTTTCCTTCATCATGCAGAAGCATATGCTTTACACAGAGTCTGACAAAGCCCATGTTTCTGATTCGTGCTTCCCCGTTGATCAGCTTGACAATACCCTTTCCTTAGGGTCTTTCCTGTTTGAGAAGCAAGGGCTTGCTACGGTCTCACTGAAACCAGTAAGGTAGATGGTGCCCACCTCAGCTCAGAACTCTGGAAGTGCTTAGCTTCAGGCTGGATACATTCGAGTCCTTTGGAAGATCGGGGACTTCTAGGAGGACCACATCAGCCAAAGTGGTTATGCACAAAGCAGTCTTCACAAACAGCAGTTGCTGTCCCATGGAGTGGAGTGGAAGAGTCTCATTAAAGACCTATGGGCTTTTACTCATACAGTTTTGCTAGTCAAAGAATGTCTGAATAAGTATAAGAGATCCACTTAATATATAAATATCTGGGAATAACTGTCAGAGAAAGGCTGTTACTAGGCTAGCTACTTCTTCATGGCAAAATGAACTCAAGTCTCCAGTAAACAGCTAGCCATTTGTCTATGCATAGTAATTTAGGCTGCATGTGTGGTGCCTATGAACATCACCTATGTAGCTGCTCCAAGGACTATTTTACTATAGAAATGCTACAGAAGAAAAATAATTAAGTGTTGGGGTTTTTTTCAGCTGGTAGACATTCTCGAGTCATAAATATCATTAAGTTCTGGCAAGAGACTGAGTACCTCACGTTAAAAAAATCACCTCAGTATAATCTATTTACTTTTAATGATGCTTTTCCATCCAAGTGCTAGCAAAAATCTTGAAATACTAAGGATAAGGATATTTCAAAAGATGAAAATAATGAACACTTTGTTGTGTACAGCCACTGCGAATTAATTCTCATTTCTATGTTAAGAATGGCTTTTCAACTATTTTTAATTTCAAGATCTTCAGGGCAAAAGAGCATGTGACTTCTCTTACTGCTCCCTACCCCAATTAGTAACTTAATTCCATGTACAGAGAACTAAGTAGAACTGACAGACTACAGTTTCTCCTGCATTCTTGCAATTTTCTTTTTCACAGGATACCATTGAGGTCAGGGGCTTTAGAAAAGGATGGAAACCTGTCTCTTTCAAGATGCATTCCAGCACCTTTCTCACAGAAACTAAGGAAGGTCATTCGTTTATGCAGGTTATTTCATAGCCTTCCTTTTGGTGTTTAAACTTTCAAGAGAGTGCTCCAATACTTGCTGCCTGTAAGAAAAGGCAGACCACTTTCTAGCAAGCTGCGCTGAAGGTGCATGTAATCCATAAAGTTCTGGCGCCCTCTCCCACAACTCTTTAGGCATCTTGCACTAAAAGGTCATGGGAAACAGTCTACAGAAGCCTCTCGGAGGGCTTCACTGCTTTCTCTTCCCAGCAGAGTGCCTTTGCCAGCAGGCACTTGGATCAGATTCCTTTGGTGCTCTCTTGCCCTGCCCGGCGGGGCAGTGCTGAGAGGAGGGGAATTCTCCCCTTCTTGGCAGCACTGAGGATGCTCACCTGGGACATAAGTAATGAGTATTTGAGCTCATTCCGGCTCAGCCCAAATCAAGTTAAGACAGTGTGCTTAAGATGACTGGTAGTAACTCCTCTTACAGGATTGCAGGAAAAAAAGGAGTAAAACAATTGTCTGCACTGAAAGGGATACGTTCAGCGTCTAAATCCTAGAGATTTCTTGTAAGTACCTTCTTGTACCCCAACTTAGCCTTAGGGTTAAATGAGAGATAGCATGCTAGCATTTCTTTGTAGCCAGAGGAGGTGCCTCTTCTCCCCCTGCCTCCCTCCCTTTGCAAACTGACCATTGTCTGTGGCCACAACTTTGGCCCCCGGAACTGAGCACCTAAGAGAGATATGGTGCTTGGCACTGGCACATCCTTGTCCCTTTGCTGATCATGTCCAGAATCACTTAAGGCTGTGTAAAGGAGTCAGCATAACCTAGACCCACTAAATCTGAAGACATTGTATGCAGTAGAAGTCAATGCAAATCCCTTTTTCATAACAAAAACACCGGTTTCATATGAGTAGACATTGTAATCATGCAGTTGAATGGACATTCTTATTGCAGCTGGAATACCAGGGATTTTTGCCCAGTGGCTGTTTATAAAGCTTCAGAGAAACAACAACAACAAAAATTTGTGGCAGCTGAAGCAATGAACAAGCAATTTCTCCAGTGTTATGCAGAAAATGAAACTATCAAGTCAAACTTCCAAATACACTTTATAATTCAGATACATTAGCAATGATTATTTTTAACAAATTGTAACTGCATTATAACTACACTGCAATTATATTAATTGTATTGATGTTAATGTGCTTGTACTATAATGTACTTTTGTTTTCTTTCCTTAAACCCAATAATCAGGTGAACTACTTACAAAAAGGTGTTTGAGCTACAAAATAACCACTCTTTGCTGGCACAAGTCTAGCCATCTTCATCCTCTCAGCTAATTACAACCTGTCCTGTTCACTGCAGGAGAAGGTCTTTGGTCTTCTCCAATAAGCAGCATTAAAAATGTTACAGACTAATTTGGGAAATAGGGCAACATTTTAAAACACTGGAGTTCACACTGAGGGAGAGGATGCTACCCCAGTGTGCAATAAAATCACTTACCTTCACTACTGAAGATCCAGTTTCAAGTTTTTGTTCTCCTCTCGGTACAGCAAGTATCTGACCTTATACCTCATTATTCATTCAAAGTCAGTTTAAGTAAATAATGTTATTAATGGAATCTTTTGAGGTTATTTGAAGTCACTCTGACAAGGTCTTCCATATTGGACCAATAAAATTCTTGTGCAAATTGAGGCAGTTCTTTAAGGAAACTTTTATTGAATCAAAATGTTTTTATTTTATCAAAAGGTAGTTTTTCCAGATTAAAAAAACCCCAAACAACAGAATTACTAATATCACTGGTAAGGCAGTGCTCCCACACTGAAGACTAACACGTTCTTCAGTTTTTGAAGGCAATTTGAGATCAAATCTATATAAGAATGGAGTTCAACTGATCACATAAGTCTAGCTATTTAATTTTAGCCCTGAGATCTGGAGGTAAAATTTCATCAGAACCCAGTTATTCAAAGAATAAAAGTAATTTTTTTTTTTCTGGGCTTATTTTAAATCAGTGGTTTAAAGTAATTAAGCAAAAACAAGTTGAGATGGGAACTGTTGTATCTTTCCGAGGCCATCAGTCATGGAACTGTGGTAGATACAGCAGTGGGTCACAAAAAGTAGCAAAAAGTATTTTAGTAATCGCTGGTTCTTGACTGCTGCTGTAGTTGCTCTCAGATTACCTGGGTATGTATAAGGCAAATATCTCTTAGACACTTGAATGCTTTTCCAAAACTTGAATCTGGAAAGACCCCTCCTTAGAGAAAGAGGGAAGAAGTAGTTTCTTTTAAACAAAATACTCTGTATGCTTCAATAGTGCACATTCTCCAAAAGAGCAAGTTGCTTCTAGATAACCTCATCATGCTGAATTTTCCTTGTTTTGCACGTAGGTCTATGACAAAAAGAACTTTGAATTATTTCTTTTAACCCAGCATAACTCTTCTTAATGTTGTTTGGTGTCTGGATCCCATTGTTCGTGTCCTTATAGGTGTTCTTCTGTGATGGTTGCTCCTCTCCTCCTCCCCTCTCTTCCCCTTCTCCCTTCTTCTCTCTTCTTTTCCCTTCTCTCTCCCCCCCTCCTCTCCTGCCACCATGTACTCTCTGCTCTAGGTTCTTTCTTTCCCCATGAATCACTGTTCTGTTTTAACTCAGTTTGCCTTTTACACTTCCTTTCCTACTTCTTGTCCCGTCCCCTCCCCTCCTCAGATTTACTTCTCTTTCCTTTACTTTTAAATTCATGGTGATGTTGGGTTGTTTTTGTTTTTTCTTTAATTAATAAAATGAGGCAATTAATAGCAGTCTAAAAAAGGAATTAATTTGTCAGCTGCTAGCAGTTGCCAGGCAACAGCTTACAATATCAGCAGTCAGCTGATGGTTGGCTTAATTACTGTCTAAATCAGTATTGTTTAGTCTGAAATTGTTTCCTATAACATGGTCCTAAGATGAGTCCACTAAGCTAGAGGTTTTGGGAAGGATAGGAGACACTAGGGTTGCAAATTGCCCCACGTGATACAAACGGTCTTCTATTACCTAATGAAATAATCTGCACCATATATTTTTATACCGGATGCAAACCCTCATTGCAACAATTACTTTTCCAAAGGTGCCTGGACACCTGAGCTGGCAGAGGGATGAAGATGCCACATGCAGAAGCTGTGCGTGAATTTTGCTGCTGGTCTGCACAAATACAATTTTGGTCACATTAATCTACTTGCATGAAACAATCATCTTAACCTGCACACTTAACCTGAGTAGTAGAAGAGGGCAAATTGAAGTCCCAAGAGGCATTGTTGAAAATAAAAGTGCTGAGCAATTCAGTAAGAAAGCAGAGCAGATGGACTTCCTCAAACTTTTCCTAATCCACTTCTTTACATGAAGAGAAATGAAGAAAGTCAGACAAGATCTGAAATGGGATGCTGAGCTGGACTGTGGGAACCTTAGCCAAAATTAATGTCCAAAATACCTTTACATGTCAGTCACCTAAGTCTGGTGTGTGCCTGCATTTGACCTGTCCTTCAGATGTTTCTAGTTTTTCTGTTGCAGGCTTATAACTGTTTTGACCTGAACACTTGTGCATCTGGGCTCATTTAAGGACCTAAATCTCCTACTTCTGCTACCATGCTTAGAGATGATCAACACTTGTGAGCAGACGTGGTCCCTCATCACAGAACTGTGGCCAGGAGATTTTAAAACAGGCCAGGAAGAAGCATGTCCCTCCACATCTAAATATTTTGACTTTTAGACTGCTACCCAATAAATGGGGGACCCCTGAGATTTTGGTGCAACAGAGTCAAATCTTTCTTTTCCGCACTTTGCTTAGTGGTCTTCCAGACTGTTAGCTAGTTAGATGATTAAGGTTAATGGAATGAGCAATAAAGCTAATTGGATAAAGAGGCAAGATTCCTGTGACCAGAAACAGGGAGACCAGAGGATGCTGTGATCTCTGTGAAAGCAGGAAAGGCACATGGGGAACAGGACAGACAGACATGCTTTTCAGCACGCTGGCCATAGGAGCCACATCTCAATGTGGGAACTATCTCATAGTGCAGTGTTCTTGGAGTGTCCAAAAATACTTTAAAAGTCTCTTTTCGTTATTTCTGACTACTCAGTTCAACCCCAGTACCAGGTCCAGTAAGACTTGCAGAAAATAAAAGCACACAGTTCAATTCTCAGTATTTCTCAGTTTTCATGATGGTAATGTAAATGCTTTTAACCAGACAAAAAATCCTGGATTACTGCTGAAGATGTAAACTATAAACTGATGAAAAAAACATTAAAGTAAATTCTCTCATTTGTCTCAAGATTTCATCTGTTAAAGGGTATGAGTTTCATGGTAATAATGTTATTCTACACTTTCCTTTTTTTTTCCTTTAGTAATGTTATTTTATATTTCACAATTGGAGTTAATAGATAGTTAATAGCTAGAAGTCTCACTGCCCAAAGATTATAGCAATCAAAGTCATTAAAAATAGCAAAGACCTAATTTTCTTCTCTACTCTCAAAGAAGCTAATATCAACATACTTTTACCACTTTTAAAAATTAACTAAAACTTTGAATTCTCACATTCCTTTGTTCTGACATAATTTTTCCCCGCTTTGATGTGAAGTTTTATTTATTTTGAATCCAATGGTCAAGTTTGTACTAAAAGGTGACTTTTAAAGATGTTTGGATGTCTCATTATTTATGCTGTTTTGTAAATAAGTTTACCTCAAACTGGGACACCACCTGTGCACCTAAGTACAATTAAACATCATGACATTTGGTAATAATCCTCTCCTTTCATTTGTGATATTCAGCTATCATTTCTAGATATATAGCTTCATAAATAAATACTCAAGTTCAAAGCTAAAAGTGTCAGTTCTGGATTAGAAAAACAGTTGGATTTTTTTCCATTTAATATTACACTACTTGTACTTAATTTTTTTTAAGCAAAAGTATGTTTGTGCCTGTAAACTAAATATGCAGTACAAAAAATAAATATGTGTTTTTAATAAGTATCTTTAAAAAGCCAGGCCTATTACAAATAAAAGGAAACCAGAGGAAATGAAATCATACTCAGAGGCTTAACATAATTTCAATTGTTAATGACTAAATCACTTTTCTTCATGGCCTGTGTCCATTAACATGCATGTCTGGTGCAGTAGAGTGCTTCATTTATTTCACACTTGAAGATAATATTTGAAGATATAATAAGATCAAGTCAAAGATGTAATAAATACAAAGTGAGGAAAGTGAGTCCATGATGTTAAATCAGAGTGCTTTATGTAGCTATGGCAATTTGATAAATATCCTTCAACATACTTGGACTAATGAACAATAAACCCACTACAGTCTTTAAATTTTTACATCTGATATTTTTTATTAATCATTTTGCTGGTGTTATTGAGACATCCTTGACTTACCAAAACTGATTTTGGCTGAGTGTATCAGTTAGTACATAGATTTTAATATATAATAAGGCCCATAGTCCATGCAAAAACATTATAACATAATTTGTCTCAAGGCAGTGCTGTTGAGAAGGAGTAACTGTTGTGCTACAAAGCAGCAGGATTCTTAATGTCTTTTAGCAGAAATTCTACTCAGCTGTCTAGACAGTGCCAAAATAAAGACTCTACAACCAGAGATAAACGATGACATTGAAATATGCCACTGGTTGCTCAGGAACTCTTATGGGACATATGATGAACGTGGAAAGGGAAATGATGAAACATTGGTAAGGTGAACTCGAAGAGACTTTAATCTGTTTAATTCTTGGCCAACAATAATCTCATGATCTTATATTTACAGATGAATGAAATAGAGCTCTGATCATTGCTAGAAGACAGCTGTAGCAGCTGCAGGATGTATTACAGTCATTTACATTAATATGTGAAGCTATAAGCTGAAGAGACTGAGGAGAGGATAAGCATGCCATTCAACCGAAGTTATTAAGTAGGGTGATAATTCTCAACAAACATAAAAAGGAGACACCTGGAACAGTAACAAAATGTGTCTGACATTAACGAATCAAATCACAGAGCCACAAGAATTTGGAGGAGACCTCTAGTCCCACCTTTGCTGAAAAGACGGTCAATTACAGCAGGATGCTCTAATTCTTTACGATAAGAAATCAAGATCTCACCATGAGTAGCCTAATAATCCAAACAGCATTTTGTAATTCACAAAATTTATCTTTGTCAGGGCAGGAGTAGCTCAGTTCAGCTCAAGACAAAAATTTATTTTGTCTTTTACATGAGAGATTTGCAGAGATTTAAGTCTGGCGCTTGGGGCTACTTCAGAAATGGCTTCAATCACTATATTATATATTGATTATATATTGATTGAGGAAATTCTAACTGAAAAGTCACTAAGGTTTGCAGATAAATTTTGTTTGCTTCCTAGTATTTTCATTTTTTATTTGATGGTATAAATGTACACTTGAGGTTTAAAAAAAATTAAGCAGTTTTCTGATTTAATTAACTGGGAAAGGTAATATGGGTTAAAATAGTATGTAGGACAGAGACGTTAGTGTAATACTTACAAGAATGTCTTGTGAGACAGTCTTGTCCATTTTACAGTAAGGTCAATTAAGGCTCAAATTTGGTCCTCATATTGGTGAATGGCAACAGATTTGAAAGAAAACCATTCAGGCCTTATTTGCACGATACCTGCTTTTATTCTAAATGTCAAATCAATCAAAAGTTAAAATCTAATTGCAGTCAGCTGTTTCACTTGATCCCTAACAGTTTCAATGTGAAGTGTTGAACGAGACCAAAAAAGAAGGGGTTTTCAGGGATTTGAGTTCCCACAGGTCAGAGAGAGTAAATTTTGGCTATATGTATTAAGAAATAACATTAGGTCCTAAACAAGCTTATTACTATTTTACACAGCCATTTTTGCCAGTGGTTTTACTATCCTTTATGCACTCAGGAATTTGTCTGCATGTTATCTCTGGTTTAAATAATTGACTAAGAGTCAGGTTCAGATACTGAAAAAATTGAGGTGAGAGCCAAAATGATGTTCTCAAAGTCCAAGGGGACTTCACACACAACCTGTCTTCCCTTCTTATTGTTAGTCTGTGCATACTTCCACTCATAACCATCAGATGATTTGAATAATTTTTCCCTATTTAAAGGAAACTCTTTATATGAATTTTGCTTATTATTGATGTAGCTAAAACCATTGGTTTTGTTTTCTTCCTCAGTGTTTTCCTATCTGGCAGATCTAAGTTTGGGAATGGGAGAGTGCTCTTCTATGTTTCGACCTTCATGTCTCTTTGAAGGAAAGCTAATAATTAGAAATCACCTCTATTTCAGGGAAGCACAGTACCTGTAATTACAGTGGAAATTCTGTCCAATGGAGGAACAACAGATTTAAGCATAATGTAATGGAAGAAAATTTGCTGGTAATACTCACTCTAGAATGAATAAACAAGCAGAATATTGCTTCACATTTACTGTGAGCAAACTGAAATTCCATCTCATTGAAAAGCCTGGCTACATTTTAAATAGAAACAGAACACAGTTTTAGCATTTACCAATGCAGCGGGTTATTCCTTTCCAGAGGAATGTTCTTTTTTTATCTCTTTGTCACAGGATACCCAGTCATAATATTGAAATGTGAGCAATTTGGGACTTTAATAAATGGGTTTTTTAACCCTTATGCTGATGTGTCACCCAGAGGCACTTCAGTACTTTTCATAGGAATAAAGACAGTAACGATAATTTTAAATTCATTAACTGAATAAAAACTTCTCCAAAAATCAAAGGAAGAGTGGTTTAGTATGAACTGATTTCCTTTGCTAAAAGCATACAACTGAATCTGCTTGTCTCCTGTCCGTGTTTTGTACAGCACTCCTCTGAAGTTCTTACTTTCTGGCTGTATTGTAAACCCTTTCCTAACCATTGCACAACTATTTTCATTCCAATGAAACAACTCTTCAGCGCTTCTTTGTCTCTTGAACTGTAGGATCACTAATCTGCATCCCTGCTCCCTTTCAGTGCCATTTGAGCACAACCTTTTTCTGAAAAACGTAAGACTTCTTGGACACCCGTAACTCTTACTTCCTGTGCTGCTCCATTCACCTTTCCTAATTACTCTTTCAGAGTATTTTTTCGAGGACACCCCAAAGCCGACAGTCATAATCAAGACAATGGGACAGACTGCACCCTCAGAGGCTTTGAGGACAATGCCAGATTAGAGGTGGTGGTTGATACACCAGCAGGCAGGACTGCCATTTGGGGGGGCCTGAGCAGGCTGGAGGAATGGGCTGAGAGGAACCACATGAGGCTCAGCACAGGCAAACGCGAATCCTGCCCCTGGCAGGCATGGAGCAAGCCCCTGCACCAACACAGGCCGGGAAGTGGCAGGGAAGCAACTTTGCCAAAGAAGACCTGGTACGCAAAGCTGAACAGTAGTCGGCCCTATGCTCTTGTAGTAAAGAAGGACGTGAAGGTGGCCAAGTATTAGAATGAGTTGCCCGGGAAACATGTAAATTTCAGTCCTTGCAGATAATCAAACCCGAATGTGCAAGAAGTTGAGCAACCTGATGTGAGCTAGTCCTGCTTTAGCAGAGGGTTGTAGCAGATGACCTCAAGAGGATTCCTTCCAAACCATTTTATTCCATTATCCTATAGCTGTTACTGTGGTAAAATTTACATGGGCATTCACTTTAGTGTTTTACATATTAAAATTATAACTCTGTTTTCTACAACATATAACTATTTCAGATTGAACCACTGTAGTACCACTAACTGTACAGAGAATAATATTTCTAACAACAAAAAAAAAAAGGATAAAGTTACTGTACCTTTTTTCTCTCCTTTATTATTATCGCCTCATATTCTTATTTAGGTTACTGCCCTGAGGCAATGGCCTGCCTCTCTGTTGGAAGCTAAGGAACTCAGAAGATTCTGAATTTGTGCTTATATTCCTCTATAGTCATAAATAAATGAAATTATGTATCTATGTATCACTGTAATGAGTCAAATAGGATCTTGAATCTTGTTTGCTGAGCAAAGAGCAAACTGAAGAGAGTGGGAGGGCAGGGACAAAGACAACTGCCTTCTGCTTACTCCTTGTTGTCATTGCTTAGACCATGGACCACTCACACAAGCCATCTCTTCTTTCATCCAGATACTCATCTCCATTGAATATCAGGGCTGCCTTAAGATGAAAAAGGTTGCATAAATGCAAAAAGGAATACACAGCTATGTCATGTATATATTTTGGCTTACCATGCTTATAGCCTCTCAATTACTCAGAAACTTAGGAAAGAAACGGTAAAGAAGGGTTAACATAATCTATTTGGTGGCTAAAGAAGTGTTACAGAGAAATATGGTAAGTAAGAGATTCACCAGACCGATGGCAAAGCCAAAACACAGAAGTCAGAGCGAGAAGTTTGTTGCTATACAAGAGCTTATAGCCGTAATACAAAGCATAATGTGAAATCACATTTAAAACAACATCGCCAAGGAAGAAAGGAAGAGAGGGTTTTATGATTAAAAAGAATAATGTTAGATTACTAGATTAAACATTGCTGTAAAATTGACTGTGCATTCCTTTTACACCTCTACACTGTGTAAATACATGGAGAGAATTTAAGGAAGAAATTGGAAGTACTCATTTCTTTAATTTGCCAGGCGAGACTTGCTTTTGTGCAAAGGCAACAGTGCCACCTTCCGTCCCGGCTGCCACCGCCCGGCACAGCCTCCAGGTCGAACGTTCCTGAGCTGCCACCTCTGCAGGGAACCGGGACACCTGAGACATGCTCACAGATTTCCAACACGCAGGAAATACTCTCCGTAGAGTCATCCTAGTACGGGCTATACGAACACGAAGGTATAATATTCCCTTTTAGCACATAAGATGCTCACCCAATTCTGTGCTTGCATAGGACAGCTACCCCCAGATAAGTCAGCTGTGCAACTAGAGCCTTAAGCTTGTAATTTAAAAAAAAAAAAAAAAGAAGAAAAAAAAAAAGTCTTATGTTTTCATTCAAAAGAGAGACTTTTCTGAACAGGGCCAACTTATTTCAACAGAAGGACCACTGTGTTAAAAGTGTGAGATAATGCTCAAAAATTTAATTGAGCTGTGCAGACAGCCCTGTAAATTTGAATAGATAGGTAATTTTTGAATTTTTAAAAATGTTAAGTAAACTATTGCAGAGAATGTATAACATCAGCTTCACAGAAAAAAAGTATGATTAAATGATTGTATTTTGCAAATAAAGATAGCAAAAATGTGTTTATTTTGCCATGTAAACTAAAGCGTTCCTTTATGGCAGTGGTTCAACAAGCAGTATACTTCAGAGAAGGTAAACAGGAAAGATTAAATCACCTCTTTTTAGTGACTCAGCTTTATTCAGCCTAGCAGTTACAGTCACAGTAGCTTTCAAAGTGTTTTATAGTTCGAAGCATGCACTAAGCCAGACTCTAGTTTTCCAGTTAACTGCACTGGGACCATTAATGCATATCTAATTTGGACATGAATTATTCAGCTCCCATTACGTTGGGCATTATTAAAAACCTTTAGCAAGTCAGGTAAGTGGGTAAGAGAAGATAAAGGCATTTGCCACCCTGTAAATGCAACACATTTGCAACAGCATAATTACATTGCTAGGGGAGATGGAGTACTTGCTGATGACTCACATTATAAAAACATTATAAAAATACGCGGACGTATCATCACTACGGTCTCATTTCAGGTGAACCCTGACAATCACTTGTGCTTGCCACTCTGTCAAAGCTCGACTGTACTATGAAGAATGTTCCACAAGCAAACCTTTCAAGAAACCCACTCCTTTGCTTCTTGAGTATCTATGTTTTCAAGTAAACGTGGCAGAAATTGAATTACTGAAGAGATGAAAGAGAGCAGCAAGGAGGATTAACAACAGGAATGCTATGGGCCATTGAAGATTTTGTTTGACAAACTTGCTGGATACAAAGAGGCTCTGAACCCACCTTAGGAGTGAGTAGGGTTAGGGCCTTGGGTATTGACCTTCAGAAAGCCTCTGTTCGTCCTGCACTGAAGGCAAATTCAGGGCTCAGCAGGAGAGATGTTAGGCCACCTATGGGATGGAGGTGAGCCTGATTTTTGATATGAGCTCACAGTCTGCATAACAGATCCTTAGGGCATGACATTCAGCCATGGAGTGGCAGAAGTGTCATACCATTAAAGAGCCAGGAGATCTTGCTGGCTCACAGGAGACTGCTTCTGGGCAGAAACTGTTCACATAATGAGTTTATACAGTAATTCTTGAGGGAACAGGGAGCTTGTGGTTTTTCGCATCATAGCTGCTGCAGTCCAATAAAACATTTAGCCACTTGCTTAAGTAAGCTGTAAGTTAAATGTTTAAGTTAAACAATTTCAGCCATTTCTGTTGACATGTTCTTAAATGCTTTGCAAAGTTACTGTTCTCTGGAACTCTGCCACCAGCACTGCATATGACTGCCTTTGGCAAAAATACATTTTAATAGGAAATCCTGAAGTGTGCTGGCAACTGGTACATCTTGTGTTGTGTATAAGGGAACCTATTAACAGCACCAGCACAGACATGGCTATAGGTAAGCTGCAAAAGCTTAAAAGGGCTATCCTGCTTATTTCACTCTAGAAATAAATAATTGGAAAGAGTCAGTCCAAGAGAACCGAAGCTCTTTACATTATAAATCAAACAACTAGAGATTTTTTTAGTAATACTGTTTGGAAAAATGTACTGCCGTTTGACTTGATAGAATCATAGAATCACAGAATACCGGGTTGGAAGGGATCTCAAGGATCATCTGGTCCAACCTTCCTTGGCAAAAGCACGGTCTAGACAAGTTGGCCCAGCACCCTGTTCAGCTGAATCCTAGAAGTGCCCAGTGCTGAGGAATCCACCACTGCCCTGGGGAAATTATTCCAATGGCTGATTGTTCTCATTGCGAAAAATTTTCCTCTTGTGTCCAATCAGAATCTCCCCAGGAGGAACTTGTACCCATTACCCCTTGTCTTTTCCAGGTGACTCCTTGTAAAAAGGGAGTCTCCATCTTCTTTGTAGCCACTCTTTAAATACTGGAACACGACGATAAGGTGTCCCCTAAGCCTTCTTTTCTCAAGGCTACACAAGCCCAGTTCTCTCAGCCTTTCCTCATATGGCAGGCTTCCCAGTTCTTTGATCATCCTGGTGACTCTTCTCTGGATCCTCTCCAGCCTGTCCACATCTTTTTTTGCATAGTGGGGACCAAAACTGAACACAGTATTCTCTAGGTGTGGCCTGACAAGCGCTAAGTAGAGTGGGATAATGACTTCTTTGTCTCTGCTGGTGATGCCCTTGTTGAAGCAACCCAGCTTCCTGTTGGCTTGCTTTGCCTCAGCAGCACACTGTTCACTCTGACTGAGCTGCTTGTCCACCAGGACCCTCAGGTCCCTTTCCACAGATCTGCTTCCCAGCCTGTGCTGCACTCCTGGGTTATGTTTTCCCACGTGCAAGACCTTACCCTTGTCCTTGTTGAACTTCATAAGGTTCTTGTTAGCCCACTCTTCCAGCTTATCCAGGTGTTCCTGCAGGGTGGCCCTCCCTTCCGGAGTGTGCACTTCCCCACTGCCTTTGGCGTGATCTGCAAATTTTTGCCTTGACATTCCTGATATTTGCTTGTCAACTCAGCTTTCCTGTGCATTGTACCCCACAAGCTGATGTACCCCACAACTTTTGCCAAAGGAAATTTTGGAAAGAAAGTTTGATCTTTCTTGTGGATATTGCCAGGCTTTTTATCTTTGATAAGCGGCATGAAATATGCCAAGTCAGAGCTGGTTCTATCATGACTTACACAAATCATGTCTAATTCATTTAGCCCTTACATTACTCTCTCTTGTTTAAAAAAAAAAAAAAGTGCAATGTATTTCTCAGTAATTAGTACTTGTCTGGCAGCTTTAAGTTAAGTTAAAATGAAGCTGCCATTTTCATTATGACTTCCTTTTGACAATGTAATAGGAGCTAATTATTATGGACTAAATAGGCCAAGATGTCTATGAAAAATGTGAAGGGTCTTTAATAATTCTTTCCAGGTCCCATTTACTCCAAGAACCTCTATCAAGAGCATATATCTACAGTAATGTGCTGGCTCATCTTTTATGTCTACCAATAGCAAGAATGATATCAAGACTTTATTTATTTCCTTGCCTGATCGACACATTGAGAGCAAACCTTGATGCACAGGCCATGCCAAGAGAGTTTTCCAGAGGAACATGTCTTGTGCAGGTTCCCTTCTGGAAATAAGGTCTGGAGACCCTCAGTCTTTCAGGAATTTTGGAAGTGCTGTGTTAGAATTTGTTCACAAAGTCTTCGTGATGTGGTATACATTTTATCTTAGGAAAGACCAGAGAGAAAACAGAGACATTCACACACTGTCTTGAAGACACTGCATAAAAAATTTTGATGGCACGTAGAAGATTTATTATAGGTCTCCCTTGCCACACTGGAGTGGACAATTTCCATCTGCCCAGTCCAAGACTTCCTGAAATGGAAGTAGTAAATGCTGTAGTAAAGAGTCCCAGAAGGTCTGAAAGGTCAGTAAAATTTTACACTTCTATGAGAGAACTGCAGCTCATTTCTCAGTCGGTTGAGATGTACAAGAGAAAAAAAACAGTCTCTGTGTATGTGCAGTTAAATGGCTTCAAGCTGGATTTCTTGACATTTTGTTGGCTGATAAGAAGATACACCTAAGAATAAAATGCACATATGGGACATTTATTTGTCATACCATCCCTGACAAGTGAAATTTCCCATTAGACTATAAATAAAGAACAGCTGTGAAAACCAAGACAACTTATTACAAGCAAGTATAGGCTGAACTAGAAAATGAAAAGCAGTTATTTTGGAAATTGAGTCTTAAGGCTATAAATAACCTCATAGAAAATGTAATGAAGTTCCCTATAATAATGCTTTTCTAAAATGAGAAATATGGATTTTTAATTTTTATTGTTGTGGTACTGGTGTCTTCAAACTCCATCTTTTTAAATTTATTCATCAGACAAAAAAGACAATCAGCAGTAATACACGTTATTACACTGATGCAAGTTCAAATGTGAGATCAGATCATTCCTAAACATTTTAAGTAAGCTTGTAAGCAGCATGTGAGTTGTAACATAGTTTTCATGGTTTTGATCATGTCAAAATAGAGAGTTGAAAAAAAAGTTTGCATAAAATCTGCTGTCTGTAAAGCGGTATTAATCAAGATACTTATTCTAAAGTTTACTAGATTGTGTCACTGTTTATCTTATGCAAACACAATGGAAGGTATGTATCAAACATTTTATAACCACGTTACGGTGCTGCACTCTATTAAACAAGTTGCTTAAATGTAGGATTTTAGAAGCTTTTCATTTCAAAATATAGCTTCCATATAAAAAATTAGATGGAAACTTTACAAAGTCATCTTATGTCAATAGAGAAGGATATATTTCAGGCAGTGAAATCAACATAATTCCTCAGGCACGTACTATAGAATAATGTAACGCAACTGGTGGTCTGTACTTAAGAAAAGCCAAACACTAGAGCAGCAGGGATTCTGCAGGTCAGGAAACAGCGTGGGAAAACCTGCTGATGCTATGGATGGCGCCCTCATTTCAGTGCGGCAATTTTAACCAGTGTCTTGAAGTCATCAGTAAAACCTTTCAGATTAGTTTTCACTTTACTCAGTTAGTAGCAGAGATGAGAGTTATTGGTTTACTTTATCTCTCACCTTATGTCATTTGTGATTTCCAGTGCTAATGTTCCAGGACATATAACAGCATCTAGATACTTAAGAAACAAAATGTGTTAAAATCTGTTTTATTAATAAAGATCTGCAGGGGTGGGTCATATTCTTAGTAATGTTAGAATTAACTTTTAATCACCATAACAATTATCAAAAATAAGCTTTGAAGCTCTATTATATTTTTCTATGCTTTGCAGTCAAAATGCATATAATGTCAAATTAACATTTTATGTCCTTCAGTGTGAAAAATAATTTTAATTAAATACATTTTAAATCAGTAATTATGGTAGCCGGGTCTGATTAACATGAGTTAAAGCAAGCCAGAGATTATGTTAATCATGTTAAATACCTGAGGAATAATTTTGATTACAAGTAAAAATGTTTCAGAAACAGACAGAAAAGCATTGAATAGCCTGCTTTAAGACTTTCTATGGAAATGTGCTAATTTTTCGTACACGTTTTCACCTTTCCCTTCAATATCCAGAGAGAAGAAGCTTTCTTCTTCTCTTCTCTATCTCTGCTCATTTAAAAAGCGTGTCACCACAATAGGGACAAAAGCTGACCATCAAAAGAAAACAGGAGAAAAAAAGGAAGACATTCTACTCCTGTTCCACTACAATAGCAATCTCTTACCTTGCATCTTTGTTAAGTAGAGATCTACAAATTCTCTTCAGATCTGGTGCTTGAACCCAGGAAGTTAGAAGGCCTTTATCCTTTTCAGTAGGTGCAAGCCTGGGTCTAATATGTCAAACTAACATTGAAACATAGCACCACCTTATCTTTACCCAGTAATATGAT
The DNA here is from genome assembly GCA_013398295.1 of Chionis minor. Taxonomy (NCBI): domain Eukaryota; kingdom Metazoa; phylum Chordata; class Aves; order Charadriiformes; family Chionidae; genus Chionis; species Chionis minor. Next base: position 198,764 of record VZSF01002930.1, read on the forward strand.
TAATAGACAGCCCCCTTTTTTTTGGCTGTACTTTTTTTGGATAGCAGGTTTAGTCTGAATCTCTAAAAGAACATATATAGTTGACTCAAACTATCCCACAGGGCTGTCTCTATTCCTGCCAGAATTTGACATTTATAAGTTTATATAAGGTCATCTTTCTCCATGGGCTAAGAATTACAGCAACGTCAATTTTCCTATTTAACAAAGCCAGTTCCCAAAAGGGGAAATGACTACAGGATCCAATTGCTTGCAAAATCATTTCCAAAAACCTGAAAGAGAGCAGAGAGAAGATGATATTTAATAAGAGTTCACATTTATCCAGGCATTTAAAATTCTGAAATTATTTTATCTGTCATCAATGATGATGCATATCAGTGCTTTTACTAAGCATAGACTGGTCAAAGGACTGAGCTAATACTGAAGTCAACGGAAAAAACCCATACATGAACTAAGGGACTTACCCAAGGTCACAATCAAGTCAGCCATAGTGACAGCAGTCAAGTGTGTTTTGATGCAGGGCAGCACTGTGTGCCTAGAAAAGAAAGGTATTTTTCCTGTTTCAGGGCTCTGCAATTCATTACGCACAAGGGACTGTTTGAAGTCCTGATGCAACTCCATTCTCGTTCTGCCAACAATTGCAGGGACTAATTTTCTCTGGCATTTGTTTTTACAGGACACCACCACCCCTTTGTTCCCCATGCTTTGTAGCACTATGCGGTATTTGAATTTTTCCACTATGGTTAGTCTGAATTTTTAAGAGTGCAAATGCAATTCACTTTTATGTAAAAAAACCAAACCCAAAACAAATAGAATACCTTTTGTTTCTTTTAATTGGATTTATGCCATTGGGAACACCTTGCTCTTCCGTCTTCTTTTTTCCCCCTTCTTCCAATTTAAGATTAAATTAAAAAAACTGCAGATGCAACCAATGAACCTGGTACAACAATAAGTCTTTATCTCTTTGTACAACAATAATTCTATATTTCTTTTTACCTTCATTTATTCTTAAACGGTCACTTTCCTCTTTTTAATTGCGGAAGTATGTTGGTTTTGTTTTTTACTTGGCACAACAACATGGTAGCTTTTCAGTTTTAGAGTACGTAAGATAATATTGTAGCTCCTTATGCAGTAGGAAATTTTGACTTGTACATGATCCACACTTGGCAATGTCCAGTTCCTCCTGATCTATTTCTTGAGTATTGTTGTTTCCTAGCACAGAACCACATAGAAAACTGCTCTCTTCTCTGCCACAATCTTATTTACAAACTATCTTTCCCACCACTAAAATCAAAGAAAAAAAGCCACTACCACAACAAAAACAAAAAAACCCCAACCAAACAACAAAACCCTCACCAGATTTGCATGTGGCAAAAGCCCTGATGAGCATGGATATAAAGGGCTTTTTACTTACATTTTGTCTTGTTTTCAGAATGTTGACTCTCTAATTTCTCATAGAAGAACTACCATAGAATCATAGAATGGTTTTAGTTGGCAGGAATCTTAAAGACCATCTAGTTCCAACCCCCCTGCCATTTGCAAAGACACCTCCCACCAGACCAGATTGCTCAAAGCCTCATCCAACCTGGCCTTGAACACTTCAAGGGATGGGGCATCCACAGCTTCCCGGGGTAACCTGTTCCAGTGCCTCACCACCCTCACAGTAAAGAATTTCTTCCTGTATCTAATCTAAATCTACCCTCTTTCAGTTTAAAGCTGTTAACCGCTCGTCCTATCACTACCTGCCCTTGTAAAAAGTCCCTCTCTGGGTTTCGTGTAGGCCCCTTTCAGATACTGGAAGGCTGCAATAAAGTCTCCCCAGAGCCTTCTCTTCTTGAGGCTGAACTACCCCAGCTGTCTCAGTCTTTTTTCAGAGGAGAGCTATTCCAGCCCTTTTATCATTTTTGTGGCCCTCCTCTGGACCTGCTCCAACAGGTCTGTGTCCTTTTAATATTGGGGGCCCCAGAGGTGGACACGGTATTCCAGGTGGGGTCTCACGGGAGACGCGTAGAGGCACAGAATCACCTCCCTGCACCTGCTGGCCAATCTTCTTTTGATGCGGCCCAGGATACGGTTCGCTTTCTGGGCTGTGAGTGCACATTACTGACTCACGTTGAGCTTCTCACCCACAAACACCCCCTAGTTCCTCTCCCCAGGACTGCTCTCGATCCATTCTCCACCCAGCCTGTATTTGTGCATGGGATTGCCCTAGCCCATGTGCAGGACCTTGCACTTGTCCTGGTTGAACTTCATGAGGTTGTCACAGGTCCACCTCTCAAGCCTCTGCAGGTCCCTCTGGATGGCATCCCTTCCCTCCAGCATATCAACCGCTCCACACAGGTTGGTGTCATCGGCAAACTTGCTGAGGGTGCACTCAGTCCCAACATCCATGTTCCCAACAAAGATGTTAAATAGTATGGGTCCCAGTACTGCCTCCTGAGACACTATAATCTTCAGTTACTACTTAACAGAAATATCCAGCTGTATTATCTGGGCCATTGTTATAAAAAAATTTAAAAAACACTTCATCTCATAGAGTGAACCTCTGAGATGCCTAGATAAACAACAGCGTTCACATTGCTCATTAAAGTTAATGGTAGTTGTAGATATGCAAAGTAGTATTAGTTTCCTCTGTTCATCTGCATGTACTCATATAGATACTAGAGAGTGTGCGTTAAGCGTGCAGTCAGGAAAACAAGAACTCTTGTGCCTCAGTCTCAGTAGAGTTTTCCTATGTAGCTATGCTACCCTTTTCTCTGCAGGGAAGCTGCAAGTTCATTGCTGTCCTCCTGGTGTAGTCTGGAGAACTAAAAGAGGAGGAACGAGGAGGGAATGAGAAAAGTTAGGTGGTCTTTTAGAGTCTGTTCCCTAGGTTTGCGGACAATCCCTCATATAAATCACACACCAGAGCCAAAATGGAAAGCTGCCATCATTTTATATCAGATAGCTGTCTTTGCTCCTCATGTTTTTACAAAATCGTTCTTAGAGACTCCTAAAATAACCTATAAGGGAGATTTGCTTTGAATAAGAAAACTGAAGATAATTCCCTTGCAGAAATAATATTCTAATTTCTCTCTCATAACAGTGTCTTCTCTGGACCCCCAACCTTTGAACGCATACTGGATCACCATCTTGAAGAATATTATTTTCTCTCAGGGTGGCATTTTTTGCCTTTCTACATTTTGCTTTAAAGTAGGTCTTTTCAGCAGTAACTGTGGTTAACAGTGTTAAATTAATAAAGTGAAAAAGTACAGCTGATCCAAAATGGACACAGTCATTGGCTCAGTTGGTAGCTTGGAGAAACTTCTTTAGAGGTGGAAAATGGGAAAATAAATATTAAAAAAAAGAAAAAATTCTGAAGATAGTGAACAGACTGTTTCTGTCGGTCTACTTTACTGAATAGCAAATGTTATTTTTTAAATGTAGTTGTGACTCAGCCCTGCTGATTCTTATTTGCATGCTTATCTATATATTAAGAGGGCAGTATTTTGTTTGGCTGCATGGTATTTGCTTTGTTTTGTTGGGATGTCAATAGACATACAGTGAGATGACAGAGGAAAAATAAGAATGAATGCCCCAACTTATGAAAGACTCTGAATGAGATACTGTGGATGTTTGTTTCTGGCATGACAGAAGCAGAATCCTGTAGTGGAACTCCCAAGCACCTTCAACGTCCTTTCATTTCTACAATATTGTTACTATCTGCTTCTCAGTGATATAGACAGTGGCTTTTATAGATTCACTTAAGCTGGCTTTTAGCAGTGCAAAATGGTTGAGCTGAGGATCAACTCTATAAGCTCCCTATCATCTCCCTTTGTAATTTCCTAATTATTAAAAATAGATAAAAAGAACAGGGTGTTCAAGGGGTCAAAAATGAATTGGCTTCTGTTTTCAATACCTACAATAATTTTCATAATTGGAAACCCATGGGTTAGAAAAATTGAAATGGAATCAAGGTTTACTGATTGTTTTCAGTATGCCACTAAGATGTGGGATGATAAAGGAATTTACTTACTGACCTGCTGCTGTAAAGGGAAGTAATGGATTTTTTTATGACAGAAAAGAGAAAAGTTTTCTTCTTTATTAGGGAACCATGAAGTGTTGTTATTATTTGAAATGTGCAAGTAAATGCATGTCAATGACAAACAATCTATATCCTTTTAATGTACATCATCAAAAAATATTTGATGGATAAACTATACGGAGAGCGTGAAAGTGGTATTTGTGTGGAATTTCTAAACTCGTACTTTGAATAAGCTTTTGTTACATTTTAAATACATAAAATACTTCAAAATATAAAGTATGTAATGTAAAGGTATTAATATTCTTTTGACCCACATGATTTTGTTTTCATTATTAAAATACCTTACACGATGTTGATCAATACACAAGGGAAAAGGGATTCACTAGGGAAACAACAGTTAAGAAATGTGTAAGTCTTTTGGGTTTAGGATAGAAAGAGGAGAAAAGCAGTGAGGTTGAAAATGATCAGTAACAGAAAGAAAGGAGAAATTTCAACCTAAAAAAAATTCTTCTGGCATAATTCTTTTTAAATATAGAAGTGTGGAAGCTGACCCTGAGTGTTTCCATAGGACTCAAAAGCTTCTGGTCCTAATAAAACAAGGAAGAATTAGTCATTTAAAGAAGTCTCCCGCAAAAATTCTCTCTATACTCTCCAACATAATCTGTGTGAATTGAGACCTGGAGATTTAAGAGACAAGATGTCTTGGCATCTGAATGTTCAGTTAGAAAAAAAATTCATAAACATAAAAATTCATAACATAACACTTCATAAAACTTAATTTCACCTTTGGGATTATGCTTCCATTAAGGTAGCTGTTCGCTATTCATTCTTTCATTCACTCATTCATTCATCATGTTATAATGATCTGCTTCTGAGGAGTAATATGAGTGTCTCTTCTCTTAATCTGCCCTGTGATAGAAAAAACAGAAGGAAAATATCTCTGTATAATGCAATCCATTTTCAGTATTTTCCTCTACTACCATCCCTCTCCCATCTTATTTGAAATTCATAAGAGAGAAGAAGCACAGCAGCTGCCTTGCCCTAATCTTGATGTCCTGGCAGTTTCAGATTAGTGGAAAACTCTGCAAACTTCTCAGTTTTACATTAGCTCTAAGGAACATGATGACTCTGAAGTTATTTTGTCTCCTTGTAGGCAATACTTATGAGAAACAAAAGACAGAATAGACAGTGGAGACTAAGTATAATTTCTTAAAAAAGATTAAGTTGAGAAACTCCGGTGTGACAGTAAAGAGTATACTGAACTAATCAGAGCCATAATAGCCCAGGGCCATAGGACATTACAGCAAAACCCCAAGAAAACAGAAAAAGAACAGCAATGAGTGGGGCTAAGGCTATAGATTATGTAGTTAGTAGACATTAATTATAATTACACATCGAGTATTATTGCTTTTCAGTACTTAAAACTTGCATTAAGACATATAAAAGCTTTACACAACATGGACCTGATCCTACTTCAGTTCAAATTCTAATATGCGCCATCAACTTGTGTGCATTTTGGAGCACGTCTGCCCTACTATAAAATGACTCAGAGAAAGCACTAACTAGATTCTAAAGTCTACACCCTGCAGGTATTTTAAAAGTTTTCCTTTATTTTTTTTTTCTTACTCTGAAGATCACAAACCCAGAAAATAAATGCTTGGATATATCTAGTACTACATACGGAGTGAAACAGCTCAGAAAGCCAAAGACAAGTCAGATAGGGACTCTTCTGAAAGTTGATTAACAAGCACTTAAATTCCGCAAGCTGTAGGCAGATAACAATGAAACTGGTAAATTTGCATCACTGATTTGAGTAGCTCAAAGACAGCATGAATTAGGTGCTGTTGCCTACAACAGACTGAGGCAGACCTTGCTGCAAGCCAACACTTCACAGAGTGAGATATATTTCTTGCTGTCACGAATATCCACAGAATTTTGAATTTGCTTTTACTTTCCTATCGTAGTACTAAGCTAGGGTTTAATGTCTTTGTACGTTATTCTTCTGCTAGCAAGGATTTTACCTTGACAGGTTATTTCACCCAGTGCAACCTTTTTTCTTGTAACCACTGCTTTAATTTCTGTCACCTTTGCAGAGGTATTTATGTGCTGTTAATGTAGTTAATTATTAACTCTAGTTCCTTCTCATTTTTGCTACAGAATATTAATGCAGTTCAAGGGAAAACTGATTTAAAAGCATGAGGCATTTTGGGAATGTAGAAATAATTGAAGGATAAAATAACTTTAAAAATGGATCTGAAGTGCATGGGTAATTAATACAACACTTTTGTTTTTTTCTCAGCTGGGAGAAAGATTAGTGCTGAGAATGTCATTGCAGTTTATGTATTAGTAAATTCTATTTTTCCTGTGACGGAGGGGAATCCTTTCTTCTCACAAAAATGATGAACAGCTAAACCAAGTAAGGAGATACAGTTTTGAAGATATTTCAACATGCTGTTCATATATCCCTATTACTCCTGGCAATAACTGTTTCCACAATTAGGGACACTTGCAAGGTGTTATACAAAGGAGTATAAGAACTTTTTCTTATTTTAGTTTCCATGGCCCTTGGATTCCTCTGAAACCTTGTTAATTCCTGGAAGTTTAAGAAAGACTAAAATTCTCTGAAAATACAAACACACAGGCCCAGTTTTTTCCACTAATGTCAATGACAGGTTTCGTTCAACATCTTGAAATCCCAAGACCCTTGGAAGGTCCACACTCATCAACAAGCTGACAGCATGCATTATTCTAAATATGTAAATCCAAAAACCCCTGATAATAAGTGAATTCCTCAGTCTTGAAATCCATGTAGCAGGATCCGTTCAATGGATACAATCTATGCTTGAGTTCAAGTTCACTTCAGATCACATTTTTCCACATTCCCTTCATGAAGGAAGGGTGTGGATTGCTTCATTCTGTAATTACCTTGAAAGTCTGTTTTTTCATAGGCAGCTAGCTTGGTTATCATTTCCTTCATGATGTTTATCAACATTTCTCTTTTAAGCAGATTCATTGTCTCATAATTTTGTGTTATCATTTGCATTTCATTCTCAAGTGTTTCTAATCATCTTTTTACAGAAGACAGAACCTTCTCAAAAGCTTAACTGGCTGGAAGTCTTTAGGAGCTGAGGTTGAGGAGAAAGAACTGTCTGCTGCATTGCTGAATCTATCCTGAGACCCCTTTAGCTCTGTTTGCTTTGAAATTTTATTTGTTATCTAATCTTTTTTCAGCTATCAGTTTTGTTCAGTCACAAATTATGAATTAGTATTTTTCCCAAACTAGACAATGTCATGTAGGATCTGAGATGTGTTGGGGCAAGAAAAAGTTTTTACTTACAATTCACTGAATCCAGATAATAACAATTCATAAATAAATGAAAATAACAAAAATGAAGAAAAAAGTAGTTAAAATGTTGCCTGTGAAAAAAGGATTTTCATTATATGCAAATTATTTTCAATCTACCTATAAATAACAAATAGAAACAGTTTGAAATGAGTCACACAAAACCATTATGAAATATTATCTAAATTTTGCTTATGAATTTTATCAGTTACAACCTTGAGGTACTACAAAAACAACAGCAATAATAATAACAGTAATAATTCAGTTTTGCCTCGTGTTTTAAATCTTTCAGAGAAAATAATGTAAGGAAAATTCCAGTCTAAAAAGTGTAACAATCTAAATAAAATCTGCTCCAACAAGTGAAATTGTGGGTTCAAGCATCACTTTTACAACATATAACTGAAGATGGCAAGGACATCCAAGTTTGAATACTGCAGATGAAGATGAGGCTGAGGCTCATGATACAGCCTCTGATATGGCCTATATGTTATATTATATGTACAGTATAGCCTATAATAAATATGTTTGCCTATTTATATATATTCCTGCAGAAATACATGACTGCACAGTGTCACATCTTACTATATTAAAGGTAAAATGCAGAGAATGTAACAGTTTACACATATGTGTTCAAAATCCACTCTTGGTTTTCAATGGGCAATGATGTTAAAAACACCCTCTTCTGCTGAGACAGGAGGAGGGATCAGCATTTACATATGAATCAATGGGAGAATGGGCATGACCTTTTAGACTAACCAAGTTGGGGGGGGTGGATGAATTACTGATAGACTGCTAAATGCACCTAGTGCATCTAAATGTTTTGTGTGTTACTGTTAAAATAGGAAGTTGTGCTTTTTCTCTTTTCTGACATTTATTTCAAGCATACGTGATTGTAGCTTTCTAAGTCATGTCTATTGGTTACGTACTGCAGGCCTGTCTACTCTGTACATATGGATTGAATCACATATTGGGACACCGGTCAGGTCTTAACTGTGATGTGATGATCATCAGATGGGTTTTACCGTTCTTGAGCACAAAGGCCTGAAATATACATTAAAGCATAAAAATCCTGTTTAGAGTAGTGTTAAAGGTCTGATATATTCCCAGCAGTATTCAAGAAGATGAAAGCTGAAGCTGCTGATGACCAGAAATTATTGTGAAAGTGGAATCCTTTTTTCCAAAAGCAGTATCTTAGAAGAAAATCTGATAAACTGACTGCTAGGAATGAACCGCATAAAATCAATGAATTTCATACATAAGCAGTTCCATGGATACCAGGTACTTACTTGTAAATTGTTTGCCATGCTGTGAAATAATCCCGTAAACATTATTTTAAAGTTTGTAACTATTTATAAGTAGATTTTATATTTTATTGAAAGAGATTGTTTCCTGTCATAATTTTGACAAAGAATTTTTTATTTTTTAAAGGAAAATATGTTTTTCCTGAAAGATTTGTTGATTCTGTTTTTTCTCATAGAAAGATATCTTTAATATCACTGGAGTCAAAATTTGTACAGAGGGGAAATAGATTGTGTTAGACCCATGATATAGCTAGGAAAAATAAAAGCACTACAGAAAAGCTCTTACACATTCAAACTTTTATTCCGATTTTTTATTTTCCTTCACTATTATTTGTCATTTCATTCTTTTAAACAAATCTTGGGCTTTGTCTTAGTTAAAATTTTTGTTTTATTTCTCAATGACAAAAAAAAATCTAAACTTGCAGCGTCTATGCCATCAGTCTTCCTTTTAATTGCTGTAAGTTCACTGATATCTATGTTATTTTAGTCAGCACTTTTGTCTTTATGTTTTTGTTAATTTTTTTCCTGCTCCATAATGTTGCAAAATATCCTCAATATTAGAACTTTCGTTAAGAGTAAAGTCACCCTCATCCATTTTTCAACAAGAAAAATGTCTAATCCCACAGATCTCTTTAAAATTATATCAACGAATTAAAAAAAAGAAACAAATTAAAATAAAGGAAAAATGAATACAGGTAAAAAAATACTTTAGTGATTAAAAAAAAATTAGGAACTGTTCTATTTCAAATCTTTGAGGGAAACTGTACTGAAGACAACTGAAATACTTCTATAAAATTAATTTTTCTTTTAACTTGTTTCATTTCTCCCCCAAAAGTTCCACGCAAATGTTTCCAGGTTTTGAGCTTAGTTGAAAAGTTCTGGTCACAATTATCCTGGAACTAGCTTGGCTTCATGGAACTATTCAGATCAGAGAAGAAATAAGAGTTAAGCTGAATTTAGTTTCAGTGGAAGTAGTCTGATGGAGGCCTCTCATATTAGAAAGAAGGAAAATTTATTATTTTGTAAAACTTAAAATTTGGAAGAAGAAACATTAGGAAACCCATTTCTTTCCCCCAAGGGATATTTTGATACTTTTTTGGGCCTCAGTGTGTTCACTGCTAGCTCACTTAACTTTAGTATAGCCAGAAACTTATGGCTTCACAAACTTAGACTCTTCAACTTAAGCTACCCAAACAAGAAATAAGTGTATTAAAAATTCAGTGATTGTTTGGCTGTGGGGTTTTTTGTTGTTTGTTGTTTGTTGGGTTTTTTTGTTTTGGTTTGGGGTTTTTCTGTTTATTTGGTTTTGTTTGGTTTTGTTTTGTTTTTTCTTTCTGTTGAAATCAGTGAAGAAAATACTTGCTAAAGCACCTAAAAAAGCAAAACCACCCAACTTCAGCACACACCTAGAGAAAGCGTGATCAAAGATTGTTTACACATTACATTACTTAGTAATTTCTTCTTACCATTTATTTTTTACACAGTCTGTCCTATATAAGAAATTAGCAAGATAAGCATTTACAGTGTTTAATACAGTTTGTTTTCTCCTGGATTAGATGTCACTAAATGTAATTTACATCTTTTCTGACATATTTATGATGACAAATTCTAGTCTATGCACTACTCCTTTAAGCTATTCATGCCAAGCTGTTCAGCATTTTATATCATCCTTACCTCTAAGTACACTAATGCATCAGCTGCACGTTTGTGGGCTGCAAAGAATATAATTTTGGTGAGCCTTCAATATTTTACAAACCAGAGAAATCAAAGAAAATTCATTATTCACTTGAGATATTCTTGAAGAACCTATAGATCTATTTTGAAAACCTATGAGATACTCGTACTTACAGCAAAATGTATTTTACTATTCATATCCACTTCGGAGTTGCTTTGTTGGCCATTGTAACGGTTGCCTCAGGACTGCCTGCCTCTTTCTTCCATAAAGATAAGGCCAACCCCTCACCAGATATGAGGTGCATTTGTGGACTGAAATTTCCTGAAAAGATCAGAAAAGGACTACCTCTTTAGCAATTACATCTTCCAAGAGTGTAGTTTATCTTAGCAGTGGCTATCATAGCAGCGAAAACTGCTGTTAATCCAGACCAAATATGATCTGATATGAACTATGTTAATATATACAGGTCATAAACCAACTGCATTCTAAGTGGCCTACAGCTGCATTATGCTTTTTAAGTAAATACATCTTAAAGTTACTGTAATTGGGTATGTACTTCTGGTTGCTCACTAACTCATAAAGGTCATGACTCAAGACGTTTGGCAGAATGACATTTGGAGGGAAAAGCAAGTGCTTGTTACAGAAAGCAAAAACAGATAAACAGGAATATAAAAGAAAGCACTAAATGTCAAGCACTTCAACACCATGCCACTTTTCATGTTTTTTATGTTAAAGTATTTACATACAAATTCATAACACAGTTTGGAGAAGTGGCTCAACAGTAGATAAAGAGATAAAGTGCAATTTAAAAATACAGAAGAGTCTACAACGGTTTTCATTTCATGAACCAGAAACACAGAATGGATGTTTGACAGGGGGAGAAGGGGAGAGAAAAGAGGGTTTGCCCACTTCCTGTTCTCCTGCCTGGACATTAGAACTTTGTTAATGCCGCCTGAATTGTAGAACCAGGTTTTTTTCTGTTTTCTCAACCCCATACATCACAGCCAAGGAACCAGGGAGATGAGATGCCTCACAGTCACCAGAAGATGAGTTCTGTGTGATTGCAGCCCAGCGCTTTAAATTCACACCTAACCACCATGAACTGTTATGAGGAGAAAAGGGCTCAAGATCTCCTTTTATATTAGATCTGAGACTATCCCATACAGAGCATATGCTGCATGGGAGAATGCAAAGTCATCCACACAAAAGCCCTGATATAAAACAGTGGAGCTGGAGGAGACTTCCAAATCAAAACACCTAATATGCTCTAAATGGCATATTACAGAGCAATTAAACATCTTATTTTATAATAATATTATAAGCTTGACTTCATATTAGCTGAATCTTAAGTGTCAAAGCCTGGTTCACTGGCAGCAATATGAATTTCACCATTGACTTTACTGAGGCTAGATTTCAGCTGTTGCACAGTGACTTGCAGAACCCATCATGATTTGCACCAGTTGAGGATTTGGCCCAGATTTGCGGAGCGCTGCCAGGCTTCACACTATGGACATTTGCCCACTGGGGATAAGGTTAACCATCAGCTTGCTTTACAGGCAAAACAATATCCATCAAAAGGTCAGCACCAGCCCTAAGTGGATTTCAGAGGCTGCTGTAAAAGTACCTTAATGAAATGCAGAAGACAATATAGCAACCCATAAGCCACTTTACAGCAAAGAAGAATATATGACTTTCATATTGAAGAACATATAGTGGATTATTCTTTCCTCCATTATTGCTGTGCCTTTTCTTTTTCTAATAGTTAAAGACATAACTTTGAACATGACTTCTTTAGTTTTGAGGCCAGATTTTAATAGTAACTGTATGAGATACAGTCACAGACCCTTAGTACAGATGATCTGATACCAAATAGATTCAGCATTCCTTTTAATAATTCAGCTTGACCATTGGATAACACTCGATCAGCACTTAGGAGTACATTACATTTTCATCACTCAGAACAACCGACTGGAGTAGGATGACAAAAATTTTCCTCAAATACCATGGGTTCGCTCCCTTACTAGGAATCTTAGTTTCCTTGTCCAGAACATCTCTGATCCATTAAATGTGAGACTTCCAGCTCTTGCCACATGCCTTCTTCCTTCATTTGAACCATAAAGAATTGTGTGCAGCAATGCAGGAATGACTTCATTTCTGATAGTCTGCATTGCCTATGGCATTGCAGAGTATACCCCATTTATCTTATGAAGGGCATGACAATCATGTTTTAGCTAACTTAACTATTACAAAACCTTTTTAAAAAGATGATGTTCCTCCTTTGTTGTCCATGGTCTTCTTGGCCCTAACCGAACTATGAGTTGAAGACCAAATGTCATAGTTGGAAGTATTTAATTGTGAGGTTGTCAAAGAGAAAACACTATTTTTAGGGGACATTACCTCAGTAATCTCTGACATCTCTTCTACCTTACCAGAGAACATTGTACCCAACCATAGTAGTTTTGGTTGTCGAGGTAAGATATTTCATAGGCCTTCCCGCAGGCTCCAGGAGCCTCCAAGGCCAGCTACATCCACAACCTCAAAGGAGAGACCAAGGGTTGTTGTTACATGTGTTGTGTGAACACAGCGTCTGGAAGTGCCTCTGAGCACCTCAGCTCCCATTCTGGCATCTTCCCAAAGCTCACTAACTGCGAGAGAGGCAGCATTTGTTGCACAGCATATGCATTAGAGGTGCTCCTTCTCTGTACACGCAAGATGGACTCCATTTAATAACTCAGAAAATCTGAATATACTTTCTTATTAGAACAGAGGCCAAAAGGTACCCAACAATGCGAACCATCTCATTTCATGATACTATTGAGTGCACATCAGAGCTCTAAAATATCAAAAGTAATGAAGAAAAAAACATTCTAGGTAGCATCAGCACATACTCATAAGTTAATTTTGAGCTCCAGTGTGCTATTGTAGGAAATGCAGTTGTCTGAACTGTAAAATAAAATGCCAGTGATCACCATTCAAAAATCTGGCTTTACTCCAAAGCATTGCGGCAGAAGAGATATTGTTATTCTGTATTTGCAGCATATGGAAACTTTGCAGAATCTTAAACGCCATTGCAAAGGCTGACTTTTAATGGGTATTTCAATAACAGAACAGTTATGTATACAACTGGAAAAACAGAAGGGATAGTAGTGCTAGAGAAAGGAAGTGAAAAAACAAATGTATGCAAAAGGTAGATTAGAAAGAGTGCTTGAGTGTTTAACTATGATACACAGCTTCTTTGCACAATGTATGTTAGAGGAAAGATTGACAAAAGGAAAAGTATTAATTCAGAATATAGGCACTACGCAAAGGTTTAAAGGTTTATTATGAGTAGATCTATTAACCTGGCTGGAAAGGAATATAAAATGTAGCATGAAATAGCTGGAAATAGCATGTGGTGGAGTGCTCCAAAAGAAACATGAAGAGATCAGTTATCACTGTACCTGCAAAAAAATTTATAGAACAAGAGCATAACTATAGTAGGTAATTCTTACATCATTATTTTATATTGAAGTATAAAAAGCTAGAAAGCTAGATGTTGGCTATAATAAAAAAATAAAGGACCATGCCACATCAAAACCTTTTCTTTTCCATTTGACAGGAAAGAGCACTTGACATGGAGAAAGGACTGATGGATATGAATAAATAGACTAGAAAACTTGGAGTACAAAAAGCAAAACTTTAATTCCAATGCTTTGCATTGGTTTCAATCTCACGATGTGGCTATGATAGCCATAACATATACTATTGTTTCCATTAGAAGATACTGAGTCTTTCTCAGAGCAAAATCCATGGGCATTCCTAAATACTACAGAAGCTCATTTCAAAGTCATGGAGTCTTAATGTAATCAATGGCTGCATTAGCAATGTTATCTTTGACACTCCAGGTAATAAGTAAGATAAGTAATCAACAGATTAATAGCTTTTACACATATTTCTCAGAAGGGTTTTCCAGGGTAAAAAAATATTATTGTCCTTGTGCAAACAGCAATCCAAAGCACAGACAACATCAGATCTGATTATGGTTGCACAGTAAATCTGAAGCATATCTGGAAACAGAGCACAAGGTTACTAATTCCCAGCCTGGGACTCTAACTGCTTAAAAACATAACTGTTGGCTGAGATCATAATACTAAGTTATACTGTATTGAAAACATCGGAATAGTAGCCATCAGACAACCATTATATTTGTACAACACTTGAATTTATAGGATCTGGTCTAAATCTTCTTTATGGACTTGAAATAGAGTGAAGTTACTGAAGTCTCAGTGGAGTCTGTGAAAGTGCTGTTAGATCAGAACACAGCAGAGAACCATGACATGTATGCTTGAGGTAAAACATGGCTTTACGAAGTAGTGTAGGATGAAGATGATTTGTTGCAGAACGAATATTCTGAGAGAACATTTTGATTGTTTGGAATGATTCCAAAAAAAGCAAAGCTTTTTCTTCTGTGATAAAAACAAAAATTCTGCCATAAAGGTTTCATTAAGAATTTAACTATTGTTTGTTATACAGTTTAACCTTCAGCACACTTTAATATCATGCTTTTTGATGCTCTTCTCCTCTGACACATGGGCAAAAGTTCCATAGTATTGCAGCAAAACAAAAAAGGCCTTGAAACCAACACCAAATCCTTATATGCACACCTTTCAAGCCCAAACTTCCACTTCAGTATGCAGAACCTCTCAGACTGAACCTGCAGTCTAACGGAAAAAACAACAGGCTACAGCAGGTTCAGTCAAGGCTGTAACAAATACGCTTTCATCAAATGGTGGATGACCCCAAGCTGAGTGGTGTAGTTGATACGCCTGCGGGAAGGGATGCCATCCAGAGGGACCTTGACTGGCTTGGGAAGTGGGCCAACATAAACCTCACGAAGTTCAGCAAGGCCAAGTGCAAGGTCCTGCACCTGGGTCAGAGTAATCACCAGCATCAGTAAAGACGAGATGATAAATGGATTGAGAGCAGCCTTGCAGAGAAGGACTTGGGGACACTGGTGGATGAAAAATTGGACAGGAGCTGTGTACTGGGCTTAGATGCCAAGGTTTTGGTAGCAGGGGGGGATGCAGGGGTGGCTTCTGTGAAAAGATGACAGAAGCTTTCTCCGTGTCCAGCAAAGCCAGTGCCAGCTGGCTCCAAGACAGACCCACTTCTGGCCAAGGCTGAGCCATGGCTGAGTGATGGCGGTAGTGCCACTGTGATAACATATTTAAGAAGGGGAAAAAACCTGCGCAACACCATCGGCAGTCAAAAGAGAGGAGTGCGAATATGTGAGAGAAACCACTACGCAGACACCAAGGTCAGTGGAGAAGGAGAGGGAGGAGGTGCTCCAGGTGCTGGAGCAGAGATTGCCCTGCAGCCTGTGGTGAAGACCACAGTGAGGCAAGCTGTCCCTCTGCAGCCCATAGAGGTCCACGGTGGAGCAGATATCCAACCTGCATCCTGTGGAGGACCCCACACTGGAGCAGGTGGATGCCCAAACCAGTCTGTGACCCCATGGGAAGCCTGCACTGGAGCAGACTCTTGGAAGGACCTGGGAGCCCACAGAGAGAGTAGCCCATGCTGGAGTAGGTTTGCTGGCAGGACTTGCGACCCCGTGGGGGACCCATGCTGGAGCAGTCTGTTCCTGAAGGACTGCACCATGTGGGAAGGACCCACACTGCAGCAGTTCATGAAGAACTGCAGCCTGTGGGAAGGACCCACGTTGGAGAAGTTTGTGGAAGTCTCCCATGGGAGGGACCCCATGCTGGAGCAGGGGAAGAGTGTGAGGAGGAAGGAATAGCAGAAACAGTATGTAATGAACTAACCATTGTCCCCATTCCCCATCCCCCTGCACTGCTCAGGGGGAGGTAGAGAATTCAGGAATGAAGCTGAGCCCAGGAAGAAGGGAGGGGTGGGAGGTAGTTGTTTTAAGATTTGGCTTTATTTCTCATTATCCTACTCTGACCTTTGATTGTCAATAAATTAATTTCCCCAAGTTGAGTTTGTTTTGCCTGTGATGGTGAGTGATCTCCCTATCCTTATCTCACCTCACAAGCCTTTTTTTATATTTTCCCTCCTCTGTCCACCTGAGGATGGGGAATGATAGAGTGACTTGGTGAGCACCTGGCAACCAGCCAAGGTCACCCACCACAAGGTGGCAATGTGCACTTGCAGCCCAGAAAGCAAGTCATATCTTGGTCTGCATCAAAAGATTGGCCAGCAGGTCAAGGGAGGCAATTCTGCCCCTCTACTCCACTCTCGTGAGACTCCACCTGGAGTTATTGTGTCCATCTGTGGGAGTCCATCATAAGAAAGACATGGACAACTGGGATTGGATCCAGAGGAGGGCCAGAAAAATGATCAGAGGGCTGGAATACCTCTCCTCTGAAAAAAGGCTGAGACAGCTGGGGTAGTTCAGCCTGGAGAAGGCTACAGGGAGACCTTACTATGGTCTTTCAATATGTAAAAGGGGCTTATAAGAAAGATGGAGAGAGCTTTTACCAGTGCTTGTAGTGACAGGACAAGGGGCGATGGTTTTAAACTGAAAAAGAGTATGTTTAGATTGGACATAAGGAAGAAATTTTTTACGATGAGGGTGGTGAGACACTGGAACAAGTGGCCCAGAGGAGTTGCGGATACTCCATCATTGGAAGTGTTCAGGGCTAGGTTGGGTGGGGCTTGGAGCAACATGGTCTAGTGGGAGGTGTCTCTGCCCACAGCAGAGGGGTTGGAACTAGATGATCTTTAAGATCCCTTTCAACCTAAACCAGTCTATGATTCTATGAAGTGGTGACAGTATCACCACCAGAGCAGCCTGGCCCTTCTTTGAGTTTTTGGAACACGTTTTAATAGACTGATGCTGGCATTTAGACAGAAATTATGTCACAGATCTTGTTCATCATCTGTTTCTTGAGAAAATGGGTTCTTCTACTTCCCCCTCTGCTATACTTTTTGCTTTAATTAGTATCACTTGTAAATTGCTGTTCCTAGCTCTTCATGTATATCAGCTTGCCATAAGTAGCTTACAAGAAAGAATTTTTGTTCCAATTTTTTTCACTGTAAATCTGTCACCTTTCTCAATACTACCACACTGAAGTAAGTAGAGCCAGGAACCCATGAATGCACTTACTAATTCATAAAACCCAATCATGCTAATTATGAAGTATGAATTATGCAGCAAATGGTGTAGCCCAATTCCCTTTTATATGGAATGTCAATAAACTTCCAAGATAAAATGCTTAAAATTAACTTCATATTTAAAGCATCATTTCAGACTCTAAAGTCTGTGAATGAAGATGTGAGTGAAGACTGACTGCTTTTAAAAAAATTACGATGCCATTATCATTATAAACAAATTTCTTTCTGGCTTTAAAATTTTGTAATTTCTTGCTAAAATAATTAAAGCAATAAAGTGAAAATATAAAACTCCTGCTGTTTTGAACATTTTCAGTTTCTTACTAGGATGGAGCAACATCTTGGTTAATTGACACTTCTGAATTAACATAATACATCAGAAATGGAACCATAAGGAGTGTGGGATGGATTTTTAATATAGTTTTTAGTAAGGACTGTTTTTTCTCAAGTAAAAATAAGTAGCTTTTTTTTTTAGCTTCTTGCAGGTGAAATCATTGGACATCTGAAGTTTCAGATTGTTGTTTCACATTTTTGTGTTCTGCATAGGAAAGTCAGAAAGTCTAGTTGTTGAATATTATTTTCTAATTTTTTGAAGTGTAAAGTTTGAGATAGAAAGATAGGGTAGGGAATGACTTGTTAACTGACCTCTTTATTTTCATTCTTTACATTAAATATGTAAAATGTATTTTAAAATCAGGAAAAATGTTTAATATAAATTATTATTCTGTGGTAGGAATATGTGCTCCTTTCTCCTCACACTTTTCCTGCGTTCCAGCATGGGTCCTCTCCATGGGCTTCAGTCCTTCAAGATAAACCTGCTGAAGCATTAGGTCCTCCATAGGCTGTACAGTGAATATCTGCTCCAGCATGGTCTCTATACAGGCTACAGGGGAATTTGCTCCAGTGTCTGGAGCACCTGTTTCCCCTCCTTCTTCTCTGACCTTGCTGTTTGTTGGATTAGTTCTCATGTGTTTTTTTCCCCACTCCTCACTGCTGTGCAGCATTTTTCTTTTTCTTAAATATGTTTTCCCAGAGGCATCACCAGCTTGCCTAATGGGCTCAGCCGTGTTGTCCTTTGGTAAGTCTATTGCAGAGCCAGCTGAAAACTTCTGTGTCCAGCACGGGGCAGACCCTAGGCTCTTCTCACAGAGGCCACCACTGCAGTTCCCTTCCCACTACCATAACCTTGCTAACTACACCAAATATACACTAACATTGGAAGGATGCCCCTACATCTCCTATTTAAAGCACATACAAATGCCAGATTTCTGCCATAATTTAGTGTGGCTCCTATTATATGACAGATTATTGAAGCCAAAGTGCTTTCTCACAAAAATAGTTAATCTATTGTGGGAGCTGGTGGAATTTAGGTTCCTGCAAACAAGTGGTGCTTTTTTTTTTTTTTTTCATTCCATGACCACAGCAATTACTCAAGTATCAGCTCAGCTGAAGAAGTTTGAAAGATATGTTTCCACGCCTTTTGGCTGGGAGGACAGGTAAGGGTATAACCTGGTCTGAACTGTTGTGGGACAGGGGGTCTCCATGCCTCTTATTGAAAATGCATCACTTCCCAAAGAAGACATCAGTTTTCCATTTGACAGAGAGCTAGAACAAAATAGCTTAGTCTGATATTAGGACATTCCTTCTGGACAACTGCACCCTCAGCTTGAGTATGAAATATGTATACGGTTCTGAATCCAAGACTCTTTTTCTCTTGCATGCCCAATTCAGAGACTTCGTGACATTTTTATTTTTTCAGCTTCAAAAATCGCAGATGCGTTTGTACAGAAGGGCCTTCCACATGAAAGAGGGCAATTTCTGCCCATCCTGAGATACATGATACAAACTTTTTGGAGGGAAGAAGTGGCTTTTGATGTTAGTCATCAAAATCTCTGATGTGTAAAACATATTCTGTGTTCAGCATTGGTTACTGATGAGCTCATGTATCAACCTACAGTATGATGGCAGCTCTAAATTTCATACTGTGGTATCTAACTCCACCTGGACTTCATGTACAAGGTGCCTAAAACTCAGTTGTCGTAACCCAGCCTCACAGTGGTGCTTGAAGGTAAGAAACCTATTTTAAAACTACTCTTCTGCCATGTTTGAAGCAAACACTTTAATCCAGATTGTTTAAATCCTAAAAGACCACTCCAGTCACTAATATACTCAATGTTCATTTTGTTTTCTTCTGGATCTGTGGTATTTTGTATAAATGATGAACTGGTAACTGCAGCAGAAAATTTCATCTGTCTTCCTAAACTTTAAAGAAATGCCCTCATCACTTAAACTTCCATGATTTCTTCTTTGGCCGCACGAAGATTTAATTAATTTATAGATAAAATTCAACAGCAGATACTAAGTTATTGTCTTGAATATTCAACATACGTTTAAGATATAGTTATGCTGGCCTAAGCAGCTCTCAAATAAGATAAATCAAAAAAATTACTGCTTTAAGAAACTTCCTAGAATTAAGGCATGCAAACTTTGGAAGCAGTAGAGGAAAGAAAATCCTGTGCAATTTTGCTGTCAAGAAGATAAGTCTGTATAGGTTAAGTGATACCTAACAATGATTAACGTGTCTCAAGAGATCACAATGTTCTAGTTGCCAAAGTTGAGCAACTAAGACTTTTTGTGACTTTAGTCTTTGTCAAAGCATATGCAGAGTAGTGTAAAACTTCCTTAAAAGTGTGGAACATTTATCTACTTCTGCCACAAGAGATTATTATTTTTTGGACATTTTAGATCTCTTTATAAAGGTATACGCTTCTAATGCTTTTAATTAAATGACCATATTACAGTGCTTTTTTTGTAGTCACATTCTGCCTAACTACTCTTCCCCTTGAATACTTACATCATTCAGGTGATAGGATCAAAGAAAGAGTTATCAGACTTCTGTGTTTGTCATCTAGTCTGCATGCCACATAAAGGACATCACTTGCATTGTTGTTATCACACACTATTTCCTCTTTAACACTTGCCCATGTCAATGAGGTTTATCTAACAAAAAAGGGGAAAATTCAGTCTTACTAAGGCCTTCTCCAAAGTTTAAGAAAGTTGGAAATTATCTATTTTTCCCAGGTAGAACTATCACTCAGTCTAACTGAAAAGAACAAAAATAGCTAGACTAAAAAATTAAATAAATAACGGCTTCAAGAAGGGGAGACTGAAAAAGTGTATTAATAGGAATGCTTCAGGAAAAACAAGAGGATTGCATCATTATGATCTGCATGTACGTAAAATGCTTCTGGAATGAAGACAGAAATAATCAGTTCTCTGTACCTAAAGAGGATGAAAAAAGAATTAATGGTTTTGAATTACAGACAGGAAGATTTAAGACAGATATTAAGTAAAATTTTCTAATGACATGGATCATGACACACTAGAATAGATTGCCTGAAGAGCTTTTGGAGTTTCAGTCACTGGAAATATCTAAGGACAGGTTAGGTAAACATCTATCAGAGTTGACAGGTACAGCTGATTTTGCCTGTGGGCAAAAGCATGGACTAGATGAATTCCTGAGGTTTCTTTCAGCTTATTTGGCTCTGATTTTGTGATAGGCAGTGGTTTAGTCTACAAGTAACCTCGTGACTTCAATAGGGGAATTTGCAGAAGAAAGTATTCTTCAAAAAGCCACTTCCAGACATCTCAATATTTTTCTGAATGCATAAAAGGAGTAGACCTCCTGGCCGAAAATATCACTTTTTTTTGATCAAAACATTCACATATTAAATAGATTTTCTCAAGACTACAGATAAAAGCTGTATTTGCATTTTCAGGAAGATGTGCATGGAAAGCCACATTTTCTCCTTCAGCATTATACACAAGCAAGATACTGAAACACGTTTAAATGTCTATCTTCTATATGCCCCACAGGATATGATTTTTTAGAGCTAATTACTTTAGTATTGGGCACTTAACTGACACTGAGGAGATGGTATATCTTTGCCTGACTAACTGACCCACACTTCATCTGTATGGTTATTATAAGAAACTCCACATACATTAAGTGTGAGTAATCTGACCAAGACACCTGCACCTGAGACTTCCTTTGGAGTCAGTGGAGAGGAACAGGCATTCAATACATTGTTCAGATGAGTTATTTTTGATGTCTCCTTTAGGATGAGATGATTTGTGTCCTGAAAGTACTTATTTATTTCCAGTGACTATGAAGAAAACAAGAAGTGAGCAGTTGAAAAGTAGACAGCTGTATTAAACAGATAAGTAAATGGATGTCACTCTTCCTTGGATAGATTTTCACACTGTATATGATCACTTCATAGTCTTTCACATACTTTTTCCTCACAGTTTCTGTGGAAAAGGAAGAGCTGTTGGCTTCTTAGTCTGTGATCTGTGAAGTCTCTGACTGTGTTCCACTGGATTTTCCTTTTTTTATTTTAATACCAAAAATTAAGTTTTTAACAAAGCATGCGTTTCTAAGACAGTCATCATCACAGGCCTGTCAGTCTTGCCACTCTTTACTTTATCCCCCCAAATAAACACTAATTTCCTTAGCCAGACTATGAAATGAAAAAAATGAAAATTGCTGTGTGTGAGTAGGGGTGAAAAGTCTTTCTAATTAGGATGGTGCAAAGCATTCAAGAATTACATAATAGAAAATGGTCTTGTGGTACAAGGATGTCAAATCTGCAAAAATACAAATCTTCAGGATGAGCACAACCTTGCAGGCATCCATATGGTAAAACTCTTTTTTTTTTTTTTTTCTGATTTGGAAATGAATAAATTATATTCCAGGGCTAAAATACATAGACACACACACACACACACACACACACACACACACTTGTATTCAAGTACTATGTATGTAGTCATACTTACATGGTATACATAAGCATATCTTAGTTTTCATTAGTTTGATACAAGGATGGATCAAACTGTTTTCTGGAAAATGCCTAGCAAAAGGGAAACAGAAGTATCAACTACTAGAGTTGATAAGTGCCTAGTGCTTTAAATATTTTTTAATTAAGAGGAATTGACAAGCAAATTTGTACAGGGAAAATCATGGTTTATCTTCAGCTATGTGTCAAAGAGTACCATTCCTACCAAGGAAGGTACTAAAAAAGAATAAACTCCAAGAAAGTATTTCAGATTCTAGCTTTTCATTAAATTTAATAGGCCTTGTCATCCACAGTTTTGCCATAAATATTTGACATAAAATCCTGGTCTCATTTGAGATGAACAGCAACACCTTGGTGTGAAGGAGAAAAACATTTCTGTCTTGGTTCAGATGGGGATTGGAGTTCTCAAAGCTAATGTCTGCAATGTACATTTAGTGCTTGAAATGGAGAGATGGGAAGAGAAAGAAGAAAAGAAATGAGTAGAGAAAATAACTTTTCCGCAGTGTAGAAAATACATGCAGTGAAGAATCTCTAGGACACACAGAAGTACTTTGTGAAACAGTAAAGTCCTAGCTTCTTTTCCAGCTTTCATGGCATTATGTCCAAAAGTATGTTTGCATACAGCCAGGTCTTTTATTAATTACTCTTATATTGGGAATAAATCTCACATAGCCTAATATACCCTGCTTCTCAATACACAGAGACTTCAAAGAGCATCAGGTGTAAGTCCCCTGGTAATTCTGATTGTCTGATGTTTTTTATGTACCTTAAGCAAGGTGAAAAGATCTTGTAAGGTGTGAAGAAGTAAAAATCAGAAATATTATCGAATGTTTCTGAATAATGCAGAAAATGTTATTGGTAAGGTTCTTAGAAATTCTATTTAGAGCTGGCATAGCTGGTTTTAAACCATCCAGCAGAGGAACTTCCAGGTCAGGGATAATACTAACAATGACAAGTGGTTACAATATACACGTTATTTTTTCTTGTTGGTATGTGTGAAACCATGCATACATAAGCAGCAATATTTGGTCAGAATATAAAATCTTATCCAATAAAATTAGTGAGAAAAGCAGCTATATGCAAATACTAATTTATCTTTTCAGCAAAACTAAAAACAAAGGACCAAGAAAATCTGACCTAAGCTTCCTCATGTTAGTAGTTCTGAAGACACATTTGGGCTTTAGCATAGCCTGGAACAAGCCCTTAGTTAAGTACAGATGGTGCCTGTGTGATGTGGTCTTTAAGTGCATTACACAATGATTGCAAATCCTAATTTTTATTCTCATACAACATACATGAACCTTTTACGCGTTTTCAGTGGGCTAAGCAAAACTGTATTCTCCCAGTAAACTTCATGCAGAAGTTCTCAACAGAGGAGGAAACTTGTTCTTATTTGTACAGAACAACAAATTTACAGCAGAATATCATTCTCCATAAAAGTAACCATTTAAGAATAAATGTATAGAATACCACTCTTTCTAGAACAGACCTGTTTGCAGTTATCTGGGCTAAAATCCAACTAATTTAATTTGTGGTCTTTTTTCTAAAGTAAGACAAGATGGAATTCTAAAATATCTACATTTTACCTAAAATCTACCTCTTGTTGATAAAATGATGCTAAGTGTAAAGTGGTAGAATCAATAGGGGTTCAAAGAAATATATCAATAAATGTAAGGACTGCAGCAAACAACACAGATGAAATTCATATTTCTGTTTCATTTCTGCAGATTATTCCTATGATGCAGGAAGTTTAAACAGATCTGCAGATAATAACATTATTTCATTTTTCAATATAAGTTTTCTGCACAGGAATTCTTAGCTCTATCATGTTTTATACATGCCAGATTATGTGGCAAGAGGAGGCCCTGCAGCATCTAACTCTGCACAGGCCACATGGCTGTGTCCACAGGAAAACTGGGACCCAGTGGTTGGTCTTCTGCTTCATCAGCTGTATTGAAAATTGAAGCACAACATGCATGTTGTTTTAGAGCTATCCTAACACAAACCTTGTATTTCATTACTACCTCCGTCTTCATAACTTAAGATTTACTTTGTCATCCTTTTTTTATACCTCTAGTTAAATGTACTGTTTAATGTATTTAAATATCTTTTGCAAGGCTTTATTTTTACCTTATTATTCTACCTCTACTCTTTATCAGCAAATAAAATCAATCTTTCTTTTTTTCTTTTTACCAATTTGTCTTTTTATAGCCAATACGATTTTGAAGTTAGTTTTACTCTAAGAGTCCTGGGATGTTATTTGCAACCTTTTCTTCTTTGCTTAGCCTGAAAATTCCATATAGACTTTGTTCTTGTGAATTAATGTGTACGGCTCTTCTATATTAAAGTCCTTAAACTCTCAGTCCGGTCATTGTCTCTAATTGGTTCTCATAATTTCTCAAAGTTTGCCCTTTCAGAATCAAAATCCTTACTTACAGAAATACTTTTGTTTACCCTACTGTTTCATTTAAACTGGATCAGCTAGGGATCATTAGATTCAAGGCTGTTTTCTGCAGGAGGCTTTTTTATACTGTGACTCATGTTGCTATGTACTTCATATTCTATCCATGCCTTATAATTTCTATTAAAAAGTAGTTATTGAAGATACAGGACAACTACTGATCAAAGGATTTTCAGATCTTAATATACTATATGCCATAAAGACTCTTCTAAAACCAATGATATTAAAATCACAAGTTCAAGCATTCCAAAACAGGAATTGTAATGCAAAATCTAAATTATCCTGACAACTAATTGTGTCAATTTCACATGTACATCTTGTTAAGGTATTTAATTTTATGATCAAATCTTACTTGTGTTTTTCATAGGACGTCTCCCTCATGTGGTGCACAAAAAGCATGGCGGGGTGGGGGGAAGGATTAAAAAAAAAGAAAACAGGATGAAGCTGTTTTCTTCTATAAGAAATATATATACGCCCATTTTGAAAGAACTGGATCCTTCACCAAAATCTTTACACAAATGTATCACAAGAATCACAGACATACCATATTCCAAGAGACGGGCTCACTTCTCAGATTCAGACCTAGTAGTGTACATCTTTGTGACATCAGGACTGAATCCTCCTGGGTTCAGCAGGAAGCAACCTGCAAAGTACAACAAATTAAATATCTCCAGTTTGGTGCAGCAAATCAGCAGGGAAACACCATTCCAGTATTTGGCAAAGTAGGTGTATAAGTGTCTCATTCAAAACTCTAGCCTCATAAACAGTTTAGGGCTACGCTGGTAGATGTTTCTCATGGTAACTAAGGACCCTACAGACCATTGCAGCTCAAGTTTCTGTGCATTTAGGACAGTCTCCCTACAGTTTCTTTTATCTCAAAATGAAAGCATATTCCAAATACTTTGAATGTGACTCTTTGCAGACTTTCTTCGATGATGACAAAATGGTACAATTATTTAGCAGTTGCACAGATTTTTCATCTGTCCATTTCCAAGACTTTTTTGGCCATGGGAAGACTTAGGCAATGTAATGTAGAATAAAATGATTGCATGTGTAATAAATGCACTACTTCAATTTGATTACTTTAGAACAAAAATCTTTCCTCAGATGGAAGAAGAGAATCAATCTTTTTCTTTTATAGTCTGATCCTACCACTCACTTTCACATTGACTAGGTTTATTTTTAAATAAGGAGGTGAATTAGGTTGTTTGGTATAATTTGCTCAGTTCTGAGAGAAGAAACTTTAGTAAAATCAATGGGCTTTTGGAAAGGTTAAAGTCTTCTAAACTGTTATGCAGCACTTTATCACAATGTCATTTGTCACTAGGAAATGACCTTCCTTCCTCAAAGTCGTGAAATTTTATTTTAAGAGCGTGAACAATCTCACCCTTGAGATGAAGAGATGACAAAGAAGGTGGGCAAACTCCATAATTAAAGAACTGTCAAAAACTACAATGTTCATGAAGAGGTTTACTGCTGTTAAAACACAGGTGGAATTCAGTTTTGTTATTTTGTCAGGAAAGCCCCCAGCCTGGAGGACTGAAGTGAAAAATAAGACTTGATATCATTCCTAATAAACAGAAAACATATTTTTTTTGTTTATAAAAATTAAGAACAATTCTTTGTATCCTGCCTTACAGAGCAACAGAGAAACTACAGTATTTTCTTGTTATTTTTATTTCTAATGTACATGAAATATTATCTCTTAAGAAAGCCACAATCTGCTTTTTCCTTTTCCCTTTTTTTTTTTTTTTTGGCACAGTTACCATGACAACCATAGAATTTTGGTTGGTATAAAAGATTTGACAACCATGTTATCTTTCTTCTTTTAAAGTCTTCATGGTGATCAGACAGGCAATATTAAACAAGGCTGAGGATTATACAAGTGTGAAAGCTACAATAATGACTTGAAGAAGTAAAGAAAAATGGTATTTCCTGTCAAGCCCATGATAAAAAGAAACACAGGTATTCGTCATTGCAGTAACAAACATTAAACCTGTGATCTGGTTTTTTTGTGGGGGTTGGGGGAAGGATATTTTTGGCTAGGGTGAACGGACTTGAAACCAGTGGGAAAAGGTGTACAAAGAACAGCTTAAAATCAACACCAATTTAATATCAGTCCAACCTCTCAATGAAACTGGAGAAGTATAAAGAATAGTACAAAAAGCAAACATTCTCTGAGGATGCATAACTGGCTACAGATCACCAAGATATCAGAGACATGCACCTTTTCTTCCTAGATATTAAAACTATTAAACAGCTTTTGAGAAGACTGAGGACAGACCTCTTCAATTCTTGGCATTCTAATTGAGAATGAAAATGCAGCACTTCAAAAAAGGGTTTCATTCCAATTTGGAACTAAAGGTAAGCCTAAAAAAAAAGTCTCCTGGAAACAAAAATGTTGAAAACGTATCACTTTGTGGTGAATTTTGCTTAGCTAAAATAAAATATCTCCCCCCCAAACTGTAAGAATCAATTTTTTTTGTTAATTTGGTAGATTTGCTAAATTTATACTGTGTTAATTTTATAGTTAGTAGTTAGTTCATGGCATATCATCATCAGCATATTAATCTATAGCACCACTACTGGCATGTGACAACAAGAAAATATACTGAAATATTTTATTATTCTTAAAATCAATATCAACAACTGATTTTGGTATATTTGGAACACTGCTCTTTTTTTTTTTTTTCTCCTGTATCAAAAGGTTTCATTACAAAAACAAACAGGAGATGCTTTAATGTAAGCATCAAACTGCTTCATTTTTTCATTTCAAAGCATTCTTTACCTGAGAGAATTTTAATTAAAATTAAATCTTTTAAAAACATGTTTTCAATTACAAACATTCATATGGAAGAATTCTGTTAATTAGTTGTTCAGTTCAGCTGACTGTAAATAACTATTTGGGTTCCCTGTTTAACTTGTGTATGGAGTGGCATCAACTGTGCACAAAAAAATAAAGTACACTGGAATGTATGTTGTGGGAAAGCCACCACGCTGTATCACTATTTTACTATTAAGCTCTGACTACTTCAAACTCTGAACTGAATTTTCCGAGTTTGTGTGAAAAAAAATAAATTGTTTTTTTCTCTTAGCCAAGAGAAAATGGGCATTTCTTATAACTACTAGTTCTTGCTAGTGAAGGACTGATGGGTACCCAATATCATAAACACCTAAACTGATACTGGGCAAGTTGCCAAACTTCATCTGCTCAGTGATGCTTGTAAAAACCAATCAGATATAAATCAACTATGTTGCTTAAGATACACAGTTCAACATTTCCCTTGGAGGTAATCAGAAGGAATTCTGCTTACCAGCATAGGGGATAGATTAGTCCACATTTTGACAGACTCATTTTGCTTCTCTAGGTAAGCCATAATTATTTACTTCTTTTAGCCAAATCAGACCATCATGGACAACTGGCTGGACAACTAGATGGTAAAAAGTTAGTTGGATGGGCAGGGTCAGAGAGCTGTACTTAGTGGGTAGCACTCTACATGGATGCCTGTGACAAGTGGATACCACAGAGGTTGGCACTCAGACCTGTCAGGTTTAACATCTTTATCAGTGATCTGGAGGTGTTAATGGTGTACATTCTTGTCAAGTTTGCAGATGACTTCAAATTGGGGAGAACAGTAAATATGCTGGAGGGCTGGGCTGCCACCCAAAGGGACCCCGGCAGGCTGGAGGAAAGGGCCAGCAGGAACCTCATGAAATACAACAAGAATTGCACCTGAAAAGGAAGAATCCTAGGCACCAACACACGCTGAAGAACTGATGGACTGGCCCAGTTCACTGAAGTCTTTTCTTATAAAGACATATTTGCAGACATGGAAAGGCAGATATTAGTGCTGATAACCCCATTTGTGTTGTCTGGTTGCTCATGCCCTCCTTAGTTTTGGTATTGCAGAAAGCGATATAACTGTCACCAACCCCTCTGCTCTTCTGAGTGCGATAAGGAACAGCACCATTCTGAAATTTATTTCCAAGTGAACAGAGGCAAACAAAGCAACTTACCCGGGGTCATTCACTACTGTCATGAGTTTCCACATATGTGTCTGTCTGCACATGCAAAAGAACAGGTACATGTTTCACCATTTTTAGTCCAACTAATAAAATATTGGGGATAAAGTAAATATATTGCTATGGATTTAAATTCCATTCATTTCCAAATTAATTAACCTTGAAGAGAGAACTGTGAACAACAGGAGTTGGAATTATTCTGTATTTTAAAACTTAACGTTTGCAACACAGAGCAGGAAAATTCATAAAAACAAATTTGCAGGTTCAGCTTCTTCCTAATTGTTGTCATTTTTCATTCTATCACTTTTGCTGTTATTTTAGGTTGAAGGACACAGTGTAAAAAAAACAACCTCTTGAGCACATCAAAAGCTTTCAGCTTAATTCAAGGGAACACAAAATGTTTTTATACACCATGCCTTACCTTTGGCTATTTTTTGTACAAAAATGTTATTGTAGACATTGAACAGGAATGTTAAGATTTCATAGTTATTAGCTAGATACGTTTATAAAAGATCATTTCATTATGTTGTAGTTCTGTCAGCCTGAATGTTGTTTTTTTAAAATATTTTGCAAATAAATCTTAAAGGATATATGATATTAGAATTATGCAGTGATACGAGTTGTGAAGAACTGATACATGTTGTGTAACAGGCTGGATAGTTGCTTAAGTTTGAGGCTAATTAAAAGGAATTATTACAATTGTGTCACATATTTCTTTCAGACTCGGCACACATTGCTTGACTCTGTATAGCATAGCCCAAGAGGGCCTTCACCTTGGCAGGTCTGCCTCTCCTTGGCAAAAGCAACAACAGCAAGTATGGCAGCAAATTAAATTAATAAATGCATGAAAACACTTTTCATACACATATACGATACAAATCTGACATTGTCTTTTGAGGCAATTACAAATATGATTGGGAAAGACAATGTCAAAAGTGTGTCACTTGGCCTATCGTTACGTGACTTTCTAGCTAAAATTTGACACTCAGTCAATGTAAAACGTTTGTGTTATTCGGATTGGAAAAAAAATCTTGAAAACTGTACCATCTCTGAAACTACTTGTAAATGGGAAATCGTAACAGAAATTCAGGAGTTCAGCTCTGTCTGTTCTTGACTCAGTGTTATTTAGCTTGTAATCTAGAAACAAATAGTAAAATGACTTCTTATGAAGTTTCCATATGACATGATTATTAACTTCAGTGATAAATAATATATAGAGAATTCTGAATCACTCAGTAATCTGAATGCCTTTTTAAACATCATGCATTTTAATACTGCCATATGCAAGATTGTACATCTAGGAACACAGAAAGTAGGTCACACTCACAGGATAGAAAAATCTTTCTTGGAAAGCCTGTATCTATGAAAACCTTAGGGGTCTGGTGAGTAACCAGATGAACATGAGCTCCCAGTGTAATACAGTGACTAAGACTAATGTAGCTCTTAACTATATAAGATGAAGACAAATAAGACAGGCTATAGATATCATGTTACATCTGCATGGTATTATTGACACCATGACTACAATACCATGTCCAATTCTAAGGTATACAACTCAAGGATGGAAAGTTTCTGAAAAAAACAGGTTTACAAAATCTGCAATACACCAAAACTTCACAAAGAAATCCCAGTCTGGTTAATTTATAAAAGAAGTTAATCGTGGTCTGCAAGTAACCTCCCCTCACATCCCAGGTTTATCTTCAGGTGGATCTCAATCTGTCTTCAGGTAGATTTCAACTTGAAAGGCAGTCTTCATCTATCCAAAAGGTGGAAAAAAGTTCAATGTCTAAACATTAATAAACACTGCAGTCAGGCTAGAAATAAGGTACACATTTTTAAAGTAAGACAAACACAAAAAAACTTCACCAAAGATATGTTGATTTCTACATTGTTTTCTCTCCTGATATAAAGAGAAGGTGCATGTTTAAAAACATGCCCTAGTTCATCAGAAGATAAGTATGGGATATACAAAACATGTGACAAAGAATTATGGTCTGTTCCAAAGAAGAAATCAAACCAAATGACTGGAGTGACAAGAGGCAGCTGGGAACATGCCAGTAAGATATATTTTTATTGGAAAACTTATTTTTGCAAACTAGTTGAAGATAGATTTGGAGCGAGTGAGGCCTTGGCTTTGCCCTATTCTATGTGACCCTGAAGAGGATGACGGTCCCTGGGAGGATATAAGTACATTCATTCAGCTAATAGCATTGTTTGCCTCTGACCTTTCTTTATGGGTGTCTCAAG
Organism: Chionis minor; assembly: GCA_013398295.1. Classification (NCBI taxonomy): domain Eukaryota; kingdom Metazoa; phylum Chordata; class Aves; order Charadriiformes; family Chionidae; genus Chionis; species Chionis minor. The sequence continues at coordinate 229,807 of VZSF01002930.1, forward strand.
TTCAGTATGTTCATAATTTGTCTCGTTTTGCCTCCTTTCTTTGGTATTGTGGATGAAACCTCATTTGGGAGTATCATTTGGGAGCCATCTTTGATCCTAAGGCTTTGATCTCCACATCTTGAAAATCAGTTTGCTTAAATCTGCATTCTTTGGCATAACGTCTCTAATATTCGGTCCTCTCTATCCATGCATGCAGCTAAACTCTTATCGGTTTCCACCCTAAACACCATGACTTCTTTTCTCTGCTCTTGATAAAATAGCAAATTTTCATTTGTCAACAGAGCAAAGGGTGCTTTCCCAGCCTTCTGTTTTAGTAATCTCTTCTCTTTTGGTATTTCTGAATTTGCTTCTCTTCCACACGACATTAAGACACAGAACATTAAGTTCTAGGTCAACACTGAAAAATCCAATCCTTCTTATAGTCAACCAATGATGTCAGCATTTGTTTTTCATTTCTTACATTTTAAAATAACCCCCTTCATGCTTTTTGTTATGCTGCTTCTTATGTTTGAGAAGAGTGCTCAGTGGATTTCTCTAAAGCTATCCCATCATTTTGCTTCAAACCCCTCCTTGGACCTCACTGCTCTTGTGTTTCTTACACACACAATGAGGCCTAACACATAGTTCAAAATTACCTAATTGGTTTTGTGCATTTCCCCGGCAATCTTTGGATAGGCATCTGTTGTCTCTTGCTTTACACAGAGGTGATGAGATTTTTGGAACAATGAACCATTATTTCATCCTGTCTTCCACTGTAACCGCTAACTGCACTACTAATAATCCTAGTACATACTACTGATTTCCCTTGTACAAGAGAAAATGGTGACTCAGAATATTCCTGTTGATTTGGTCCTGCGAGAAAGTACTATTATAAGGACAGCAATTCTAAATCTATGAATAAAGAATATTGGCTATATGAGACACAGAGACAGATTTCTGGATTTTACTCATAGGCTTGAATTAGGACTGTGCAAAATCTTATTCCTCAGAAGGAGTTTGAGAAAGCTTAACTTCAGGGATCACATGTGGAAGGAATGCCATAGGCCACTGATAAGAGCCAGGGAAAAAAAAGAGTCACTATGTGGCCCTTACCACAGAAGCAGAGTTGTATTATGCCCTTGAAGGAATGTTAAAAGCCATAAGAAAGTCTATTTCATCCTCTTATTGACAGGCATGAGGGTTTGTCCACAGAGAGCATAATTTCTGGCACCAATTCATTCTTCTTGCAATCTCATTTCTGGCTTCTGTTGTTTTACTTGTAGAAAGAAATGATTTTGTGGAAGCATCTTTCAAACTCACTTCTTTTTCCATGGTAAATGCTTCCAGCTTCCCTTGAGCAGCAGCAAACTACAGCAGACACAGGCTGGATTCAAAACTCAGACAGAAAATTAAAGACCAGTATCTGGCAGAGTTATCATTATTGTATTTTCCTAGATGAACTGCTGCTAGCAAGAAATCACAACCAAGAAATCACAGGTAAACCAGCCATCTCACAAACCTTTGGAAGTCTGTAAGTACAGTTAAAATAGATTAAAAATATATCTAATATTATATCTAAAATATTGTACATTTCATATATATTACTATCCTTATTTATATCCTGAATACTAGTGAACTAAGCATGCAGTGTAAGTGGGACACATAATAATCATAGAACTATGGAATGGTTTGGGTTGGAAGGGATCTCAAAGACCATCTAGCTCCAATCCCCTTGCCATGGGCAGGGACATCTCCCACTTTGAGCACCAGGTTGCTCAAAGCCTCATCCAGCCTGGCCTTGAACACGTCCAGGGATGGGGCCTCCACAACTTCCCTGGGCAACCTGTTCCAGCGCTTCATCACCCTCACAGTAAAGAATTTCTTCCTAATATCTAATCTAAATCTACACTCTTTCAGTTTAAAACCATCACCCTTTGGTCCTATCACTACCCTTCCTGATAAAGTCCCTCTTCATCTTTCCTGTAGGTCTCTTTAAGTACTAGAAAGCTGCTATACGGTCTCCCCAGAACCTTCTCTTCTCCAGGATGAACAACTCCAACCCTCTCAGCCTGTCTTCATAGGAGAGGTGCTCCAGCCCTCTGATCATCTTCATGGCCCTCGTCTGGACCTGCTCCAACAGGTCCATGTCCTTTTTATGTTTGAGGCCCCAGAGCCACATGCAGTACTTCAGGTGGTGTCTCNGTCCTATCACTACCCTTCCTGATAAAGTCCCTCTTCATCTTTCCTGTAGGTCTCTTTAAGTACTAGAAAGCTGCTATACGGTCTCCCCAGAACCTTCTCTTCTCCAGGATGAACAACTCCAACCCTCTCAGCCTGTCTTCATAGGAGAGGTGCTCCAGCCCTCTGATCATCTTCATGGCCCTCGTCTGGACCTGCTCCAACAGGTCCATGTCCTTTTTATGTTTGAGGCCCCAGAGCCACATGCAGTACTTCAGGTGGTGTCTCAGCAGAGCAGAGTAGAGGGGCAGAGTCACCTCCCGGGACCTGCTGGCCATGCTTCTTTTGATGCAGCCCAGGATATGGCTGGCTTTCTGGGCTGTGAGTACACATTGCTGAATCACATTGAGCTTCTCATCAACCATCACCCCCAAGTCCTTCCCCCTAGGACTGCTTTCAATCCATTCTCTGTCCAGCCTGTATTTGTGCATGGGATTGCCCTGAATCGTGTGCAGGACCTTGCGCTTGGCCTTGTTGAACTTGGTGACGTTTGCAAGGGCCCACCTCTCAAGCCTATCAATGCTCTTAATCCTTGGCCATTAATTCACTCTTAACCCCTGGCCATGAATTCACTAACAAAACAAATAGACTTCTGCTCTTCAAAAAGCCCATATAGTTGCACTGCGGCATTAAGTGCTTCTGAAAAAATACCTGTAGACTTCAATGAAGAATATGGCTAGCAATTACTTTTCAAGGCAAATATTTAAGGTAAAGATTTTTGATTTAGCTTTCTTTTTTATTTGGGAAATGCACTTGAAAATACATTTATTCATTCAATTTATTGTATTGTTCAAATCACAGAATGGTTGACATTGCAAGAGATCTCTGGGGCCATCTGGTCCAACTCCCTTGCTTAAGCAAGGACACCTACAGCCAGTTGCTCATGACCAGGTCCAGATGGCTTTTGAATATCTCTAAGGTGTGAGATTCCACAACATCTCTGGGCAACCTGTGCCAGTGCTCAGCCACCCTCACAGTAAAAAAAAGTGTTTCCTGATGTACAGAGGGAACATCCTGAGCTTCAGTTTGTGCCCATTGCCTCTGGTCCTGTCACTGGGCACTACAGAGAAGAGCCTGGCTCTGTCTTCTCTGCACCCTCCCTTCAGGTATTCGTATACAATAATGAGTATATGAGTAATAGTCTCCTCTCCTCTCCCTCTGGTGGCCCCCAACATACATTGGTATACGGGGTTGTTCTTCCCCAGCTGCAGGACTTTGCACTTCCCCTTGTTGAACTTCCTGAGGTTCCTGACAGCCCATTTCTCCAGCCTTCAAGGTCCCTCTGGATGGCAGCATGACCCACTGGTATATCAGCTACTCCTCCCCATTTTGTGTCATCAGCAAATTTGCTGAGGGTACACTCTACCCCACCAGCCAGGTGGGGCACCTGAAGATGTTAAACAGGACTGGACCCAGTATAGTCCCCTGGGGCACACTGCTAGTCACTGGCATCCAACAAGACTTTGTGCCACTGTTCTCCACCCTCTGGGGCTGGCCATTCAGTTATTTTTCAATCCACCTCGCCGTCTGCTCACCTAGCCTGTACATCTATAGCCTCTCTGTGAGGCTCGTACAGCAGACACTGTCAAAGGCCTTACTGAAGTCCAGGTAGACAACATCCACTGCTCTCCCCTTGTCTACCAGGCCAGTGACTTCATCACAGAAATTTATCGAGTTGCTAAAGCAATACTTCCCCTTGGTGAAGCCATGCTGGCTATTCCTGATGATTTGCTTGTCCTGAATGTACCTGGAAATGTATTCCCGGATTAGCTACTCCATCACCTTTCCAGGGACTGAGGTCAGGCTGAACAGCCTGTAGTTCCCTGGGTCCTCCTTCTTTCCCTTCCTGAAGACAGCAGTGACATTTGTTTTCCCCCAGTCTTTGGGCACTTCTCACAGTGGCCATGATCGATCAAATGTTATGAAGAGTAGCCTCGCAATGACATCTGCCAGCTCCGTCAGCACTTGTGGATGCATCCCATCAGAGCCCATTGACTTAGTCATGTCCAATTTGCTTACATATTCCCTGACCTGTTCCTCTTCAAATGACACTACATCTTCCTTGCTCCAACCCTTCCCCCTAGTCTCTGGGACCTAGCATTCCTGAAGGCTGCTCATACTAATAAAGTCTGAGGCAAAGGCAGTCATCAGTACCTCAGCCTTTTCCATGCCTGGTTTAACCAGGTCTCCTGTCTCATTAAGCAACGGATTCACATTTTCCCTAGTCTTCCTTTGTCTCCCATGTACTTATAGAAGCCCTTCTTCTTATTCTTGATGTCCCTGGGCAGATTCAATTCCATTTGGGCTTTAGTTTTCCTGCTTTCATCCCTGGATGCTCAGATAATACTTCTGTGGTAAACCCAGTTTACTGGCTTCTGCCCTCTGTACACTTCTTTTTTTGTGTTTGAGTATTGCTAGGAGCTTCTTGCTTGTCCATGCAGGCCTCCTGTCATTTTTGCCTGAATTTCTATTCATTGGGATGGACTGCTCTTGAGTTTGGAGGAGGTCATCCTTGAATATTAACCAGCTTTGTTTGACTCCCTTTACCTTCAAGGCTTTATCCCATGGGACTCTTCCAAGCAGATCTTTGAAAAGGCCAAAGTTTGCTCTCCTGAAGTCCTGGGTTGTGAGCTTGTTTTTCATCCTCAATCCTGCCCTCAGGATTCTGAAGTCCACCGTCTCATGGTCTCTACAGCCAAGGCTGCCTTTCTTTGATATTCACATTCCCAATGAGCCCCTCCGTGTTGGTACGAAGTCCAACAGATGGCCTCTTTTTTTTGGCTCCTCTATCACTCAGAGGAGGAAGTTATCAACAATGTACTCCGGGAACCTCCTGGAGGTGGTTAAAGTCCCTCATGAGCCCCAGGGCCTGCAAACATGAGGTTGCCGCCATCTGTCTGTAGAGGGCCTCATTCACTTGTTCTTCCTGGTCAGGTGGTCTATAGCAGACACCTGCACTAAAGTCACCTTTACGTGTCCTCTCTTTAATCCTAACCCTTAAGCGCTCCGTTAGCTCCTCATCCATCCCCAGGCAGAGCTTCATGCTCTCCAGCTGCTCTCACAGGAAGGGCAACTCCCCCTGCTCGTTTTCTCATCCTGTCCTTCCTAAAGGGCCTGTATCCTTCAACGGCAACACTCCAGTCATGGGTTCCATCCCACCATGTCTCCATGATCCCAACAAGATTGCAGCCCTGCAGTTGCACACAGAACTCTGAGTCATCATGTTTATTCTCTATACCGCCTGCACTAGTATAAGTGCAGAGAGGCACGCCAGCAAGTTGAGTCCCTGGAGAGGATTTGGGGCATTATGTTGTATACAGAACTATAATAATTTTTGACATAACATAATTAAAGTTGAAGAGAATTGAGTAAAGAATGGCGCGTTAAATCACGTGAGGTGATTTAATATAATAAACTAAATCAGTGAGCTAGAATACAGTGGCTTATATGAAAACAATAAATATTTTTAATATTAACATCTCCTTTATTTGTTTACCTGAAAATAGAACCGGATGATGGTTATTCCTTTGGAATAAGAAGCAATTACTTAAGATGCAGCCAGCTGAATTTAAATCAATTAAAACCAACTTTTTAAACAGAAATAAATCGATACAACGCCCAGTAGCTCTCGCCTCACAAAGCCAGCATGTGGCGCTGTCTCCTGTAAAAAAACAGCCCCGACTTTCGCAAAGCTGGTCTTCAAAAAAGCTTGTTTTTACATTGTCAGACTGCTTTGATGCACAGGCAGGATAATAATACCTGTATTTTTAACATAAGATCAATGCCCTGCATTTGAAAGAATTTATTGGTACTAATTCTACTACTTCTAATACTAAAATATTATTTCACTTCATTCATTGACCAAAAATTCAGCGAGCAGAATGTACAAATGTGTCTCTTATGTCTATTTATGTGGTTATGGATTATGATTATGTTTAAGGATTGGTTGGTTTGTATATATCTTTTATTTCCAAATTTTTGTATTCTGTAACCAATTTATTAGCCTCTTTAAAACAAGTACATTTACAAACTTGTGTATCTTGTCTTTTGGTCTATCGGATATTTAGCCCATATTGGGTTTTAATTACCTACTAAATTCTTGAGCTACTGAGCCAGTTTCTTAATCTCCATGTAAGGGAACAGGACCTGTGTGAATACAGTTTTACTGGAACTGAACAGCCAGTCTTTTGTGTGCTAACCAAGTCAGCCCTCACTAAAAAGGAATTCACAGACTACGCGGATGATCTCTGTAACCATGACCTTTCAAACAAAAGCAACTGAGTAAACTGTGTATTCACGAACTTTTTAATTATTTAAGGCTCTACGCCCTTTGCTACCAGACTTTATAAAACAAAAGAAACAGGATTTGTACCCTTTTACTTAAAGCTGAGGTTTATAATATACAACATAAATTGCATTAGTATTAACACGGAGGGGATATATCTATAGAACCATCTGCCCTCTCTAGATTTCGATCTGATTTACAGATAGTTACATATTTTTCAGGCAGTTATTATCTCCTAAAATATGGCAAAAGTTGAAAGCATTTGGTGTACCTGTAAACACTATGAATCAGTGAAGCAATTTTCTTTTCCTGACTCAAGGCAAAATAAATTGTGAAATTTTTACTCAAGGCTTAAGAAAACCTATTTGAAAGTTAGTCAGAAACCGGGAAGTTCTGAACTTCTTATCGAGGCCTGAATGGGCTTACCATGACTTGTCACAATATTGCTAGGACCGTGCACTTATTTCTATGCTGTTCTATAAAGTGGTGGGCTTTTTTTCTTCTTATAGAGATACTGGATTAGGAGAAGTAACTGCTTCTCTAGCTGAGAGATATTAGTCAGAATTGAGAACAGCATTTCTGAGCCACTTATGACCTTTGTTCACTGCAAGAGGTAGGTAGTTACTCCAGCTCCAAAGATGGGGAAGACCTCTGGAGGTGTAGCTGAGATGGTCTTCCTTGCCTAACCAGGGCAATTCCAAAAGAGCCAATGGAAGCGGGGCAACTTCTGTGCCAGGGCACGGAAACTGTGCTCCCTCAAGCATCCAGGGGCGCAAACTGCCATTTCAATTTGTTAATGCTTGCCGGAGTGAATCTAACCTACTGGCTGCTTTCATGCGAAGATTTCTGGTCAGCTGACGAGACACTGTAAGGTGCAAAGCAATATCTAAACTAAAATGTGTCTCACTTCCTATTATATTTGTACATTACCAATACCTGTGACAAGAACTCTCTTTTTAACCTATGCCATTTGTGGTAAGCTAGTAAAATTATAGCTAGAATCTAAAGATAGAATTTAACACCTGATTTATTAGTTTGGATTTAACACACCTTCTTGTACTTTGATTTTCTGATATATATGGGTGTATGGAAGGTGTATGCATACAGTCCGGTAAGACCGACATTGGGGAATGTGGTTTATTTCACATCTATGTACATAAGAACACCCATAGAGAGAGGAACTGTAGCCATGTAAAATTAGCACAAGCCAGACTGGTTGAAGACCTTGCTGTCTTTTGATGAGATTTTAGGTGACTTTCCTAATGAGCACTTAACTTATGCTAAAACCTGGAACAGTAAAGAAGACTCCTGCAGTTTGTTTAACATAGGGTTTGATAACCACGCTAAACTACTATTGATAGTAGTAACTAACCTAGTATTAGCTCTTGAAACAGCCTAAAGACTACTTGTTTCAGTTCATACAGCCTTGGGATTTCCAAGTTCAGGAGGCTCGATCCCCAGGCTCCAGTGACAGGAGATCCACTTGCCCTTTGGAGTAGCACATAGTTGCAGCGGGAGGAGTCCATACAGCGCACAGGCGGAGAGGAATGTGGTGCAGAGTGTGTAACCTCTGTGCTACACACTGCGGCCGCGCTCCCAGCCCTGGAACTGAAGGCAGAGAGAGAAAGGGCGTTAAGTCGCTATATAGTGTATGGTAGCCATTTTAAAACTCAAGGCGGTGTTTTAATTTTGCAACTATTACCTAGTGGTATTTTGGGCTAATGACTCAGAGATTTTAATTCTCAAATAGCTCTTCAGAGGAGCCTTGATGGGTTCCGCCCTGGGACAAAAGCTCACCGCAAGCGTTTCACTGTAAGAAACACCGAGTTTCAGAAAGTAATTTCCCCGCCTTCTTGACTCCCCGGAGAAAGAAAAGAGATTAATACGGTCGAGGGTCTAGGCACCGGCGGCTTAGCAGGGCCGCTGCCATACAAAGCCACGGGCGGGCAGCGCGGGGTGAGAGGCCGGGCCGGGCCCCGCACCGCCGCCCGCCGGCTCCGCGCTCACGGCCGCTCGCCAACCGCCCCGCGGGTGGAGCGCCCCCGGCGCTCTGCGGAACCCCCGCGCCGCCCGTGCGAGGAGAGGCCGAGCGGCTTCGCCGGCCGCTGCCCGCCCCGCCGG
>VZSF01002930.1:238692-278404 GCA_013398295.1 Chionis minor
GGGGCATGGCGCCGCGCAGGGGCGCCCCGCCACCGCCGCCCGGCCCGCCCGGCAGGCGGGCGTCCCTGGGCACCGGCACCGGCGCGGCGGACGCGGGGTGGGGACGGGAAGGACGGCGGGGGCCGGAGCGCCTCTTGGCAAACTTGGGGGGTCCGGTTCCCCAAGGGATGGAGCGGGGGGGGGCCGCCGGCCGGCACCTGGAGGCGGCGGGCAGGTGTGGACGGCCCCGCGGCGGCGCCGAGACCCGCCCGGTGCGTGGGGGTGCCGGCCGGGCTTCCCGCGGGAGGAAGCGGCGGATCGCGGGGCCCCCGCCACAGGCTTGTCAGCCGCGGGCCAGGAGAGGCGGGGGGCACCGCTCTGCCCCGGCTCCTCGCAGGTGCCCGGCGCTGCCTCCGGTGATGTCCGGGACCGCCGCGCGGTGCTCCTGGGCCGGGGGTGCGCTTGTGCTTCCGAGCGGTGGGGCCGATCCCCGCCCGCGGGTCGTTCGCGTCCCCAGCCTGGTGGGAAAGTTTGAGCTTTTTATTTTTTTTTAAGAGCGGTGACCGGGAACGCGTAATGCTTGGTTGCGACCTCCTGGAAGGTGAGGGTGGGGGTAACACGTTTTGGGTTTTTTCTGAATCAGAGGGACACATCTCTGGCTAACAGGAGTGGGGAAATGGGGGTGAAGTGGCGACAGACCCGCGGGGTGTAAAGTGAAATGAGGGGGAGTGAGCCCGAAGGCGGCTGCGCTGGAAGCACTGCGGGAGGTGGTGCAACAGCAGCGGGTACCTGCCCGTCCTTTCCCGTCCCTTCTCCCATCCCCACCCGCTCTACCTTGTGAAAGTATTAAACCGAATCGACTCCATCCAAATGACGGCAACCCTCCCGAACTGCCAGCCCTTCTCCCTCCCCAGCCCCTTTAGAAAGGTCTGGCCAGCCCGGTGGGAAGGGAGCCGCCTCCACCTTTCGGGATGGCAGGTCCCTGCAGCGCGCAGGGGACCGGGCGGGGAGCGGGCCGCTCGCTGGCCCGGTGCCTCCCTGGCGGTCGGTCGGGCACTGGAACCCCGCGGACGGATGTTGTGGGTAAAGGCAGCGCCGTCAGCGCTAAGATGTTGGCACTGAAGGCCGGTGGGAGAGATATTTAAGGACAACCCGATTTAAGGGGAAAAAAAAAAAAAAAGGTCGGTGTGAAAGGAAGGCTTAACGTGTTCGTGTCAAGGGCGGCAGGAGGTGTTCGGTGCCTGTGACGGGACTGGGGGTGAAGAGTCCCGGGGCGCGCCCCAGGGCGGGTGGGGAAGGGGCTGCCCCGCCCGAGGCTTCTCCCGCGGCTCCGCTGGGGCCGGGGGCGGCGGAGCGCTCGCTGTGTCAGCGGGGACTCCGCTTCGCGGGATGGCTTGGAAGGAGGGTACCCGTTAAAATAATTCATTATCTTGGAGAGGGATTAGGATTTTTTATTGCGTTGTCAGGCGGTTGCAATTTATTTGTTTTACAGTTTCAGTGGCTGAAGAGGCAGTTTAGATCAAGCCAGTTCCTGGTGAAAGGCTTTTTTTTTAATGTGTGTTTTCTTGGCAAGATTTCTTGTCCGACGTAAAACTGCTGACAGAATGCACATTGCCAAACAATAGTGATTACGTTTTAATTAGCGAGGGTGCAGTAAGCTGCAAATTACTCAGTTAGGAGTTGATAACTGGTTGCTTTTTTGTAAGCGGTTGAAAATCTCGGAGTTTTAACCCCAACCTGCTAAAGCACACGGTAATTTATCTAAATTACCAGGGATTAAACTTCTGCTAGACATGAAACGACTGCAATGTTTGGAAGATAAAGTGCTCTCGTTTATAAAAGTTAAGCTTTCCGTTGTCTTTTAATGAGGGAAAGGGGGAGAGTTTGAGAGTACCGCAAGCATCCCTTGTTCTCACAGGAGGCTGATAATACACAGTGGACAGTAGGGCATGCAGGTCTGGGCCATATTATTCCATGAGGGCTAAAGGATACGATCCTCCTTTCATCCCCCTCTCTCTACTTCTAAACCCCCCGCCCCCCTTTCATCTCAACTGGTAGCAATTTCTGGAGTTCTTTTCATTTCAGAGATGCCCACTTATCTTGTAATCTGATTCAGCCTTTGAAGCGAACTAAACACTAGCTCATCCCAACTGGAGCAGGAAGGAACTCTAGTGTCTCCCAGTTAGGGCAAGAATTGAAAGAAGACTGACCCCCTCACTTCCCAGCCCTGCTTTAGACTCAGCCTCAGTGGTGAGGATCAGGGAGGCAGCAGCTGGGTGCTTCATGGGAAGCACCAACAACATGGTGCCTCCCTAACACTTCAGAGAGTGTTCATTTCACATAGTTCATGGTACCAAAACCACATCACTGGCAACCTTGTACAGGGAATGAGGGCCAAGTGGTATGAACAGGAAATCAGGATTAATTCTATACCTGGTGGCTCCCTTGTGTGAATGCCAGCTGATATTTTTCAAATTTCCAAGATGTTCACAAGAGATTTTCATTCATTTTTCTCCACAGATAATTTTCACCCGTTTTTCTTTGCCATCCCTATTTGTGAAAGGGTCAAGAAAGGCGTTCTTTTTTTAAAAAAAAAAGTATTTGTTAGTTTACTTTTGGGAAGCAGCTCTAAGCCTGTTTTAAAGGTGCATTCTCAGTAGGAAATTATTTCAACTGATGCACAGGTCAGAGATTTTTATTTTTTTTTCATGTAGGCTATTGATGTGGGCTAAAAGAGGAATTAGTCACCTAAATCAAAAGTCTGTGGTCTTCGGAATGCTTGTTGAACAGGTGCAGGTGCCTGGTTTTTGCTATAAAATTCCTACGGCCAGTTTTCCAGTTTTGGAAGTGTTAAACCAAAGGACATTTTGGATTGATATGAGAGATATTGTACCACATGGGTCTTACAGCCCAATGAAATATGTATGGTTTATATCTGTCTACAGAGCCTATCTACATAGCGAGAAGTTTCACACAAAACATGCTAGCCCAAACTCCTTTCCTAAAAAGGCAAACTAACAGAAAATGTAAGCAGAAAGGGTCATAGTGGTTTCTTCCTTTATAAAAGAGCATATTAATTACATACTCTTCCACAGCAGAGAATGGTGTTCGATCTATGAATGAAGGGACTCCAACACACCTCTTCTGTCTTCCTGAAGTGCGTGCAGCATTGAGCTTTAGCTTGCCTTGGACTTTTGCACATGAGAGAGTGCATTTTTGTCCCAACTGGGGAACTTGGGCCACCAGACAGGACTGCATGAAGTATCCATTGACCTGGGACCAGAAAGAGTAGGGCAAAGAGAACATGTCTCTCTAGCCTAATGTTCAGGGTACTCACCACTTTTAGCTATTTTGGGTGTTGAGACCAGGGTTTTACAATGAATGTTGCATAACATGTACGAGGGAGTAATTGGAGCATTCACTGTAAGCCACCCATGCTCCTGGGTGACTGCACTGACAAGTAGAGCTCCTACTGATGCGCTTTGTTTCTGGCAAAATTCTCTGTAAATCACCTGAACAGTGGAGGATGGTGAGAGCGTTCTTTCAGCAACTAAGAATGTGACAGTCAAGTAGCCAGTCTACAGTGGAGAAGACGTAGATTAGAACCTGACAGTCCTGTACCGTAATCAGTGTTGTACCCATTTGGCTGTTGTCTGAAAGAGCATGCCTGCGTGTTCATAAGCTGCCCTTACAAGATGAGAAGGGCAGTTCTTCCTCTAGTTTGGAATGAAAGGAAGGGCTAAGGAGCCTGTAAGGTGCCTGTCTCCTCAAGAAACATTGAGACTGAATCCTGTGTGGAATAAGGCATGCTGTTTTAGGGACTGAAGTGGTAAAGAAGGGTGATGTCTTTGGATACATTCTCTCCCTCAACATTTTGTTACTAAGGCAGTTCCCTTCGCAGTGTTTTAGCTGATGTCCAGGAGAAAGTTAGGAATTCTAATTTGATGTATCCAAAGTTTATTTGTGAATCTGGTTGTATAGTAACCTAGTACAGTAGGTAAAACCCTCATGAAGATGAGGTCATGGGTACTGCACATTTTTGTATTCCTGAAAAGGGTATGGATATAAATAGGGACCTTGTACAGCTAGCTGGAAAAGAGGGTTGAATACTCAGATTAGTTCAGCTAGGGCTTTCCTGTATAACTTACCTGTTTTAGTGGAGTGAGACTAAATTCCTTGCATTGCTGTCTGTGGGTGTAGGCTTTCCCATCTGTGACATTAGTTATGGATGAACTCCTTCCATTTTGGGGGAGCAGGCACGGCAGTGACCTTTAGTGTTCTGTTTTCAAGTTGAGTGAAAACATAGCTTGGATTTTATCCTCTACTGCCAGCCATCTGAGCCATGTTCAGAAAGCATGATTAAAAGTTTTCCATGTGAGTAAGAGCTTGAGTAACAGTGTAAGCACATAGGCTGAAGGTATAGCATAAAAATGCAATGGAGAGCAGTGTTTACTTGGACCTGTAAACTCATGGATCTTTTGTCTTAGTAGCCATCTGTTACAGATCTCTCAAGTGTCTTCCTAATTAATATGTGGAACTTGACAAGCTAGCTAAGGTAGGGGAGGTGTCAGTCTTGTATCCTGGGTCAGAAGCTGAGAGGGTGGTAGCACATGCCCGAGGATGGAAGAATGGCAGCAGCAAGAGCTTTGGGGGTAGTTACCAGCTAGACTGACTGGCCGTGTTTGCTGTATGGAGTCACAGGGATAGAGAGAGGCCACAGCCACATGCTCACAGAGTCACAGAGCAGTTGAGGCTGGACGGCACCTCTTGGCAACCACCCTCACAGTAGTTTCCTATGTTCAGCTGGAATTTCCTGTGTTTTGTTTTTTGCCCATTGCTTCTTGTCATGTTACTGGGCACCACTGAGAAGAGTATGGCTCCATCTTCTTTACTTCCTCCCATCAGATATTTATAAACATTCATGAGAACTGCCTGAGCCTTTTCCATTCAGGCTAAGTAATCCCAGTTCGCTCAGCCTCTCCTTGTGCGAGAGATGCTACAATCTCTTAATCTTAGTGTCCCTTTGCTGGACTTGGTCCACTAAGTCCATCTCTATCATCCAGCCCGGGACTCCACTCCAAATGTGGAGGTATTAGAACAGAGATCAGAAGTAGTGTAGTTGCATTTTGCAGATATAAGGTGTGCTAACTACTGTTACTGACTTATAAATTAATTTTCATTATTTACGTTTTCTCACATTAGTTTATATATGACCATTTATGGTTGTCAGTGCATTAAAACCAAAACGCTAAAACTAAATCAAATCAGATTTGGTTTTATCCCATATTTTTAGATATTGGTGAATCTCACTGTGGTTTGATTTGTGTGTGTGTTTGAGTAGTGTTCAATAGTAAATTGAATCTTAGCAAATTCATTTCTTTATTCTTCAGAGGGAAATCCAGGTACATTGGAATGTATACATATAGTGTGATGCAGATTTGTGATTGCTGCTTGAATAGGCTTCTGAGACTTTAAGCTTGTTCAGATGGCGTACTGTTCAAAAATGTACCAGCACAGTGGATGAGCTTGGTCACATAGGTGTTCTGTATTCATACCGACTCTCACTTATCTGGCCAGTGAATGAGTTTCAGTTGAACCCTTTGACACAGTGTTAACATCCCTCGAATGATAAGCCAGGTCTGTGATATATGAAGGGACATTATTGAGATATTTCCACTCCTAAGTGTGATTTAGTATAAATCTAACAGTAATGTACTAAAAATTAGTATTTAGGAATTAGTAGTAAACTAGATCAGCTAAGGCTAACTCAAAATTGTTTTTGAATGGATGGAAAAATGTTCTTTTAAACTAGTAGGTACATTGCATAATGTTTAATAGCTGTAAGAGTGAACAATATGGCCTTTAAAGCTTGGTATATTGGATGACTGATAACTATATGGTGGTAGGAGGTTCTTCTCACTGTTAAAGGTGGACTTTTGCCTGTCAGGACAGCTGAAGTTTTTGAGGGAAAACAGGCAATTCTTTTAAATAAATAATGAAAGGCTTTTAGGTTTTATATCTGCAAGTAAATAGTGTAGAAGTGATTACCTCTAGATACCCAGATCTTACCTACAAGTCAGGCAGCTAGTTGTCTACATGCCAGCACGTCTGCCTTCAAATTGCTTGTAACTCTAAAGTGACTGTACCTGCAAAAATCTGCAATCAATTCTAGATGGGAAAGTGGTAGGCCAGCCTGAAAAGTCTAGGGTGCATGTGCCTCTGTGCTTTGCTGCAGAGAAGATGGGAGATCATGAAGAAACCATTTATTGTAACTGTCTTGAATAATTCAGAAATGGTAAATTACTTTTAATGAAATATTTTGAGAAGATACGTAGTGCTTTTGTAATGAGATGTAGTAGATATGTAGTGTGTTATTCCTGGAATGTTTCAGTTGCAATGCATAGGCTGCCCAGGCATTGGGCACTGCTTAGCTCTCTTGGGACATGTTCACAATCTTTTTTACATGTTACTACTTAGGAAATGCATGCCATCTGCTTCTGTTGCCATTTCAGTACTCATCTCCTTTTCAAAAATAGTCCTTGTGTTAAAAAATTCTGACTTTCATATGTCTCATAAAGCACACTGCTGTTTATTTTTTGCCACGGACAAATTTAAACATTTGTCATTACTTCATGATTTTCTCAAAACTTGTTAAAATTCCCGATCATTCTTCTGTTTTTATTGTTCATATGGCATATCATCTGAATAATTATTCTGGCATTTGGTGTGCTCTTATTATTGAGATCTGCTGTTACGAACAAGAGGTGCGCAGATCTTCTAATGTGATTTTATGAAAAATTTTGAAGATGAAAGGTTTGTTTTGAGTAGTGATGGTTGCATCTAGTGAAAACACCTAAAATATTCGCAGTATTGTGAAATTGAGCCACAGTTAGTCTTTGCAGTTGTATGCAGGTCTGGTATGAGCCTACCTGATTTCAGTGAGAGTTACGTTCACTTTCTTACGGCCAAACTCAAATCTCTTTGGCTTCACTGAAGGCTTGCATAGTTGAGGTGACTGCAAGGATTACAGAGGCTGGTCATTGTTTTCTAGCAGTTTTGATTTTTTAGATTTAGGATTTTAACCCTGACTGTTGCTTCCATAAGCGATGCCTATTTGTCTATGCCTCAAGTGTAAGTTTTAAATACAAATTAAATGAACTGTATGAAAATGTAAATGAATGGTGAACAATTGTATTGAACAATAAGAGTTGCCAAGATACTTCTCTTGTGTTTTACTTGTGGATGCTTACATATTAGAAAAAATGTCTTTATTCTCTCTTGCTCTTGTACATGAATTCAGAATTGCTTTCAATTTGGAAAATGTACCTGATGCCATATACAATAAAATCAATAGGAATGTTGCTAATAAGTTTTGAGGCAGATGTTTTATGCATAGAAGACATTGGCAAAGCATAGTTTTAATGTCACAAGGATGTGTCGGGGAGGGGGAGGAGATGTTGCTTTTGAAAAGTATTAGAAAACTTTACAAAGAAAAACACTAGGAGTTCTAAAATGTAAATCCTTTTTCCATTCAAACATATATCCACTTACCACAGAGCAAAAGCTACGTAGCGTTCTTATTAAAATTATTATTAAAACACTATTCATTGTGTGTATATCGGTTGTGTCCGTGATTAACTAGTGCTCTGAACTGTATTTAAATGTGCTTGGTTTAGAAAGTGTCCTATAAGGGGAAAAAAAACCCCAACCAATACATTTCTGAGACAGCTTGAAAACCAGACTGATTTCCCAGATGCTCAACATTTGTCATTTCGCAAAGGGCAAGCCTCTTAAGAGTGAGTGCTGAATTTATGTGTGTCTACAAATGGAAATTATTATTCACAAGCTGGTCTACATCTCCATTGGTTATTCTGTGTGAATTTTTGCTTTCTCTAATCAAATCTGGATTTGATTACATACCCAACTTCAGTAAACAGAAAAAGCTAGTACTGTTACTTAGCTTCCATATTTTTAAAGATTGTACTGTTACTTAGCTTCCATATTTTTAAAGATTGACAATATGGTTAATGACTTAGTATTAAGAATATAGAATTGTTTAGGTTGGAAAAGACCTTTAACCTTACTGTAGTATTGCCAAGTCCACCACTAAACCATGTCCCTAAGCACCACATGTTTTAAATACCTCCAGGGATGGTCACTCAACCACTTCCCTAAGCAGCCTGCTCCAATGCTTGACAACCCTTCCAGTGAAGAAATTTTTTTTATTTTCTAATCTGAACCTCCCTGGTGCAACTTGAGGCCATTTCCTCTTGTCCTATATCTTGTTACTTGGGAGAGGAGACTGACCCCCACCTCTCTACAGCCTCCTCTCAGGTAGAGTGATAAGGTCTCTCCTCAGCCTCCAGGCTAAACAACCCCCGTTCCCTTGGCTGCTCCTCATAAAACGTGTGCTCAAGACCCCTCATCAGTTTTGTTACCCTTCTCTGGACACGCTCCAGCACCTCAATGCCTTTCCTGTAGTGAGGGGCCCAAAACTGAACACAGTATTTGAGGTGGGGCCTCATCAGTGCCGAGTACTGGGGGACGATCACTTCCCTAGTCCTGCTGGACCACAGTATTTCTCATACAAGCCAGGATGCCATTGGCATCCTTGGCCACCTGGGCACACTGCTCGCTCACATTCAGGCAGCTGTTGACCAACACCCCCAGGCCATTTTCTGCCAGGCAGCTTTCCAGCCACTCTTCCCCAAGCCTGTATGGGGTTGTTGTGACCCAAGTTCAGAAGAAACGTGCCAGAAGAAAGACACATTCATAATGATATTAAGTAGTCAATACCTAGGAAATGTAAATCTTGCATCAAAAAAGGCACTTGCCTAGGAGTTTACACCAAGAATCTTCAATTTTTGACCTTTCCCACAGCTGAGCTTTATAAGGCCTTATATTTCAAAAACCTTTGAAGTCCATGAAAAGCCTTCTGTTGATTTCAGCTGGATCAGGTCCATATATGAACACTGGGTCAATGCAGCCTTTTTCAACAAAGAAGAAGAGTGCTGTGCACTTGGTATCCCAACTCTAGTTGAATCCCTTTTTTAGTCTTTTAATGTCCAAGAGATCACAGGACAGGAAAGTAGAGTATGGGGGGTGTTGAAAGGTAAGTGGACCCTTTAAGCTTGAAAGTGGAGTACTGTTCCTTTAATCTTTCATTAAAAAGAACCACACATTCATTTTCATCCACCAGAAAGAGTATAAAATCTTTCCAGATTTGGGGAACAGCCCTGCCCCAAGTTTATATCGAATTTCCTTTGACTTCCCTGAACTGTATTTTCACCAATGTCTCTCTAGACTGTCAAAGAGGTATAACATCAAAATTATGTAAAAATATTAATGCATGGAAAACATAATACAGGAAAATACACGCGTCTTTCACCGAAATAGTCCCTCATGTCTTACCTTTATGGACTCTGCATGTTTTGCTTTATTTTTTCTTGGTTTTATATGTTACATAGTATTCCTTTAAAACAGAAGTGACTTGACTCAAGCTTGCAAAGGGAGTGGCTCCCCTGGTAGCAGCTGAGATTCCTGAGGAAGTCATGTCTCTAGAAGTTGCAGGAGAAGCACAAGAAGAGGCAGAGAGTCTCAGAAGCGAGAAAGCTTCTGAGAAAGCTCGCAGAGATAGGTGACCTCTGGCAGGCGAATACTAGCAGGACAATGTTGGGCAGAGAAATTGTCTAGGAGTAGAGGCGACTGTAGATTTTATTGTGACATAATTAATTGAAACTGATGTTGGAAATAGACACAATGGGCATAGGAAAAGTTGTTTGTAAATATTCTTTATTTCTGTTTTTTTTCTCATCTACATGGAGTTTTACCTGGTTTAAAAAGGTTAATTATTCTTGTTTGTAGTTTAGTAAAAGTGTGGTTAGAAAATCCTTTTGTTTTCATTGGAAAGTTCAGTTACAGGTAAAACCTCCAAGAAAATTCACAGTGAAGTTCTAGCTAATTTGTGGTTGTGTCAAACATACCAATGCATTAAGTTTCTTCTAGACCAGAGGTGCTCAAATGTGCTGCCTGTCCAGGTAATGCTGCTGACCTCTGGCTGGCTTCTTTTCAGCCTGTTCATTTTCTTTCTTACATGTATTCTGAATTCCACAGGAATCCCAATTCTTCAGGAAAAGTTTTGAATCTTATGCGTATACTCTGAAGTGTATTTTCAGAAGTGCTGAATTTATCGTATTGCACACGTATAGTAAAGCTTGGACACGTGATGAGAGAAGAGCTGTACATATGTTTTATTCTCATACAATAGAGAAAGTGAAGTGGCCTCCCGAGGCAGTTATGTTGGGCACAGTCTACTACAAGGATGTTATCTTTCAAGTCAGAAGTTTGACAAACTGCTGCCACTGTAATTTCTCAAGTGGTAAGAACAAACTGCAAACCTCTCCACGGTAGTGAATGCTTTACGTTTTTTCTGCCTGTGAGAGTTGCAATCCAATTGCCATGGATCCTGTAATAAGATAATATGAGGGAAACAATAAGATTGTTTCAGGACAAATGTCTTCTGTCCAGAAGGCCAGAGGTTGAGGTTGATGGTGAAGATTGGGTGAGAATAATGTGCTCATTTAATCCAATGCAGAGATAGTTCAACCCTCCTTGCCATTCTTACAAGAATTTTTAAGCATTGTTCTGGTTTTCTTTTTATGGATTAGTCTTTGAGGGAGCTTTCTTCACTTTAACTTATATGCCAAAAAAAAAAAAGCAGCATGTAATCATGGTTTACATACATGAATATGATTTCTCATCTCATCTCTTTAATTAGGCCTTAGTTCTGAGGATATACAACATTTGTATTTTATTGATAATGTTTTTTAACTGTTAATGGTTTCTTTGAATTACTGGAACATTCCAGTCAGACATCGGGGCATTTTTGGGCCCGGACACCATAAATTCATTTCTTAACCCCATTTTCTGTAAGACTGTGTTTTATTGGAATTTAGTATGTGGATGAACTTATATATGAGGCAGCAAATAGTTGAAAGCTGAGAAAGGAGAGATAACAATAATAATAATGTGTACTTACACATTGACTGTTGGTCAATATTTTTTTTCAGAATTGTGTTCCTACATAGAAACAAATTCAACAAGGTGGTGGGTTTTTCGTTTGGGGTTTTTTTCCAATTAGATTATGGTTATAGCTACTTTAAAATCATTGGAATCGCATTACTTGTGTAACTACAGCTAGACAATAATGAATTACATTATTATCTGCCCCTGTTTTTCTTAGTCACAAAGAGCATACAGTATGTTGTCATTTGATTCTAGTGGGAGGTGTCCCTGCACACGGCAAGGGGGCTGGAACTAGGTGACCTTTAAGGTCCCTTCCAACTCTAACTATTCTGTGATTCTATGATTTGTATCTAGCAATTTTGTAAAGGGAACTGGAACTAGGAAAGCTTGAGGCTTTCTTCTGTTTTGAGATTTCTTGCTATGCAACTATGAATTGAGAGATCATGAATTAGCCAAGCGGTCAGTGTGGAAGGTGCAGTAGGTGGAAGGAACATTTGTGTTAAACAAACTGACACAAAGAGGCAAAAATCATCCCATTAATGAGGTGTGCGTCACTCTTCATGTCGTACTTACTAGCAGCTATGGAACAAGTTTGTCAGAATAAATAAGGAAAGAAGATGTAGATTTTTGCAGCCAGCAGCTTATTGTTGGATTTTCTTTGCATTATAAAGTAGAATGAGCAGTGTAAAAGACAGTAGGCTTTTGGTAAATTTCATGTATTTTCTGTCCAGTGGATCCTCGTTGACCAAGTGGAATAGGAATGCATTTGACGCTGCACATGAAGCATACTAGCTTATCTTAAAAGATTTTGTTTAGTCATAGAACGACGCATACAAACATTTGAGCACTGGAAAGTACCAAAGCTGTAATTTCAGTGGCAATTAAATGTTTAACAGCAAATAACAATTATTTCGAGCCTCCTTCTGGTGTTCAAAACCTTCGTTAAGTAGAAAAAGAGCAGCAACGTGGACTCATCTTGAAAGTTAAACCAAACCTCAGCCATTTTCCAAATTGCAGAAAGGAATGAACACTTACAGTTCCCTAAATAATATACTGGCTACTTTTGTTTTGGGATAGAAAGCATGACTTGCAGGCAGTTTTAAAGACTAAAAAGCTTTGCACATTAATGTAGTTTAAGCTCATGTTTTTTTCTTTGGCTGGTGATCTTCCAGCCTTCTGACTGATATGTACCAGTTCTCCCATTTATGTGGTTAATAGTTTTAATACAGGAGCTTTCACTGCTGGCCTGAGTCAACTGCAGTTGACAATAATACCTCCAGTGGTTTCAATGGGAATAAGTTTAGGCCAGTGCAAATGTACTGGAAACATCTGTTGAGAATTTATAGATAAAACCAAGAAAATTCCCAGTATGCTGTTTAAAGACAATTAACTTGAGTTTATTAAAAACCATTTTACCACATCTTGACATCATCCTTTAAAATTCAGAGTGGTAGTAAATGATACTATGTCATTAGGACAAAGTAAAACTGAATTACCAGTTACTTGCCAGATGCAAAGCACCTTGACTTCAAATTAAGGTATTTTTAGAAGAGATTCCTTCAGATGGTAGGGGAAGGTAGAAGCAATTTTTGATGCAACCAGAGCTGAGTACCTCTAAAGACAGTAAATAAATATATATTTTAAAAAAAATATTGTCCAGTTACTGATTGTTACTCTATGTCTCCAGGTGCCCTCAGGGATTCCAAAGCATCCCTATAAGTTTCATCAACAGACATGTCTTGTCCTCTTAATAAAAGGAGCAGATGTCAAATTTTCATGCCCCTAAGATGCTTACTCATACCTAGTAGATCCATCTGGTATAGATTGAGCCTCAGTCAAGTTGTTCTCATCCATGACCTTCCCACTGAGAAAGCAAATCAAGCAGACCTCCTCAGTCCAATGAAAAAGAAACCTGAATATTATCAACATATTTGTAGTACCACAACCCACTTCACTTCACTGTCTTTCTTAATTGCTTTACACAGGTGAGAAGGCTGGTAAAATGGAAGGAAACATTATAATTGGGATAGAATTCATGGAGCATGCCACCAGTATCTGAGGCTTTCCAAAGATAAAACAACCAAAATATTTGTCAGTTCTGCAAAAATAGATGATTTAAGAAAGAGAAACAAAATTTTAATATAAAAAGCCTGCTTTTGACAACTGGTATTAACCTCAGTTGTCCAGATTTTATGAGCTTAAGGATATATATTATAATGTTTTTCTTTTGTGGCTGTTGATTTAGATCAAAGATATAAAAGAAAATACTAGGCTTCAGAACCAGTGTGATCCTTGCAGTGGATCAAAATGAAAATTCCATATCCAATTGTTCACATTAACTGGAGGCTTTAAGGTCCTGGGGCTTGGGTAGGGACCTAGGCTGAGCTCTGACATCTCTCATGTTACAAGCCTCTAAACAACTTCAATGCAAACTAACCTGTCTTAATTTTTAACTCTTTCACCTGATGCCAGAAAGGTCTGAAACATGATGAACCTGTCAGGAAATGTTTGCTCTGCATAACAGTTATATCCAGACATGTTAATGACAAATGCTTCAGTCCTGTCTTGGAGAGATTTATTTTCTTTTTATGGTATGTCCTCATTAGCTAGTTATCAGACTGTATTCTAGAAGGCTGGCACATGAAAGGCTTTTATGTTTGTGTAAAGTTTTATGACAATATGATGAGGCAACGTAAATCTTCCACTGCAGATTGTTACTGTAGAAAGATCCAGTTAATATCCCTGTAGCTCAAACTGTGTAATTAGTTTTAGTATGTTGTATCTTTCTCAAATAATAGAATTTAATGTTGATTTCCTTTCCCTTTCCTGTGTCCTTTCACAGCCTTAGTTTGGTTGCACAGTGGTCTGGAAGGCTGGACTAGAGCAATTACATGTCTTTTGTGGCATACAGTTCTCAACAAACTGGGAAAAGCTCCTAAGAAAACTGGAAGAAATAGATGGTATCTATTGTAATCTACGTTAAAAAGCTGGGTCTTCTCTCAGGAGTATGCTATTAGTGTTGCAGGGCCAAAGGATCCCAACTAGGATCAGGTTAGCAGGCATGTTAAATTTCAAGTGGGAAGGGAAAGACTTGCCCACGCTTCTGTGTGCTCCTTCACTTGATGCCTGTTTTTCATCCATTGTCAGCACAGCATTGTCATTGCAGCCTTTGCTGTTCTGGGAGCTGTTGCAGTTCCTTAAAATAGGATAGGAATAAAAATGTGGTCTGCAGACATACATGAACAGGGTTTACAGGTCTGGGAGCTGGGGAAAGAGAGCAGCGCTGAGCTGGTCAGAAGGGGGTCATGACTTCCTCTTTGTTACATGATACAATTAGGAGGAGGACATTCATTATATGATGTGATACGCGGTATCTGAGCAGTACGCAACTGGCATCCACCAGGGTTTATTATTGGCTTAACATGGCAGTTCTGTGTGTCGGCTTTCTGAACAGAAGTGAGCTGGTTGGGAAGGGACAGGCTGAGGGCCAAACCCATAGGAGCAGCGGAGAGAAGAGTGTTAACTTTCATGGTGTGATTTGTTGTTGGGTTGTGCTTTAGAGATGAGACGATAAAGTTGTGGGCTAATTAAACTGTACCCATTACATTTTGTCTGTCTCTCTTCAGTGTCTACAATGAAGGCAGAGGTATGGAAAGACTGTAGCAATTAAAATATGTCTGGGAAATAAGACTTCTTCCTGAAATGCTACTTTAACTGTTGTGGTGAAAGGTTTTTTTAAGTGGCTGACATATGTTCATTTGAATTAGTGCTTTCTGAGTGTATGTTAACAATATTGTGTTGGTTTTTTGTTCAAGTTGAAGATAGGCTGTTCTGTTTATGAGTCCAAGGGTCATTTTAATTTGGACAGTTCCTTAATTCCTGGATGACCACAGAACCCCTTTGCAAACAGTTTTAGGAAATCCCAGGTCTGGTGAGGTGCAGTTCACTCACTGAGCCAGGTCTTCTATGGAAAAAGGAAAAAATCCTCAGAGACTGTTTTAAACAACTGTTGAATCTACAAGGATTTCGTTAATTTTGCTGAATTTTATTACTTTTGAGAGCTTTGCTATGCACTTCAATAATTCTTCTAAAATAGGATTTTTGTATAGAAAACTTTATTTATAAATATGAATGGGTCTGTGGAACTACCAATGTATAATTATTGTCAAATTTTAGACTGCCTATTTAATCTGTAGGACCATTATCTGTGATATTTTTTACTGTTGAGATTACACTTTTCTACATGCTTTTACCATATTAAGAGAACTTGTGATGGTGAAACAAAGGATTTATATTGCTATGATGTTTATTTAGCTTATTGCCTTTCACAGATCAAAGAGGGGAAATTGTATAGTAATATCTCAAGACAACTGGAGTAAGATGGGATATTTGTCACAAATGTTTTCTGTTGAGAAAGGTACTGCATGGAATTTATTTGTTTGTTTTTCTTTTAAAGGTGAAATGAAAATCTATGTATCCATCAGCTTGTGGTGGATATGGCTGCTACTACTGCTTTAAATATTAAGTATCTTGTAAACTGATAACACATGTCAAAAAGAAAGTACATTCCTAAAATTTATCATGTGAATTTCATGCAATTATATTGGAAAAAATTAGTATGTTAAGTACAAGAGTGTGAGCATAAAATTTGATGGTGCCTGATATTGAGGCATAAGGGCAGGTATGTATATATGCTCTTGCCAAAGATGCAAGTGTAGGATATAATGATCTCTCTCCCATACATACCAGAACAGAGCAGGAGAAAAGACAGTAAAACATCATATGGCCAGTATGTAGTACAATGCATTTAGCAGCTTTGTAATCAGAAATGACTCCATGACAACGCAACCTGCATGGAGCATCCAGTGTTCATATAGTTTATAGTTGGGCTACTTATAATGGACATTTTAGGTGATCTAAAAATGTATGGTGATTATTCTTCTTTTTTTTTTTTTTTTTTTTTTTAATGAGACATCAGAACACTAAGCATTTTGCATGTCCAGAAAGGAACACTGCCCTGAATGGCCCTGAAACACTGTGGCTTCTGAGGAAAATCTAGTCTAGCAGGAAGCACTGAAATACTACTCTTGTATGTTTGTGGGAGATTTTAGAAGCGTCTGAGGTGCATTTACACATTAGTGTTTTAACGTGGATCAGAATCTGCTTTTGGAGTGAGTGTCCTGAGCATCATGATCAACTTTTGTTTCACATCATGGATCAGTCTGAGAGTTCATGCAGTGGATTTCTTCTGGATGAACATAACTGGAAGAGATGATCCAGGGGGACCTAATGTGTTTTAGTGAGTAATGGGCATTGTGTCCATGGGACCAGACTAGAACTGGTTGAAGGAAAAGGGATAGGGTAAGTTGGTGTATGTGTAGTGCAGACATGAACTCCCTCAACACCAGTTGTGTTGCTCAACAGATGTGTCCCTGCTGTTCACATGACTTCCTAGTGTGGAGACACCCTGGGGTGTTTGTAGCTGATTCTGGAATGATCAGCTGGTAGGCAGTGCAGGCAAGCGCAGGCGAATGCAGCGTGTGGTAAATGTACCACATCACGTGCTGTTGGGAATCACTCAACTAACCAATAATCTTATAATTATACAGAATAGTAATATGGACTATAATTTTCAGTTATAAAGTCAAATCAGCATTAAAAGCAGCATGCATGCATTTCTGAAACCTGGAATATTACTGTTCTTTGGTAAATCAGTTGTGTTTTTTTCATGTACACTAAAGCAGGTCATGTATAGCTACGTTTATATTGTATTTTACATAAGTAAACATTAAAGTTTTAGAATGTATTTTGTTCTTTTTGCTGTGAATTTCCCAGTGGGCTACATTTCTGTCACACCCTTGAGGCGGCATATAGTTTTATTGTCTCATTAGGTTTTTGGAAGTTTGGGTGTTTTGAAATAGGGCCTACAAATAGTCGACAAGCCATCTTTTGCTTCCCATATTAGTGCTGTTAGATTAGTTTCTGCTTGCTTCAACTGGATTACTTAACCCCAAGAAACGTGTGCAGGATTTGGCCCAAAGTATGTGCCTTAGAGAAAGATTCCATATTTAATTTTAATATCTTCAAGTTACTGTCAGTGTATTTAATTCCTCCTGTTGCTTAGTGAAGTGAAGTTTATATCATCTGGATTCTTTTACAGATTGATAGAAACTTCTACTAAGTAGAATAAGACCTCAGCTGAGATCAGTCTTAGAAGTGGTAAGAGTGAAGTCTGTGAAACCACAAGAAGGCAGTCATAACTCACAAGTGCGGTGGAGACACAAGGATTCCTGTGGCTCATTTATTTTTACAGCTTGTGTTTATCTAGTAGTTTTTCTATGCATTTGAGGAGACAGTGCTGTAAAAAGGGAAAAGGTATTCCATACTTGAGATGAAAATTTGATCTAAGCAATACATAGCTTGTTTTTTTCAAAACTACTTCTCTTACAGTTCTCTTACAGTTTCATTGGTAATGACCTTTGGATTTTGATGACTGTCTCTCTAGGAACCTACTAATGATGACAGGGAACGAATGCTGTTGTGTCTCACGATTTAGGTGATGGTTGCTGATTTTACTTAATTTCTTTCACGATTACTTTGATCTTAATAGTTTTTTTCCTGTGTTTTAATTTTGGTACATGTAAAATTGTGACTTTAAATATTTCAGTGTAAACTCTACTGAAAACAGTCTGTAATAGAAATGAAGATTGACGATGACTTTGCATGAACTGTTTAGGAAATATCAATACAAGGTTTAGGTCAATACAGTTCTATTTGTACCTATTAATCTACAGAATGACTGACTGTATCATTGTGATAAGAGTTAGCACAGGTGATGGCAACATTAGTGTAAATCCAAAAGAAAACATGACTAAGACTTTCTAAAAATTATTTGTGATATCCATTTTCTAGTGTTAAATCCAGATGTTTAAAATTAGACTGCAATGTTAGTCAAGCTGTTACCCATAATAATTTAATTTTGGTTTGTATTTACAAACTGCAGTTATGTCACCAGAATGAATTGTTAGGCTCATCATTTTTATGACTTTTTTTTTGCATTCAGTCACCTCTTTAACTTAATTACTTTGGGTTAGCCATTAACCAACATTTGCTTTTCTCCAGTTTAAACATCTGTGGTATAGAAATGGCTTCTGCTAAGGAAGATGTACGTTTGATTTAGCTGTGAGGGATCACAATGGCTAATTACAGTAACAGAAGAACTCCAGGTGTATGTTCCAAAATGCATTCTTCCCTTCGTCTTCCTTTTCAGAATACCGTTGCTCAGTACATATTTTTTTTTATAAAGAGTTGTATGTACTTATAAGATGGCAGAGGAAATATATGTACGTAGTTAAGCTAATGCTGTGTTTCTACATAAGTTTTTATAAAACACACTTATCATAAAGTTATCCAAGTGCCTGATGTTAATATATTAAACAAGGTGACTAAGATCCGCTAAGTACTGTTTGTTCTCTTACTTTTTCTCACATTAGAGTCCTACACAGTGGGTTTTGGGTTTTTTGTTGGTTTTGGTAGGTTTTATATATTTTGTTGTTTTGCCTGGTTTGGGTGATCTTTATTTTGTTTTGTTGTTGAAATTTTGCTTCGTGCTTTTGTTAGCTAGAACAAAGTCTAAGGACATTTCTTA
This sequence comes from Chionis minor, assembly GCA_013398295.1. Lineage (NCBI taxonomy): Eukaryota > Metazoa > Chordata > Aves > Charadriiformes > Chionidae > Chionis > Chionis minor. The sequence goes on from VZSF01002930.1 coordinate 257,345, forward strand.
TACATCAGGAAAAAAATAAGATGTTATTATAGCCTCCAAAGCACAGTCTCCTTCTGTCATGCTCAGCGAGGGTTGGCTGCTCCCAGGGAATGGGGAGCTGGGGGCCAAGGGTGATGCCATCTCAGGCCGTGGCTTCGCTGAGGGTTGCCACCCCACAGGGCAGGCAGAGCTGGGTGCTGGTAACAGTGTCATCAACAGCCCCAGGCAGACCAAGCGATGAGCCAGGCTCAGGGACAGCCAGCGGCAGCTGTGGGATGAGAGGGTTCACAGTATGCTGGGTGAAGAACTGGCTGAAGGGCAGAGCTCAAAAGGTTGCAGAGAATGAGGTTACATCTATCTGGTGACCAGTGATGTTCCTCAGGGTTCAGTTCTAGAGCCAGTCCTCTTCAATATATGTATCAACGATCTGGATGCAGGAGTTGAATGCACCATTAGCAAGTTTGACCAAACTGGGAGGTGCTGTTAACTCTCTTGCGGGATGGGATGCCTTGCAGAGGGGACTAGATAGGTTGGAGCATTGGGTAATGATTAATGGGATGAAATTTAACAGGTTGAAATGCTGGATTCTGCATCTAGGATGGAGTAATGCCAGACATAAGTATAAACTGGGTGAGGAGTGGCTGGAGAGGAGCCCTGCAGAAAGGGACCTGGGGTGCTGGTTGACAGCAAGGTCAATAAGAGTCAGCAGTGTGCCCTGGCAGCCAAGAGGGCAAACCTCATCCTGGGGTGCATCAAACACTGCAGAACCAGCCAGTCAAAAGAGGTGATTATCTGTATTCAGCGCTGGTGTAGCCTCACCTTGAGTGCCATATGCAGTTTTGGGCCCTACAATTTAAGAAGGATGTGAAGGTCCTTGAATGCATCCAGAGGAGGTCAACAAAGCTGGTGAACGGGCTGGAAGAAGTGTCTTAGGAGGAGCAGCTAAAGACTTTGGGCTTGTCTAGTTTGGAGAGAAGGATGCTGAGGGGCAACCTCATTGCTCTCTACAGCTTCCTGAGAAAGGTAAATGGAGAGGGACGTGCTGAGCTCTACTCCCTGGGGTCCAGCGATGGGACGCAAAGAAACACTTCAAAGCTGCACCAAGGGAGGTTTAGACTGGACACCAGGAAGCATTTCTTTACCAAAAGGGTGGTCAAACACTGGAAGAGGCTTCCTAGGGAGGTGGTTGGTGCCCTAAGCCTGACAGTGTTTAAGAGGCATTTGGACACTGTCCTTTATAACATGCTTTAACTTTTGGTCAACCTGGCAATTGCTCAGGTGGTTGGACTAGATGATTGTTGTAGGTCCCTTCCAACTGAGACCTATTCTAGTCTAGTCTAGTCTAGTCTAGTCTAGTCTACTCTGCTCTACTCTGCTCTACTCTGCTCTACTCAGCTGAGGGACAGGATGCCATCCACAGGGACCTGGACAAGCTTGAGAAGTGGACTTGTTTGAACCTCATGAGGGTCAACAACAGTAAGGTCCTGCACCTGGGTCGAGGCAACCCCCAGTATCAATACAAGCTGGGGGATGAAGGGATTGAGAGCAGCCCCAAAAAGGACTTGGGGGTACTGGTGGATGAAAAACTGAGTATGAGCCGACAATGTGCACTTGAAAGCCAACTATATCCTGGTCTACATCAAAAGCAGGATGACCAGCAGGTTGGGGGAGGTGATTCTGTCCCTCTACTCTGTTATGGTGAGACCCCACCTGGAATATGGCCTCCAACTCTGGAGCCCTCAGCACAGGAAAGATATGAACCTGTTGGAACAGGTCCAGAGGAGGGCCACAAAAATGATCAGAGGGCTGGAACACCTTTCCCATGAAGAAGAATTGAGAGAGCTGGGGTAGTTCAGCCTGGAGAAGAGAAAGTTCCAGGGAGACCTTATGCAGCCTTTCAGTATTTAAAGGGGGCTTATAAGAAAGATGGGGACAAACATTTTAGCAGGGCCTGTTGCGATAGGACAAAAGGTAATGTTTTTAAATTAAAAGAGTGAAGACTCAGGCTAGATATAGGAAAGACATTTTTTATGATGAGTGTGGTAAAAAAACTGGCACAGGTTGTCCAGAGGTGGTAGATGCCCCATGCCTGGAAACAGTTAAGGTCATGTTGGATGAGGCTCTGAGCAAGCTGATCTAGTTGAAGACTGCAGGAGGTTGGACTAGATGACCTTTAAAGGTCCCTCCCAGCCTAAACAATTCTATGATTCTATTCTAAAAGGAGACAGGGCCAGAGACATAGGGCAGGAGTTGAGGCCTCAGCAAGGGGTCCAAGGTTGATCCAGAATATGGGACAAGAGACATACCACATAGTACACCCAGAAGATGAGCTGCCTACAGCATAGGTGATATGTCCAACCGGGAAGTGGGGCCAGAGACAGGCATAGCTGCATTATAGTTTGTGGAAGGACTGATGGTCCCAGCCGGGCTGAAATGGGACTTCTGGGCCCATAGGCAGGACATGAGGTTTGAGACCCCAGGTGAGGCAGGTCAGGGCTGTTCAGGCCTACTGATGTCTTCAGGGCGCTGACACGTGCACACACAGCATTGAAACGCATGACAAAGGTGAAAATATCAGCTAACTTCTCTGGGGGAATCAAAACTATAAACTGAAAGTTAAGGAGTTTTCAAAACCAACCGTGAATAACATTGAGGATATTATAATGCTGTGTAAATTACGCTCTGAGTAATTTTGAATGTTGCATGCTGTCACTGTCCTTCCATCTCAAAAAGGTATAGTAGAAGTAAGAAAACTACAGAGAAGAGTAGCAAGAAAGACCAAAAGTATGGGACAAGCCATTAGCTGCTCATCCAGTTCCTGCACTTTTCTTCAGGAACCCTTTTGTCACTCTTGAATATGTGACATTGTGCTGTCTGGAATTTGCTTCAGTTCTCTATGACTGCTGTAAAATACTCAGGTATGAACAGTTAAGTTTTGTGATAAAAGCTCGTCTGCAGACCCATGCAGGAGCTCAGAGAGGCAATGGCAGGTGGGGGATCCCAAATCGCACCCTGCCCGGCTGTTCCCAGGCCCACACAGGAGCCATCAGCCCATCAGAGGACCCATCCCCACAAGGCCAGGGGAGCACAGTCTTGAAGGCAGATGGGAGCCCAGGTAAAGGACTCGGAGGGAGGGACAGACTTTCCCATGAGAGACTCAGCCCTGCTGTCCAGCCATGAGACCCATCAAGGTGAATCGGTGACAGAGTACTTTTTGGACTGAGGGGAGACACTAGCTGGGGTATGGGACACATTTTGGGGTGCAGGGAAAGAGCATTCTGGGATTGCATAGGATTTATTATGAGGAAATAGAAGGATAAGGGGATAAAAAGGGCTGGATGTGTGTAAATAGCTGATATACTTGTCTGGCCGTGCCCTGCTCCTGACCAGCGCAGTCTGTTCTGTCTTATTAAATTCCACTTCTATTTTTTCCTGCCTAAGGGACATCTGTTCTGTGTTTGTGTGTGTGTGGGGGCCTGAGTGCCAGCAACTGGGGTCAGACCCTGGGGCAGAGGACCGTGTGTCCATGGTGCCAGCAACTGGAGCGAGCCAGAGGCTGGGTGCTGGGCTGGGACCGTGGGATGGAGGGCCCCCATGCTAAGAGGCAGCAGCCGAAGGGACTGGAGCGCATGAATCCAAGTGCCAGCCCCTACTGTGAGGCTGCGGGTCACAGGGGCCTGGCCCAGGCGTCTGTGGTGCCAGGGACTGGGTGTATGAGCACTAGTGAAGAGCCAGCTGAATGATGCTGCGCGGAGGTGGGGTGGCCTGGAGCTGCGTGTGACTGCGTGCCGCCAGGGGCGAGCGGGCAGCAGGGTGGCTACTGCAAGAACGTGGGGAGTCCTCGCCAGCTCTGGGCGTCTTACAGTGTGTCTCCAAGGGCAAGAGCACAGGGAGGGTGGCTGCTGGGGGCTGTAGTAATCCCCCAGCTGCAGGGGGGTTGGCTGCTGGAGTCCCAGTCTGCTCTGTCAGTGTGTGTGACAGGCTGTACCAGCAGCTGGAGTGCGGCTGTGTTCGTGGGAGCTGGTATGTCCAGGTGCCAGCAACTGGGGAGACTGGGATCCAGTGGCAGCCTAGTGGGCAGACTTGAATTTTCTGCAGTATATGACAGTGTTTTGTATTAGCTGAAACTTCCTAGTGGTAGTTAGGGTTGTGACATAGTTTAACATAGCTTAGAGGTGATGACAGCATAACTAATCAAGGTTAGCTCGTTTTTTGTCAGGATGAGATGAAGTATCCCAATCAAATGATTGTAATGGAAACTGCAATTGTACGTCCAAACACCATTCTTGTATATCTAAGTGCCAAAAATGGTCCTGCTCAATAACATTCAACTTAAGATTTTTTGATGCTTGCTTTATTTTTGTTCTTTATTAGAACCATTATAAGGCAACAGAAATTTCTTATTAAGAATTAATTTTTCCTTAAGATATAATTTACAATTAAATAAGAAACTTTAATAAAGAACAAAAGGTGGGAATTTCAATTGTTTGTATGTCCTTCCTACCTTGCCTGGTTGGAAGCCAATGAACTAGAATATTTCTGGGATTCTGTTGTATTTTATGGGTGGTATCATTTCATACTGATCCTCCTCTATCCATGGCTTCTCCAGTGGATGGTCTTCAAACTTGCAATCAATTGGATGAGCAAGTAGAAGTGAAGACACTAAAAATATATTTGCGTAAATTGTCCTTGAAGGAACAGTCTTATTTCCCTTTACAATGGACCTTGTAATTGGGCTTTATAACCCTGTTCACTGTCTCTGAGTCCATATCGCTCCTGCTCATTTCTACAGAGTGTTTCAGGTTTGCTGGCCAGGTTTCAGTCTTCACCCTAGCCTGTTGCTAAGAGTCATTTCAGTGTGTAAGGGCTTAAATTTGCTCTAGTCAGAGACCTCTGGGGCAAGCGTTCAAGCTGTTGTATAAAACAGTTTTTCATTTTTCTGCCATATTTTCAAGGAAAAAATTTGAGTCGGTTATTGATATGCAAAAGGATTACTAAATACCAGAGACCGGGAGAGGTGGGACTCTGGTTCCCCTGTTCATACATCTGCTACAAGTTCGTGTTTAATCTCAATTTTATTTTTTTTTTGCATTTCGTATCGGCTGGGTTTGGTATCTCTCCCCACTAAGTGTACAGGCTTTTCTGAAATTAATTCCTAGGTGTGTGCTTTGGTATTTAGGAACTGGAAAGCCTTGCTTGAGTTGGCTGATGCCATTCTGCACCATAATTCCACACTTTAGAGTTGGGCCTAGGGACACACAACACTGCCATAGGTAAGTCCCTGTGTTAATTTGTATCTTAGTGAGCACACAGTCAGGAAATGTATGTTAGGCACAGTATAAATTATATTTTACAATTACAAATAATTTCATGCTGTTGAGATTTTTTGAAAGGTTAAGGAAAATGTTGGGAACCACTCTCTTTAAATTCATCATTGCAGCAGCTATTGATTTGTCTACTCAAATGCTCTGTTTCATGTCAGTGGGTCCAGTTATTTGAAGGGCTTATTCTATTCTTATTCTGCTTTTTTGTTATTTTGAATCAGTGAGGTTGTCAGGAGAGGCCACTTCTGAGAGATAGCGGTTTCACTCAAAAGTGAATTGAAGATTAGGCAGGGGAGAAAAGACTTCCAAAATTAATAATAGGTACACAGGTATTGTCATAGCAGATTAAACGGCTAGTTCATTTTTCACAGCTGATCTTTGGTATTTCAAAAGAAGGGTTGTATCTCCTAACATAATTATGGACAGAGATGCAAATGAAGGAAATTGTTGGGGTTTTTTTTGGCCATTGCTTCAATGAAAGGCCAATTTTTACTTGCTTGTGAGAGTTATTAATTTTTTTCCCTGGGGCACACTGTAGATAGATGAAGATTGATTCTTCATTGCCTCTGTACATGCATTTTTTTCTTACAAGAGATGTTGCACAACTTGTCTTTTTTCAAAGCCTAAGAGGGCACAGAACACAGATGTTTCTTTCTATCTTAACTGTTTAAGCTCAAGGACATTTGTGGTTTGCCAGAGGAAAGCAAGCATGCACTTATACTTGCTGAAATGAAGCCTAGTAAGACTGATTAGAGATGTCAATTTATCAGTTTCATTGAAAATACTTGTGGCTTGTATTTTCATGAAAAATTTGAATGATAAATCTTGAAATGTTTGTCTGATTATTTTTTTCCTTTTCCTTTTATTTTTTCTTGTCTTTCTTTCGTAAACTCTTGCTTTATACATGTCAAACAATCGTGGTCTTTAAAGGTCTGATTCTGTTTGTCTACAGTTTCCTTTCTGGCAGAGTGTGAAAGTGTATGAGGCTCAGGTGGTGGCCTGAGTTCCTGTCGTCTCTATCTACTATGTAATGTTGGAGACTGTTTTAGTCTTGTCTGCCTGACATCTTTCATATGATGTGTCAGTGCTGGGCAGACAGAGTATTTGGAGTTTGCCCCATTGGGCATGGTTTCTTCTCTTTGGTGTACAGATTAAGATACTTTAAGGTTGCCCTGAAGGTATGCTGGTGGAAGGCTTATAGATGGGCAGAAACAGTGGCATTCAACTTTTCCTTGAGGCCATTTCTGTACAGCAGAGTTAAAGACAAAGTCAAAACTCTCATTGGCATGTCAGATCAGGGTTGGGTTTGAAGAAAAACAGATGTGAGGGAACTAAGGATGCAATCTGGGAACATGTAAAATGCTACAGATAAAACACAAATTTCTTGTAGTTTGAAATTACACTTTCAGCCAGGTAGGTACACTAGATTAAAAGCAGAAAAAAAAAATTACAGCTGAATGTTTGTGTGACTTAGATTAACTATTGCTAAGATGCAGAGTGGAGGAGGAGAGTGTTCATTTAGCATTCCTGCTTTGTCTGATACCCTGTTGTTCAAAGGAAGCCTGTAGAATTTGCTCTTTCACCTTGTCCATTGTACTGTGATCATTCACATCATGTTAGTTCATATGAAGCTGAAATTGATAAACAATGCTGTTATGTTTTACTAAACGTATTTATTAATATAAGTGGTAATAGTTTTCAGTAGAAAAATGAAAACATTTGTAGACATGAAACTTATGAAGTAGGAGAGCCACACATCTGGACATTTATGGCATTATTGTCTCAAGTAACAGATATAATTTAAAAGCAGGACTGCTCTTTCTAGTTCAGTGGAAAGAAGCAGCGTAACTGAAACAAAGCGGTGAGCTGCTTCCAATCTGTTATTGCAATCAGCTACCTCTGTCACATTTTATATGAAGAAGAAAGGGGGGATAAATTGAAAGTAGCACATAAAATATTGTTTTAACATTTCTGCTGGCTAGATCTGTAAATGGAAATAATAAATCCTCATAGAGCATTAAGGGTAATACTGAAGTATTCCCACTAGCATATGTTATTTATGGCTATTCTAAAGTTTTGTTTCTTCTGTTTATGTGTGTCTCTTTTTGAAGGAGTTGGACCTGACATATTTCTCATAGTTAGCTATTCTTATGCTAGCAAATCTCAGTTTTGGCTAAATCCTACAGTAACAGCAGATAAAAATGGTATTAGAAAGTCAAATGATGATTGCATAGTAACCTGCTGGGAAGATAAGACAAAATAAATGTTCATAAAATATTGAAATTAAATTGTATGAACTAAAATTTTTAAATTGCTCCTCAATAAGCTTACAAATGGAAAGGAGTGGATATGTCTTTATATTTATCATCCCCGGAGTTCCTTAGGTAATGCAAGAATAGAAATTTTTAACATTACAGCTCATGCAAAAAAAAAAAAAGGCATATAAAAAAGTTTCTGAAATTCAGATTAAAAGTTGAGGTGAAAGCATAAGTATAACTGGCATTACTTTGAATCTTAACGTACAATAGTAACATGCAAGTCAATGCTTTAGTTTCAGTTCCTGAACTTCCCAGTGTGATTCATCCAAATCTGTGTTACTGATTTATCTTTGAATTGTATCAGATTCAAAATATGCTTCGTGCTGAGAATGAAGAAGGCAGTGATTTATTTTGCGTGGCTGAAACACCCAAGTTTGTAGCATAATTATCCTATCCTCCATCTTTTTGTCTTTCCTGCTAACAGAAGCTTAAGAAAAAATTGGAAGATGACTTTGAATTGTCCTTGGAAGTGACTCGGCACTGGTATTTTTATGGAGCCATCTTAGTCAGCTGTGTTCATCTCTAAGTACAGAAAGGACGTGTGATCAGATGACTGATCCAACAAAAAATTTGTTTCTCCTACTGATCTTGGAGTAGATCTGTGTTTTTTTGAATTCAGTTGGTCCGTCAATGCATAGAAGAGTGCACTTAGATGTTGACATTGTTACAGTAACTTGTGTTTAGATTAAGAAGAGATTTGTGTTCTTTGCTATATGAAGGCTTTAGTTTCCACAAACTGTCTGATGGGAACATGTGAGTCAAAATCCATATTGTTCTCTCCTTTTGCTTGCTGTGCTTTCTGGTCCTTTTGGTGTACAGCAGCTTGGGAAAAAAAGGGATTATGGTTCTTTTTGCTATTTTTTTTGTGTTGGGGCCAAGTTCCTGTGACATCTGGGAGGATTTTTGGAACAATTTCAGGAGAGCAAACTTTGACCTCTTCAAAGATCTGCTTGGAAGAGTCCCATGGGATAAGGCCTTGGGGGAATGGGGGCCAAAGAAAGCTGGTTAATATTCAGGGATGACCTCCTCCAAACTCAAGAGCAGTCCATCCCAATGAATAGAAACTAAGGCAAAAATGACAGGAGGCCTGCGTGGGTGAACAAGGAGCTTCTAGCAATGCTCAAGCACAAAAAGGAAGCATACAGATGGTGAAAGCAGGGACCGGTAAACTGGGTTTATGACAGAAATTGTCTGAGCATCCAGAGATGAAGGTAGGAAAGCTAAAGCCCAAATGGAATTGTATCTGGTCAGAGACATCAAGGACAACTAGAAGGGCTTCCATAAGAACATAGGAGGCAAAAGGAAGACTGGGGAAACTCATTGTTCAAAGAGATAGGGGACCTGATTGCACTGGACATGGAAGAGGCTGAGGTACTGATGGCCGCCTTTGCCTCAGACTTCACTAGCATGATCAGTCTTCAAGAATGCCAGGTCCTGGAGACCAGGGGGAAAGGCTGGAACAAGGAATATGTAGTCTTGTTTGAGGATTGGGTCAGAGAATATGTAAGCAAACTGGACATGACTAAGTCAATGGGCCTTGATGGGTCAGCCCCGCTTCAATCCCTGGGAAACTCATGGAGAGGCTAATCCATAAAACCTTTTCCAGGCACATTAATGATGGGAGAATCATCAGGAGTATTCAGCATGGCTTCACCAAGAGGAAGACTTGCTTGACCAACTTAACTGTAGTAGGGCCTGTGATGCTCTCTCCTGTTAAGATCATTACAGACAAGCTGTTGATATACAGGGTGGACGAGCAGACAGTGAGGTGAACTGAAAACTGGCTGAATGGCCAGGCCCAGAGGATGGTGATCAGTGGTGCAAAGTCTTGTTGGAGGCCAGTGACTAGCAGGGTGGCCCAGAGGACAATACTGGGTCTGGTACTGTTTAACATAGTCATTAATGACCTGGTTGATAGGGCAGAGTGTACACTCTGCAAGTTGGCTGAAGACGCAAAACTCGTAGGAGTGTTGCAGAGTGCTGCCATCCAGAGGGACCTTGAAGGCTGGAGAAATGGTCTGTCAGGAACCTCAGGAAGTTTAACAAGGGGAAGTGCAAAGTCCTGCATCTGGGGAGGAACAAACCCATACACCATTGTATGCTGGGGGCCACCCAACTGGAAAGCAGCTTTGCAGAAAAAGTCATGGAGGTCCTGATGGACACCAAGTTGAACATGAGCCAGCAAGGTGTTCTTGCAGCAAAGAAGGATAATGGTATCTTGGTCTGCATTGGCAAATTATTGCCAGCAGGTCGAGGGAGATGATCCTTTCCCTCTCCTCTCCAGCCACAGCTGGAGTACTGCGTCCAGTTCTGGTGTTCCTCAGTACAAGAAAGACGAGGCCATACTGGAGAGTCCAGTGTAGGGCCATGAAGATGTTTAAGGGACTGGAGCATCTCTCCTATGAAGAAAACAGAGAGCTGAGACTGTTTAGTCTATAGAAGAGAAGGCTGAGGGAGGATCTTGTTAATGTATATAAATACCTGAAGGGAGGGTGCAGAGAAGACAGAGCCAGGCTCTTCTCAGTAGTGACAGGACCAGTGACAGGACCAGAGGCAATGGGCACAAACTGAAGCTCAGGAGGTTCCCTCTGAACATCAGGAAACACTTTTTTTACTATGAGGGTGACTTAGCACTGGCACAGGTTGCCCAGAGATGATGTGGAGTCTCCGACCTTGGAGATATTCAAAAGCCATCTGGACCTGGTCATGGGCAATGGGCTGTAGGTGTCCTTGCTTGAGCAAGAGGGTTGGACCAGATGACCTCCAGTGGTATCTTACAAACTCAATCATTCTGTGAATATGTCACAAATCTATGAAGATTTGAACAATCTTCAGTCATAGAATCACAGGATCAGAATGGTTTGGGTTGGAAGGGACCTTTAAAGCATTAAGAGATGTTTAAAGATCATCAAGTCCAACCCTCTGCCCTGGGCAGGGACATCTTTCACAAGGTCAGGTTGCCCCATCCAATCTGAATTTGAANCCATCCAATCAGAATTTGAACACTTCCAATGATAGTGCATCGACCACTTTTTTTGGGCAACATGTTCCAGTGTCTCACCACCCTCATCATAAACAATTTCTTCCTTATGTCCCATCTTTGTCTACCCTCTTTCAGTTTAAACCCTTGTCCAGTCACTACAGGCCTTGGTAACAAGTCTTTCTCAGGCCGACTTATAAGACAGCTTTACATGTTGAAAGGCTACAATAAGGTGTCCCCAGAGCCTTCTCTTCTCCAGGGTGAACTACCCCAACTCTCAGCCTTTCATCATAGGAGAGGTGCTCCATCCATCTGATCATTTTTGTGGCCCTCCTCTGGACCTTCTCCAACAGGTCCATGTCTTGTGCTGGGGACCCCAGAGCTGGATACAGTAGTTCAGGTGGGTCTCGCCATAACAGAGTACAGGGACGATCACTTCCCTTGACCTGCTGGCCACATCTTGGGGATCATGTGTAAATGCATGACTACATACATTTATGAAGACATGCATAGACATGGTCTCTTCAAAGGTTTGTTAAGAGGGATCCACCTTCAAAGCATAGGCTTCATAGCTGTGGTAGCAAGCCACTGTATACAAGCTTGTAAACTTTGCTGAGATCAGAACAGAGTACTGCTGTTTTGAGAAACTGGTCTACTTGGCTTGGTTACAATGCATGCTAATGTATCTATTTCTGCTTCTGAATTGTAGCCGCTATATACATATATTATGTATATGTTATATATATATAATTTTGGCTTTATTTGTGTGATTTTATACATAAATGTTATTCATATATATTATTCCATTATTTACATCTCCCTTTATTCAAAGAAAAAAATCAAACAAGCTTGTGTAATCATGCGAGTCCTTTGGATTCTGGCCTGCTTGAATTCCTCTTCCATAGAGACTGATTTCCAGATCTACAGTCAGTGCCAAAGGTGAAGGCATAGTACAATCACGTTAATTCATCCCAGCAGAAGTACCTCGCCTAATTCATGTGAAAGGACATCCTATTACTTCCTCGTAGACTCACCATTGTAGTCAGATTGTGAGCAAGAAATTTATCAGAATCATCTTCTGTTCTGTTTCCAGAGTATGAGCTTATAATTTATGGAAGAAATATGTATGTGTAAGTTCCTAAGTGCATGAACATGCACTCTGTGTTGTAAAGTTTTACCCCATTTCAGTCCACAGAGTCACTCAGGTCTTCCTGATGTTGTTTCAATCTTTCACTATACAGAAGTGAATCAATATTTTATCTCATGTGTTAACCCCAGAAACACACACTTCTCTTTCCTGAGATGTGTTTTGTTTACTGGGAAATATTGTTTTTGAAGTTGACCCTTTAGAAGATCCTCTAGTAGAACAGCAGGTTGCTGTTTGTCCCTGTGCCAGTTTCATATTTATCTTTCTGTTCTCATTGTGTTCTCTTTTCCTTTAGCTTAAATTATTATTTTGCCTGTGATACTGTATTGGTTGTTTTACTGCAGTCAAGATAAATGGGAGCTGTAGTGTTTCGTCATCTGGGAAATATACTTTATTATCAAAAATGTAAAATAAAACTGGCATGGTTGACTTTCGGTAAACTCGTGTCACATTTAATTGAATTTTCCATTTACTTCAAGGCCGTTCATTATCTTTCCTTGATAATTTATTGTAGGTATTGTGCAATATTGAAAGGTAAGTAATGGGCTTTCCTTTCATGAATCACTACCAATCCATATCAATTTCTTAAATGAAGGTGTTACCTTTTGTTTGCTTCCTGGCAAGTCTAGATAGTGTTTATAAAGATGGACTAAAAGGTGACTTATGTCAGTTTTTCACCAAGCTTGCTTCAAGAAATGCTTCTCTAACTTTTCTCTGTTCACTTTACACTTGCCTGAGCTTTTTACTCCAGGGAGTTGGAATCAGGACTGGTACTAATGTTGTGACACAACATCATTCTCTAAGCAGAACTGGAAGCTGGATTGTTTAAACATGTTAGGGTCATCATGTCTAGTCTTAAAGAAAGATTAATCTTCATCTATTTTTCCTTTGTCTTTCAGAACAATGGGTCACTTGCTTGGTGCCAGAATCATAAACAGTGTTCAAAGGTATGTCCTTTTTTTCCCCCCTCTCATTTAAATTAACTAATTGCTTTCAATGTCTTGTCTGTATATTAAGTGCTTTTCATCTTAGCCTGTTTTCAGAAGCATCTGTTTATATTTTATTTGGAAACCTCAGACTGTAATAAAATACCAAAAATTAAAACTAAGTGATTTACTCTTTCAGGAATCATGTTTGAGGAAAAGTACCAAGCTTAGTTAAACCAATATAATTTTCTGGTTATCAATAAACCTTACACTGGCTAAAATCTGGTGTATCATTTTTGTTCTTTCAGTATTTTTGTCATAAGAGTAAAACTGTCAATCACTTTAAATCTTTCTCCAATAGTACCGAAGCATGCAAATATTGAATATTTCATTCATTTTGAGTATTTAATTTTTAGACTGGCACTGAATTTCTTTGAAAAAATTCTTGATACAAATCCCAGTGGTTCTACCGATGCCCTGTCCTATCCTAGCACTTTAACTCTGAAGTCCTAGAGGGTAGGTGAGCTAATTGGCAACTGATTCTCCTATGCAAGAGCCTTTCTGTGGTGCTTGGATAGAAGCAACAATGATTTGGGAGCTTTGGTGGGTCAAAGTGGAATTGCACATTCTAGTGCTGACTGTTTGTAAATGTCATGAAAGATGCATCCATTGGAAATACACCTGAAAATAGCAAATGTGGTATTTTTGCCTAATACCTGAAATGCCTTCCTGAAAATGTATTTCTCCAATAACTTTGGCTTTTTAACTTCAGTATTTATCTTTTAATTTTTGAAGGTTGTACTTCAAATGGAATTAAATCCAAGTAGCATTGTTCTTTATTGTTTTAATAATGTAATCTATGTAAATGCTGGTGCACATTTTAACATGTGACAACTTCTCTACACTTAAAGAGTGAGATTACTGGTTCACTGATCTAGTTTCCACTTAAATGAATGAGATTAGAAATTGACCAATTTGTTATTGACTGTTGCATCACAGGAGAATAAAATAAAGTTGATCACTTTTGTCTGTATGAAAAACAGAGTATAACAACATCAGTATGTGAAGAGAGTGGAATAATTCCTATTAGCTGTGCCACACTGCTTAAGGTTTCACTTCTGCAATTAAATCTCATCATTCTTTAAAAAACCTTGAAATCAGTGTAAGAATGCTACAATTTTATAATACAAAATGCAGCAACATTTTAAATTTTAAATTAATTAACATGTACTTTACAGCCATGTTACCTTATGTTTCCATTCTTTCTTAGGAATATAATACATTTTCCTTAAGAAAGCAACTTTGCCATATTTAGAAAAAGAAATAAATATAAACTTGTTCAAATTGTTAGCATAACAACATGAGCAGAATGTTCTCTTGTTTCGGGCAAGCTTTGGTTTTCTGTATTTTGCAATGCAAAGTCAAACAATTCCATTGCCTAACTGAAACTTTCAAAGCAATGCAGGGGATTCAGGTAACCTTTTAAAAATGCAAATTACTTTCACTGCTTCTGAGCACCTTAGTGGAGGAGTTTTTTATATGAGTGTGATTCTGCTAAATACCTCAGATTACATTTTTCTAAAGGATTCTCCCAGTGTTCACCTTTATTTTGTGGCTGTGGTGTTTAGTAACACAGCTTTTTGAGGTGATTTGTGGTAAGATACAGATGACAACAAACATCCAGCTCGTTTGTTAGTGACTTTGGAACACAGAAGCACCTTTTGTTTGCACGAGTATTTGCATTACGGTGGAGAAATTCTATTTGGAAGTTGCATCAATGTATCAGACAGTAGCTGATACAGCAATAAAAGATGATGTAGTTAATTTAGTAACTTTTCTATTATTTTCATAGAATCATAGACTATCAAGTTGGAAGGGACCTCAAGGATCATCTGGTCCAACCTTCCTTGGCAAAAGCACGGTCTAGACAAGTTTGCCCAGCACTCTGTTCAGCTGAGTCTTAGAAGTGCGTAGAGTTGAGGAACCCACCACTGCCCTGGGGAAATTATTCCAATGGCTGATTGTTCTCATTGTGAAAAATTTTCCTCTTGTGTCCAATCAGAATCTCCCCAGGAGGAACTTGTACCCATTACCCCTTGTCTTTTCCAGGTGACTCCTTGTAAAAAGGGAGTCTCCATCTTCTTTGTAACCACTCTTTAAATACTGGAACATGACGATAAGGTGTCCCCTAAGCCTTCTTTTCTCAAGGCTACACAAGCCCAGTTCTCTCAGCCTTTCCTCATATGACAGGCTTCCAGGTCCTTTGATCATCCTGGTGACTCTTCTCTGGATCCTCTCCAGCCTGTCCACATCTTTTTTTGCATAGTGGGGACCAAAACTGAACACAGTATTCTCTAGGTGTGGCCTGACAAGCGCTAAGTAGAGTGGGATAATGACTTCTTTGTCTCTGCTGGTGATGCCCTTGTTGAAGCAACCCAGCTTCCTGTTGGCTTGCTTTGCCTCAGCAGCACACTGTTCACTCTGACTGAGCTGCTTGTCCACCAGGACCCTCAGGTCCCTTTCCACAGATCTGCTTCCCAGCCTGTGCTGCACTCCTGGGTTATGTTTTCCCACGTGCAAGACCTTACCCTTGTCCTTGTTGAACTTCATAAGGTTCTTGTTAGCCCACTCTTCCAGCTTATTCAGGTATTCCTGCAGGGTGGCCCTCCCTTCCGGAGTGTGCACTTCCCCACTGCCTTTGGCGTGATCTGCAAATTTTGTCAGGGTACACTCGATCCCATCATCCAGGTGACTTCTGGAGACACTAAAGAGCGTTGGGCCCAGCAGTATTGATCCCTGGGAGACCCCACTTGTGACAGGTTGCCAGCTGGAAGAGGAGCTATTTACCATCACCCTCTGCGTACAGCCTTCAGCCAGTTCCCCACCTACCGCACAGAGCACTTGCCTAGACCATAACGCATCAGTTTCTCCAGGAGGGGGCTGTGGGGATCTGTGTCAAAAGCCTTGGAGAAATCCAGGTAGACATTGTCCACCACTGGCCCCACACCAACCAAGCAGGTTACTTTGGCATGGAAGATGCTCAGGTTTGTCAGGGCCCCTTGATTTGCAGGTGTCAAGCTCCTGTAATGGCTCTCATACCAACTCTTCCTTCACTGACAGTGTTTGCATCGACCTGGATTTTTGTTCCCCAGGCCTTGGGGCCCAACAGTGCTGGTAAAGACAGAGCTGAAGAAAGTGGTCAGAACCTCTGCCTTTTCAGCGTTGTTGGTGACTAATTCCCCTCTCTTTTTTAACAGAGGGACAATATTTTCCTTCCTTTCCTACTTCCCTTACCTTTTCTGCAGGTTGAACTGTTTTTGTGCTTCCAGGAGAGCGTTCTTGAAAAACTCCCAGTACTCACTAACTCCTTTATCCTTCATGGAAGCTTCCCACAGAGTTCCTCCCGGTAGTAGTTGAAGAGAACTGTTGATAAAATATTATTTAAGTTTGTTTAGTTAGTGAAGTACCTCTAAAATTAATTCAAGCTATTATACCATTGCCCTCTAATACAAGTGTAGAGAACAATTGTTAGTTTGAAGATGAATACCTTTGAGAACTACTAATTTTTCAGAGGTGAAAATCTAATGCACTAAAGTGGTTGTAGCTCTCACAGGAACAGTTGTAGATTGCTACCTACGTCCCAAATGGCTGGCTGTTTATTTATTTATTTATTTTTATGGCACAAGTCACAACCGCATGACTGTAAGCAGCAAAATATGCACCAATGATTTTATACTTAATTTAATTTAATAAGATCTCTCCAGAGGTCTGTTTTACAAGACAAAAGTAGAGAGCTCTTCAATGCTTGCCCTGTTTTGACATGAGGTAGATAATTTTAATATCTTAAAAATATTCTATTGTAATTAGGAAAATTATAGGATCATTAAATGAATTGTCATTTTTGGTGCCAGTGGATATGTATTCACTGCCATCATACACTCCTACTTAGCTGCTTGTACAGAACTGAAGCAGACTGAGGGCTTTCTTGGGATCCTATCAATTGGCTTCCACTGTGAATACTGAACTCAGTATTTCTTCACACACAATCTTTGGACCAGCGCCTGGATATCAGTTGTCAGTACTTGTATTCCTGGACACCACATTGGTCAAAAGTTTGTCTGGGCAGAGAACCAGACAAGTAGACACTCCCTTCTTTTCTTCCACATACATAACTACCTAAAACCCCAGCTCCTGTTGCCAACAGTTCGCCCAGTAGAGAAATGTAAAATAGAAGGTCTGCAAAATGTATTGTCTTGTCTTCTCCCTCCTATTAGTCATGTTTTCTATGATATCTCATACTTTGAGCTACCTAAGTAATTAATTTAAAGCGTTCTGAGGTAGGGGTTATATAAATGAAGAAACGGTGTCTTTAATGTATTAATCTCATTTAATAATCTAATCTGTTATTTCAGTGTAAAGAATTCAATTGTTTCCAACACCGGTAGTCCATTAGCTGTGGTACTTGTTTGTAGCCCTCATTAATACTGGAAAAGTTCCTTCTAAATGACGTGTAGAAGAAAACTTTTTTTTTTTTATTTTTGAGTGTAATCACAGCTGCTAGGGAGGAAAGAGTAGGATAGGACAGTGTTTAAAATACCATTGGTTGAATATACGAAGTGTCTAAACCAAAATGTCTAGTTCTGCTGTTGAGAAACATTTGTGACTTTTTGTTAGGGATTTGTTTATCATTTGTTAAAGTCATAGGTTTCAGAACATTTTTTCCTCTTTCTTCTCTAAGATAGATTTTATAAATAAAAGTCACATAATGAAATCTGTACGGATTCTAGCTCTTTCTGAAAAAGTTATTCTCATTGACATTAATGAGCAATTCTAAGTAGAGAGATGCAAACTCAGTGTTGAGAGAAGAATTTTGCCCCGATACGGTTGTTATTAGATTTGTGTTTTCCAGAGCTGATTTTATACATCTTTACTTAGAGTTCCCAATGTTCATAAGGGTAGAAAATAGTATTCTTGTTTTTATCCTGTGTACAGATGTTGTTATCTGGCAATTTCATTATGTTGCTTCTTAAAATGAAATGCTTTCCTTAGTCAGTTCAGGAGAAAAGCAAGAAACATCCACATTTTTTTCTTATGCATATTAATCCACTGACTATATACATATACTGACTGCATGCACGTGAAGGGTCAGTTTTGGTCCTCTTGTTTACTTTGACCAGTAACTTCCCATTTATGTAATCCACTTGAACCAAAGCATTACAGTAACCATTGAATTTGTTAATCAGCCTCCCACTGGCAGCTGTGTGGATCAAGGTACTACTTGATTTGTGAAAAACTATCAGAGTCTGGCCTGGTAAAATAATCTGCAATAATGACTCAAATACTTCAAAGATAACAATGTTGCACTGGAGGTTTGCTCTATTTGTACAACGACAATAAATTGTTTTATGTTGTGTTTTGAATTCCGCTGCGGACTGCACATTCGCTATTGGATTTAACCTTCAAATCTTTACATAATTCTTGTTTAAAACCTTCCCTCTTTTTAACTTACCCTCTGAAAATCTTTATGTAGTATTTTGCCTATTGCTGTCCACTAGTGTCACTATTCAGTATGCCCATCTACCTGTTTCTTACAAATCTATCAAAGAATCAGTGAATTGTTTAGGTTGAAAGGGCTCTCTGGAAATCTTCTAGTACAGCCCCCCTACTCAAGTAGGGGCAGCTGAAGCAGGTTGTCCAAGGCCACGTCCAGTCAGATTTTGCATGTCTCCACAGATGAAGATCACAACCTCTCTGGGCAACGTGTTCCAGTGTTTGACCACTTGCGCAGTGAAAACGTTTTGTATATCCTGGACGTTTGGATTTTTTTTTTGTGATTTTTTGTTGTTTGTTTGTTTGTTTTTATTTGTGCCCATTGACTCTTGTCTGGCATGACTGAGAAGAGCCTGGCTCCCTCCTCTTCATTGCCTCCCATTAGATATTTATAAGCGTAGTAACATGGGTAAGATCCCTCTGAGTCTTCTCTCCAGGCTGAACAGTCATAAGTCTCTCAGCCTCTCTGTGTATGACAGATGCTCTAGTCCCTTAATCGTATTTGTAGCCCTATGTTTTCTTCTTTTTTACTTATTCTTTCTAAGCCCCAAATGACTCTTGCCTACTGTCACTCACAAAGCTCCTGTTCTGTCCTTAAAATCCCACAGCCTTCTGATGTTTTATTAACAGAGAATCTTGCTAAACTGTATGTAAATGCATAGCATTTGCTGTTCCTGCTCCATTTTGCTAGTCTGCTTTTACAGTGCAAGCTCCGCAATTCTGAGGCCATTCTTCTCAAGTACTTGGAAGTGCTGAGCACATAACAGGTGCTTCCCTATAAAAAAAACCAGTAAGAGTCAAACGCTATAGTGAGAGTAACATGAAATGACTAAGTGCCCTACATTGATGCTAGTTTAGTGAAAAATGTATTTTACCCCTAAGGGGGGAGCGGGGGGGGTGGTGGTGGTGCAAAATGACTGGGAAGACATTTCAAGAGAGTTTGTCAAGTAGAGATTTTTTTTTTTTTTTTTTTTACAGCTCTCTACACAAGTTTTTCGTTTTGTAAGCAACTGAAAGTCAAAAGACCAGCAGGCATAATGTAGAGCTGCATGTGCAGTGGCATTTACAAGGACTGGAGATAAATGGGGATCATCATAATGCACTGTGAATTGCAATACAACTTTCTTGTTCCCAGCAGCCAAGGCAGTGGTCCCTGATTGATTGATTCTGCAGAAAGGCTGAAAGGCTATTTTTTGAGTTTTCAGAACTGAGAGGAAAATGTGAAAATAAAGATAAGTAAGTTTACAAATGCTGCAGCCAAATAAACAGACTATTTCAAAAAGACAACTCCGTTTTCTTTTCAGAATAATACACACTCCTGAATTCAATCTGTTAGCAATTGTTTCAGGCTTCCAGCTGAGCTCTTTCCAAAGATAATGCAGGTGGAAAGATGAGTTAATGGTTTAAACAATTAGAGATTTGATGCACTCTTCCATCTGTCAAAGCCCGCTGAAATGAAAGCTCACTGTTTTAATTTGTGCCTTCAGCATCTAACTCAGTCTGAAATGGTGTCAGCGATTTGCCCTGCCCACAGTACTGTCATTCTTATGGTAAGTATTCTGTGCACACATGCTGGGAGACTTTTATCAAACATATTAGTGTGCATTTGAGAGATCATTAGCCTGAAGTAGCTGGAACATTCCAGGTTTCTTAGCCTGGAAACTCACATCTCTGCTGGAAAGTATGTTGAGCCACTGTTATTTACACACGAAAGCTACAGCAGGATAGGGATAGCTTTGTAAAATTCAAGGGGAATTGGTATCCTCAATGTATTGTGATTTAAGTACCACCCATGAGATGGTGAGATAATGGATGTTTTGATTTTTGGCTAAAAAGAAAGAATGAATAAAAATTTTTGTCTTGATCTGCTAGACAAAGTGGTTTTCTTTCATCTAGTAAAAGACAAGGTAAAACCATGAATAGAATAGAGTTCATAGGAATTGGTCAGATTATTGGTGTGCTAAATAGATAAAATAATCCTAAGCATATAAGAAATAAGGCAGATGCAATACTGATTGCTTACATTCTTATGGATGATTTGACTTATTTCTTATATTCATCTATAAAATGGTAGGGGAGGCTGAGAACCATAGTGGTTAGGTGATTTGAGCTGTGTTAGCTAATAAATAGGTTGACTGAAGTTTCTGGATATTTGTGTTTGGGGAAATAGAAGAAAGAGCTTTGTGATTCAGCGTTTATGTTTATACAGAAGTATTAGTGTATAAATGCTCTGTGATGACAGGAATCCCTTTGTTCTCTAAGGGCTTTGAGAACTGACAAATAAACAGAGTTAAAATCCAAACAATATTTACAGTACTTTGTAATCCTCTAATGTATCACTCTATATGTGTAAATATCAAGTTCTATTTTTTGGGTATCAAAACCCCAGTTGTACTAGAACATGGGACACTGAGGTAAGTAAGCGGAAATGAAGAATCATAGAATCATAGAATGGTTAGAGTTGGAAGGGACCTTAAAGATCATCAAGTTCCAACCCCCCTGCCATGGGCAGGGACACCTCTGACTACAGCAGGTTGCTCAAAGCCCCATCCAGGCTGGCCTTAAACACTTCCAGGGATGGGGCCTCCACAACTTCCCTGGGTAACCTGTTCCAGTGCCTCACCACCCTCACAGTAAAGAACTTCTTCCTAATATCTAATCTAAATCTCCCCTCTTCCAATTTAAAACCATTACCCCTCGTCCTATCACTAGACTTCCTGACAAAGAGTCCCTTTCCAGCTCTCCTGTAGGCTCCCTTCAGATACTGAAAGGCTGCTATCAGGTCTCCCCAGAGCCTTCTATTCTCCAGGCTAAACAGCCCCAGCTCTCTCAGCCT
>VZSF01002930.1:279287-555137 GCA_013398295.1 Chionis minor
AGTGAAGACTGAGGCAAAAAAGTCATTCAGTACCTCAGCCTTATCCATATCCTGGGTGGCCAGGTCTCCCGTTTCCTTCTGGAGAGGGCCCACAGCCTCCCAAGTCCTACCTTTTTCCCTGACATAGCTACAGAATTTTTTCTTATTGTCTTTGATGTCCTTGGCCAGATTCAGTTCTCTTAGGGCTTTTGCCTGCCTGATATGGTTCCTGGCCACTCGGACAGTTTCTCTATATTCCACCCAGTCCACCTGTCCTTGCTTCCACCCTCTGTAGGCCTCCTTTTTGATTTTGAGCTTATGTAACACTTCCTTATTCATCCACGCAGCTCTTCTGGCTATTTTGCCTGACTTTTTCTTTTTTGGGATGCACCTCTCCTGAGCGTGGAGAAGGTGATCCCTGAACACTAACCAAAAGAAAGTTCATATTCTTCACAGTTGCCGTGTTGGATCATGTCAGTCATTTGTCCAGTCTAATACTGTGTTACCAGCTAGATTCTCCATAGATGAGTAAACCTGTAGGTGTGAAATAACGTGCTGCTAGACAAAACTTACGTGAGCACTGTTACTTATTTTTGGGTGGTCCTGTGAAACATAAAGAATATGTCCTTTCCCAGATGCTAGTTTTGGTTTCTCAGCTCTTACTGTTTATTGGTTTGTTCCGCTTAAGTGTTTTTGTCTTGAAGAACAGGCCGCAGGGCTTGATGGAAGATGGTTTGCTTGGCCTTCACTCTGAATGGTTCTGCTGATAACGTTCTATCTTCAGGACAAACGGTTACAATCAAGTTATTTTCATTCTTCGTAGAATTATCGAATGGCTTGGGTTAGTAGGGATGTTTACAGGTCATCTAGTCCAACCCCCCTGCAATGAGCAGGGACATCTTCAACTAGATCAGGTTGCTCAGAGCTCCGTCCAGTCTGACCTGGGTTGCTTCTAGGGATGGGGCGTCTACCACCTTTCTGGGCAACCTGTGCCAGGGTTTCACCACCCTCATTGTAAAAAATTTCTTCCTTATACCTAGTCTGAATCTGCCCTTATTTAGTTTAAAGCCATTACTTCTTGTCCTAGTGCAACAGGCCCTGCCAAAAAGTCTGTCCCCATCTTTCTTATAAGCCCCCTTTACATACTGGAAGTCTGCAATAAGGTTGCCCTCGAACCTTCTCTTCTCGAGGCTGAACAACCCCAACTCTCTCAGCCTGTCCTCATAGGAGAGATGTTCCAGCCATCTGATCATTTTTGCAGCCATTTTGTGTGATCATTTTTCTTCTGCTAAGAGATTATCACCACTGCTAGTGCCCTTACGATAGATAGGGAGGAAAGGATCCTATTGGTTGTCTGTCCCTGTGTCCCAGGTTTTCATTGGTGCAGAATTCTGTTGTATTTCTCATTGATCTTCATCATGGCTTTATAGAAAAGGTTGAGACTTTTAGAGCTTGCATTTTTGGCTGATTTTATCTGATCCACTTGCTAACAGAGTCAAGCAAGTCTGATTCACTGTGATGTTCCAAATTTGAACTGAATACTGAGCAAACTGAGCCAATGCTGAGCATAACCAGACAAAGATTAAGTAGCCCTCTTTCATGGAGAAAGGACACAAAATTGCCATTAATGACTGGCTTGTGGCAACACTGGCTTTGAGGATCATAGCAGTCTCAACTCTGGTCTCAAAAATGCAAACGCTGGCTTTGGACCTTAAGTCTGCATACTCTACACTATACACAGACGTACACTGCAGCTAAAGGGGGAAACGTGTGCATGGGCGCGCGCACACACACACACATACCCGACAGATATTTATTGAAGCTGGCATGCTGAAGCACTAAATGCTTCTTTAACTTAGCTTTATCTGCTTCAGTGAACACTGTTCAGAATCCAGGGATATTCAGACTGCAGAACCCTTTCTTTAAAGGTATTTGAGCACAAAAATAATCCCTTCCTAGAAACTTGGAAATAGCAACGGAGCTATGCAGCCTAATCAGGTGTAAAATTTTGTCATCTAGAGAGCAGTTGATTAAGTAACATCTAGCAGAAGGCCAGTCATTAATGGAGCAACACTGGTCAGACAGTACAGACAGACAGTACTACTAAGATTAAGGAAAATTAGCTGTAAATCTGTTTGAAAGCAAGCAACAGATTTATCCTCTTAAATCTTCAGAGTTTTCCCAGGTCTCTCACCACTCACTTTGCTCAAACCTTGTAAATATTCTTTTTTCCTAATCTTTCAATAACTTTGCATTCTATATGCAAAGGGAATTATATACATGGAAGCATATTTGAGATTTTGATTTCCCAAATACAATCTTAGTTCCCTAAGCTCAGCTCCATGAATTAATATTCAGGAATTTTAATAGCTGACATAAGTCAGAGGATCTGTACAAAATTTATAAGTTTGCAGTTAAGATCAGAATCTTGTCTTATTAAATTACATTTCATTAACCCAGTTAATTCTTGATGCAAAACAGGCTGTAATAATCTCTTTAAATGTATGGTCCTTTTCTCCTCTTGTGGGAGACAACTGCAGAGTTAGATCAAATATAGCTCTAGTTAAGTGGTGAAGATAAAATGTACTTGCATTGACCTTTAATGTAGTAATAAAATATATTCAAGCCACTGGAAGGGGGTAGAGCCTGAAAACCATGCCAGTCTGAATCTTAGCCTTGACTTTAACAGGAGTTTTGCTTGACTAGACGCAGGGCATTATTCAAAACCCACTGAAGTAAGGAATACCGACTTTGAACAAGCTTTATATCCATCCATAAGGCAAGATTGTGCTTTTTCAAGTGACCTACCTTGGAGTTTCTCCATTACCATAATATTGAAGGAGGTGCTTAGGTAGATTAGGATACTGTGCTGAGAGGAAGTCACCTGTCTTTGAGGCACACAGCCAAGGATGTAAGCACCCTTTTCTCCACACACTCATTGAGTTGTGTGGAAAGCATTGAGCTGGAAGTGGGAGTTCTCACTGTTTTCCACTTTTTAGTGGCTGCAAAGAATTGGGAAACTATCTGAGCACAGAAGTGTGGTCTGCCCTAAAACAGAAATTGGAGGCTTTGTTTTGTAACAGTGTGTGATATTTAACCAGGAATTAAAGAGTTAATTGCATTTTAGCGCACTCTGTATATTAGAATAACTATCTCAGCGCAACAGACAAGATTGTTCCTGAGGGCATGCATTATTTAAGAGCCATGTTTGTGCCATGGATTTTAAGCAGATCTCCTCATTGGGTTTCCTTACAAAGTTCTGCTTGAAGTCGTTGGGGGTATAATATTGGGTTAACAGGTCAAAAAGGTAAGTGTTTATACAGTTCTTCCGTAACAATCACACCTACTATATGGTTTACAAACACACATTCTGATTTTAGACAAGTCAAATGTTTTTAGCTATTTCAATGGCCTGAAGAATTTAAACATGCAGAGGCAGCATAGAACTATACAGATACAAATCCCCAAACTGAGGTAGTAACAGGAAAACTCAGTCCTGTTTTCCAGTACTGTAACCTTTCTGAAGTTACTTATGTATCTACAGATGGGTCTGAAGGCTACTTCCTGCAGTCTAATTTAAAATTGGTTTGCATCCTCATTTTATACAAGTGAAAATTACGTGGTGTGTAAACTGGAGGGGAAAATCATAGCCATGTTTTTGGAATGTTGGCATACATATTTAATGTATATGGGAAATGTGTTTTGGGATCGTGTTAAACCTAAGGACTTACACATGCAGGAATACCAGCAAGATCCACTGTGCTGAAATGAAAGCAGACAAAGGATAACTATTCAGCATTGTACTATTTTGATGGTGGTGCATGGATGCATAGAAGGGATTTCTTTTTTCAGGAAGGTGTTTTCAGCTTATGCATTTAGGAATGAAAGGATTGCCATAATTAATTCTGGAAAGGATTTTTTCCTTTGGAGTGTGAACCAGGAGACTGAGTTATGAACAAGGATCTTTAGCCCAGAATGTCTAATGTTGTGCTTGCTTTACAATGTAAAGCAAATGTCAGAGTTTGCAACCTCTGACTTTGAATAAAGAAAACAGGTGCCTGTGTTATTTTCTCACAGAGTTGTTATTGTTTTATCCAAAATATATTAAATCTAAATATCCACAATAAATCAGGACATGACCAGGAAGAGAAAATTCAGTTACAGCACTTGTGATTTGAACTGCACCCTCTGAAGGTGGTAGGAATTTTCCAGAGCTAGGAATGTAGAATCAATTTTTAAAACAGTTTCATATTAGGAATGAAATATCTCCAATTTTATGGTTTATGTAAAATGTTTAGCTATATTGTTACTAACTGAATTTTGAACTCCTTCAGGAGGAAAATAGACTTATTTTTGTTTTATGTAAATATAAATACCATGTTAGCCATAGTAAACGATGGAGATATTGGTTAAACAGTAGCTGACACTTCATCGTTGTTTCCAATTTAGGTCCACTTGAATCAGGCTTTAGCATCACATGGATTCTGATGTGTTGGTCTTCCTAACATCTGGAATTCTTTCTGTTTGGTCCGAGAATACAATACAGAGCCCCAAACATGTCCCCGGCCTGGTCCATGCAACTGTTTTTAGGAGGAGAACTATCATGCTTGCTTCTGCGTGGCATGAGGTACCATGGACCATGGGTCATGGAAGGTATGGTGAGACCAAGCAGGCAGAGAACGGTCTGGCTACAGTTGCTAAATTCTGTTTGGATCTATACCACATTGTTGAGTGCTATTTGGGGGTATCATTATTCACTCACCGGATGGCAGGTATAAAGCTTCTAAAGGGCTATGAGCGAGGGAGGGAACTGGAGTTTTTTGGGTAAGATTTTTGGAAGGTTACGAGTTGTAGCTTTAAAGCAGCACCAAGAAATGGAGAGCTGATGAGTAACTGTTCAAATCAATGGAAACATTACCAAACCTGTCTTTGTCACCTTGGAAGATCATCGGCTCAGCAAATATTTCTTGGAGAACCACAGGTGTCTCAGAGAAAACCTCCAACATCTTTCTACTGGAGTTCTGTTCTGCTCATATATTATTTAGAGTTCTATTTTCCTACTGTTGTTTATCATTGAAGGTGTCTGCATGACAGAAGTATTATGTTTCTTTAGAGTTCAGCTGTTCCTGCTGCACGGTTTCCTCACTGAAAGTCATCTTTCACTTTGCGTCATCATGCACAACTCCTACGATAATTGTGACCTACGTTTTTTGGTGGGGTCATGATACAGAAAATAATCACCTTTTAATCACTCATTTTCTTCAAAAGATGAACTAAATCTTTCACTTTCATAACAGAATATTTTAAAATTAATCTATAGTTACATAATATATTTGAATAACAAATTAGTGTTTAAAAAAAAGAAGAGATTTGATTGGTAGATTTCTTGCCTTGTTTTTTCCTTTTAATTTCTACCCCAACCATTAAATAAACTGAAACCAGGAGAACTAAAATAATGTAGTTTTATTGTGTGGAAATATATTTTTTGCTAAAAGATAATAGTGGTGCATAAAATCACAATATGTACTGCATTCAAAGTAATATCTGGCTGTAGGGGAAATCATCTGATTTTCATGTTTTCTAGGTTTAATAAGGGTTTGACAGTATTGCAGAAAGAAGAATTTAATTCCTTAAATGGCAAGTAAGTAGGTCATCATCATCTTCAGGGAAAGGCTTATTTGTCCTCATTATTCCTGGGTCCAACATTATAGAAGTTAATTTTATAATACACTTGAAAGTAGTTATTGCAAGGAAGTGGGTGTATTTATATGCAGTTCTTTAAATATGTCCTTTTACTTTTTTTTATCCAGACAACATCAACAGCAAAATAGATTTGCAAACACTGTTCGTATACATCAATGTTTTTAATCACTAATATGGGAAGATGGAATTAATTAGAAATTCAGCTCTCCTTCCCCCTTTTTACTGCATCAGTTGTAGAAAGATTGTCAGATGTAATACTGATTTAGAAGTATTTGTGAAGTGTATGATGCATTTAATGACTATTTAAACTTCTGCTTTTGGCAGATCACATCAAAATCTGAAAGACATTGGTAGCATTCTGTAAAAGAAATAGTAAGAGGACAGCGTCGTTGTGAAGGAGCAGTGAACAGGCAGCATCGTACTGCAGGCAGATCACATACCCACATCTTTGCTGAAAGATGATGGGGATCGTTCCTGCCCTGCCAGCAGGATCCTTCTAATGGAGGCTTGTTGCACCTCTGCCATCTGCCTACAGAATCTTCCCCTTGATAGAGAATGAGCTGTGGTTTTACTTCTCTGATTTACCTTTTATTAAATAATGTTGTTGTTCACCACGGAGGAAGAGCTTATATCACAATAATTTGAAGGGTTTTTTTTCCCCCTGAGTTGTCACAGTTTTCTGGATAGATTGCTGCAATTCAAACAGATGTGTGTGTGGTAAGCGTGTTTTGTGTTTGCACAGAAACTCATTTGATTGATCTGTTAGTTCACAGTGACATTTTAAGTGCATTACAGTTTGGTTTTTGCTTTTTTTCTGGGGAAAGGCTGAAATGCCTCAATACAGTTGTACTTTTTATTGTAGTTTTATCAAAGAGTGAATTTAGGGAAAAGCTCTTGGGTATGTTTTATAGTGCTGTCAGGGAAAGCTAGTGCATTTTTTCTTTATTGCTAACATTTGTTGGGCGATGACAGGTTATCAAACAGTACAGAGCTGTTTAACACCTTGGAAGAAGACAATAAAGAAACTTGTGACACTTGCTTAACAAGAAGCACAGTGTGTTTTGGGAAATCTGTCAGTAAGAAGACAGGCCTGTAAAGATGTCAGGCCTATTTTGACCTTTACGCCCCTTGTTTGTATTCTACTGTTTCAGCTTTCCAAATGACTCCACGTTTGGTACTTGAATTGAAAGTAGATGTCATATAACCTGGAAAGGACATGAATAGGTTTCAGAAATGTTTTATTGTGCAATGGAAAAAAACCCATTTTTTGTAATGTCTGCAGTTGCACTCAAAAAAACGATTACACTTTCTGTTCTTGGCTCCAGGTTATTATTAAAGGAAGTGAGTCGTGTTATTATTTAAAGTAATTATATATGCAGTTGTTTTGGGGGTGGTCTGTCAAAGTAGTAAATGTTGCATCAAATCCAAGTACTCCTGATGCATGGTACTGTATGCCTACAGTAATCTGAGCTCCTCTGTAATGATGTATGACATTCACTTTGCATGCTCTGTGCTATATTTTATCCAGCGTTTGGATAGCATGATATTCTGACCTTGTCTGATTGGTGATCTCATTTGCTGTGAATGTTGCAAGAACAGTAAACAAAGCCTGGAAGAATTGTCAAGCTGCCAAGTTGTATTGTTCTGTATCTTTTCAAGACAAAGCAACAGAAATTTATCTGTCTTGACACCTTTGTCTCTTCTATTAAGAAAGCCTTAACTAACTTCTCTTTAGTTCTATGGTCTACCGTCTAAAACCGCCACATCTTATAAAAGAGAACAGGTGGAAAGGCTTATAAGGAGAGGCCTCAGGGAGATGGGATACGTTAGGAAAAAATAACAGCAGCTAAATTGTCTAAGGGATTCCAAGATTGACAAGAGTGCATCATAAGACTGTATGAAACATTTAAATAATGCTTCTACATTATAATTTATAAATAACTATGAATCAAGCTAGTGTGTCAATGCGTTGTACAAATATGTTGAGCAGGACAATATTTTTTTTTGCATGAATTCCACAGCCATTTGCAAATGTCAGTGACTGCAGGAATTCTGAAATGGTTTTGTTTTATTGTGTTTTCCTTTCACCTTCCTCTCTCACTCCCTCAAGAAACCTAATAAAAGAGAAATGTTTCACTCTGTTCAAACCACACAGGGGTTTTGCATCTAACTCCTCTAGGCTCTCTGGAAAATCTCAACCTAAATTGGTACATAATTTACTTTCGGTTGAATATTGAGCTTGTTTTATTTGGATTATTTAAATTTTATGTGTGGAAGATAAACACTGGGATATAAAATCACATCTTGATGATGTAGTTCTTTAATTGCTTAAACTGGGTTTTATAACTACTTTTGCTTTTAATGGGAAGTTGCTATCAACAGTACGCATCTTCAGTAGGTATTTATAAACAATGAGAACTTAAAAAGTGAAGGAAATACATAACAAAGTGGCAGTCGGGATAGAAAGTCGGGATTATAGCATACTTTTACTGGGATTTGGGTGTAAGGTCTCTAATTTATTTATAACAAAGTTAATCATCTTCTAGTTGAACAGTTAAGTACTGAGGACATCTCTTTTTTGAGTTGTCTTATGCTTCAGCCAATTGACAGAAGATAAGCTTCTGTACCCATCCCTCCCAGCACTTTCAAAGCGCAGTGGAGCTTATTATAAATGAATGACTCATACATAGGGTGGAACAAATGCACCATTGGTAGCCTACAGAGATAATAACACTGACCTCCGGTCATTTTACAAGAGAACTCTCTAGTGTAGGTCGACTTCCCACTGCTTTAAACCCAACCTAAATAGACTATTCATGGGGAACTGGATTGACAGATTAGAGATTTATATGCACAAATACAGGCATTAGCAGCATGGTCTCTGCACTTCAGGACACGAGAGGTAGTTTAAATATCTGACCACTAGAAGCAGAGGGACATTTCTCTGTACAGAAGTAAGTTTGTAAACTTCCTTCAGATTTACTGAAATATGTAGGGCAGTCATAAAAATCTGTGCTTATACAGGACTTCCAATAATATGAAATTGTTTGGAAATAGAGGTTATGATGATATTGCTACTTCATAGGTGACATTGGGGTAGGTGAAAAGAAGACAAGATCATAGGTTCTAAGTCAACATATGCTTAAAAAATGCATTTTTTCCTTTCTGCCTTTTAGTACACACAGAATGAATGGGTGAGAATAGTTTTGTAAAAGTACAAAGTCTAACATTTGTCAAATGATCTCCATTTTAGGAGGATCTTGAGATACTAAATTTAAGCTTTAGAATATGAAAGTGATAATGTGCACTAGTTCAAATTTTTACACCACAAAGTATGATCTAAGTGTGTCAGATACCTTCTTCTTCAAACTACAAGTATTAATGTTCGTGTAATGCAATTTGTCAGTAGAATTCGTCCACCCAGTGTGTACTAGGAAGAAATTTAATTTGTGCCTTTCTGCAGAAAGAGACATGTTCTTCTGCCTGATTTTAACAAAAGGTTATATTGAAAGGAATGATTTCAAAGCAGATGACAAATTACTGAAAAGACATTTTTATTGTATAATAGCATTCTCCCACAGAGGAAAGAAAAACAAAGAAAAAGCAAGAGAGAGTGAGGGGAGTGGAAAGAGAGGGAGAAGAAACCCCTCCCCCCAGCATTCCCTAACACTGATTTAAGGAGAAACACATGAAGAGACAACCTTCTGTTTTCTTCTTTTGTTGTTCTTTTCATTTCTTTTAAAGGATAGAATCTTAACAGGTTCTTTCCTTTTTCCTGGGTCTTTTAGTACAGAACACTATGACATGCAGTTGGATCTCTCAAAAAAGGTTGTTTTTTGAAATTATTATTCCAGTTATATTCTAACTACAGAATATATGGCAAATGCATCAGTGATACTTCATTTATAGAGAGGGAAATAGTAAAAATATGTTGGAAATTTGTATGAAAGAAAATTGTAAAACTATGACTGGGAGTTTCAATCCAAATATATCTATACCAGCCTGACCCCCTTAGTCAGCCTTTATAAGGGACATAAGAATTTTTGACTAGATCTTATAAGATAAGATACTGTGATATATTTTCAAGATGTTACTTATCTGAATCTGTTTTAATACCCTAGTTTTTGACTTCTACTGAAAGCACTGAAACTATTCCCTGTTTTTTACAAGTTTCTGTGCTCTGAACCTGTTCATTTAACATCCTGAGAAAATAATTCTTGTTGATTAGTAATAGAGTATGTATCCATATATCTGTATATATATTTGAGAACAAACACTTTTTGTCCTCACTGAAGCAGATGAATTTATGTTGGCAATGATATTCAATTACCTGGCTCAAGAGGCTTTTTTTGAGACCTGAATCCAGAGATTTTTGCTTGGTGACACCTCCCACAGGACAAATCCAGCATAGCAATTTCCTAGCGTGTGCCTTACTTTGTACCCAGGCAAAATTTCAGTGAAAGTCAAGACACTGCAGTGATACAAAGTCTTCTGCCAGCAATAGCTCCCTTCAAGGTGAAGATTTTAAAACTGGTCTCCAAGCTTGCAGTAATTTCCTATTTGGAAGTTGCAGGAGACAGCTGCAAAAACACACACATATTAATTCTTTGTGACTGGTTAATGATGAAGGTTTTTATTCAACCACCTTGGGTAGAGAAATTCCAGTTTTTATACAGAATTCATATTTCAAGTCTAGTTGTCTTTTCTCATATCTGGGTTTTTAAAAAATAACACAAAGTAGAAACTGGTGTCTGGGAGAAACAGAACATTTTTGCTTGTTATTTCTGCCGCATTATCTATGTAAACCAGCACCTACCTATTCAGAAATGCACAATTCTCAAATATGCTCATTTATCTTGGTTTTTAAATTCCGCTTGCTTGAACTCTGTTTTTAAAGTGTTATATGCTTGAAGAGCATTTTGATTCTTTAAGTATGTGGATTAGGCTTAACCTTTGTCGTGACTTTTCCTAGCATTTACAAGGATGTGCCTTTGATTATTAGAGGGAGTTACCATGAAAAGGCACAAAAGAAGCACAAACATTTGGCATCTTCTGCTTCCAGATGTCCTACACATCATCTCACCTCATCTTTCAGCTTCCATCCTTAAACGTAATTTCCCTGGGAAAACTTTCTGCCTTCCCTTGGGTCCAGCAGTCCCTTCAGATAAGTAGAGGCATCCTTCCATCCATAAGGGAAGAATTTGGGAAGAATTTTTGTTTGAAAACTGTAAGTTTTAGTTGGATCTAAGTGCACATTTAAATTTGTCTATATCTGTTCTTGGTTTTGCTGCTTCACAAAATATTACTTTTACACTAACAGGGAAAATAAGCTATACCACAGTTTGAGAGTCATCCTGATTTTCATTTTTGGTTTACAGTATATATTTTTATACAGTATGGCCAGTCAAGCTTATGTTCAAAATGGCCATGTTTGCTTTTGGACATAACCAGGCTTCCAAAATAATGAAAACCATCAGGATAGTTTGAGAGGCTTTTTTTTTGGACATTTAAAAAGAGACTGTGCAGTGAGAGGCTCCAGTGGAAAGCTAGAAATCTATTAAAAGAGATTTGTTATTGTTCATCATAAATTTCTTCACTTTAGCCCCAATTTGGAGACATTTGTACATGTTTTCCTCTATTATGTTTTTTAGGTAAAATCCAGTCCTCAAGGAAGGCTGTGTAATTTTCTCTGAAAGTGTCAGTGTGATAAGGAACAGCACTGAAGTTCATTGAACTTGCAGTACCATCATTGCAGATAGTGTCATTCTGAAGCTAAACAGTGGTGCTCCATTCATGACAGTTCATACAACTTCAGGATTTGCTTTTCCTTGTTGGTGCAGAAACCTTTACAGATGATTACAGCTTGAACTCCCAGAACGTATAGAGTGCTATTTACAAGAATTTCTAGATAAAATGTCTATCTGCGTCTACTGTAAACTGTATCTTACTGAAGGATTATGTCTGTCTAAAATACTGGGATGATACTAAACTTCATGTCAGTATTTATAAAATAGATTAAATCTCTGTTAGTGACTGGTGTATCTAGTTAGGCTGA
Organism: Chionis minor; assembly: GCA_013398295.1. NCBI lineage: Eukaryota > Metazoa > Chordata > Aves > Charadriiformes > Chionidae > Chionis > Chionis minor. Next base: position 291,025 of record VZSF01002930.1, read on the forward strand.
AAGTACCAAAAAAACCCCCCTAGAAACCTAATATTTCTTTAGTTGTCTTTGTGCTATCCTGTGTGACCTGCTGTAGGTGAACCTGCTCTGGCAAGGGGGCTGGACTAGCTGATCTCCAGAGGTCCCATCCAACCCCAGTGGTTCTGTGATTCTGTGATTCTCATCAACCAACACCCCCAAGTCCTTCTCCTCAGGGCTGTTCTTGATCCATTCTCTGTCCAGCCTGCTTTTGTGCTTGGGATTGCCCCAACCAAGGTGCAGGACCTTGCACTTGGCCTTGTTGAGCTTCATGAGGTTGGCACGGGCCCACCTGTCAAGCCTGTCCAGGTCCCTCTGGATGACACCCCTTCCTTCCAGCGTGTCAATGGCACCACACAGCTTGGTGTCATCGGCAGACTTGCTGAGGGTGCATTCAATCCCACTGTCTGTGTCGTCTACAAAGATGTTAAACAGTACTGGTCCCAATACCGACCCCTGAGGAACACCACTCATCACTGGTTGCCACTTGGACATCGACCCACTGACCACAGCTCTTTGAGTGTGGTGATCCAGCCAATTCCTTATCCACTGAGCAATCCATCTGTCAAATCCATGTCTCTCCAGTTTAGAGACCAGGATGTTATGCAGAACATTGTCAAATGCTTTTCACAAGTCCAGGTAGATGATCACAGAATCACATAATCACTTAGGTTGGAAGAGATCTTTAAGATCATCGAGTCCAACCATCAACCTAATACTGCCAAAACCACCGCTAAACAATGTCTCTGAGCACCACATCTACCCATCTTTTAAATACCCCCAGGAATGGCAATTCCACCACTTCCCTGGGCAGCTTGTTCCAGTGCTTGACAACCCTTTTGGTGAAGAAATTTTTCATAATATCCAATTTAAACCTCCCCTGGTGTAACTTGAGGCTGTTTCCTCTTGTCCTATTGCTTGTTACTTTGGAGAAGAGACCGACCCCCGCCTCGCTATAACCTCGTCTCAGGTAGCTTCAGGTGGAAGTGATAAGGTCTCCTCCCAGTCTCCTTTCCTCCAGGCTAAACAACTTCAGTTCCCTCAGCTGCTCCTCCTAAGACCTGTGGTCTTGACCCCTCACCAGCTTTGTTGCCTTTCTCTGGACATGCTCCAGCACCCCAATGTCCCTCCAGTCTCTGTGATGGCCAATACGGTCATCTTCCTGAAGGCGTGAGCACATCTCTAACTCTTGTTTGTTGCCCATGCTACCTGTGTTTGCATTGAGGCATGTAAGTTTGGCCCTGATGAACTTACTGGCTGGAGTGGCTGGAATTCCTTTGTGCTGCACTCCAGGTGCTCTCCTGCTGACCTGTGATCCTTTAGCGAACTCTGCTTTGAGCTGAGGGCTTGGACTAGATGATCTCAAGAGGTTACTTCCAACTTCAGCTATTCTGTGAAATAGATGTAGTTATCATCAAGAAAAACTTAGACCCTCTGATTGTTTGTTTGTAATAAGTGCTTCTTTGGACAGTGCATTTCTTAACAGCCAAACCAGGTGTTCTTAAGATGCAAAATTGAAAAGGAGAGATATGAAACATGAAACACAAAAGGAAGAGTTGGCAGATACTGTCTTCATTATCCAACATAAAATTGACTATTTCCTTTGAAATGCAGATTTTGTTTAAAAGAGGAAAAAGAAGAGAAACAGCATTTAATTCATATTCAGGTTGATGTGAATTTTTTTCAAGGAACAGATAAAATGCCTTGGAGGAGGGGTATGTGCTAATTTTAGACTTGCACAGGCTGTCTTTTGAGCTGCAAGAAAGTATCATTGCTTAATTTTTAGCAATCTTCATCTCTGAGGAGTATGCAGCTAGGACTGATGGTTATTTGGTCATTTTATAATTGCTGCTGACATTATTCACAAGGGGGACACAGCTTCTACTTCTTGTGTAATTTACAACTATAAGAGGAATACAGAAAGGATGTACCTTATTCTAAATTGAATTGTGATATGAACATATTGTAATTAAACAGAGTTATGCCAGTGTTTAACTTGGTATAGTAGCTAACTGGCTAAGTAGTTTCCTTGGTTTTTTGATTTACATTCACTCTTATTGCTGGTGAGAGTGGGAAATCAGGCTGCTGCAAGTCAGCGGATGGGAGTTAAATCAACCCCTTTCTCTCCTCTCCTTTGGAGCTTGTAATTTACCTTCATCCTCTCTGCTCTTACTGCTCCTCAAGTTCAGGTGGTTGGGCTTTCTCACTGTGAGCATTCATTTAATGATCGTTCAGAGTTTGGGTTAGTGCAGTGCTAACTAGGTTAATTCTCTGGCTAGCACAATACATGTATTTTCTTCAAGCTGGTATGCAGATTCTGGTTAGTGTACTACACATTTTTTGGTCCTTAATAATAACACTGAAAATGTTATTGTTCACAGCTGTTCATCGCTTCTTCCCTCTCCGCAGTATCCTTGTAATTACTGCTTCTCCTCTCCGCTACTCCATTGAGCACATCCTAACCTGCTTCAGTCAAAATAAGTTAAGCTGGACAAATTTACAGTTTTTGCTAAGCAGCCTCATTTTGACTGAAAAAAGTCACAGACCTTTCTGCCCGAGGAAATCTCAGGATGCAGTATTCTCTGGTGTGAAGGGAGCACAACAGAAGTCAGAGGTGGGGTATGGGGATCGTCACAGCAAAATCTGAACATAGTACTTAAGCCTTGGGGGTATCTATGCTGTCATCCAGGGATAGAAAGTGATTTTAAATGGTGAATTTCTTATAAGTGACTGTAACTCAGGTAGGAGCAAGATCCTTTTGATTTAGCTGGAGATGAGAGACACATGTTCTTATTGCTGATATACTGTAAATTGTCTTGGCAAATTCTGTGCCCTCTGTTTTCTCTGACTTCCCTATCTGTAAAATGGAATGGTAGTTACCTCCCATGGACTTTGTTGGAAGGGAAAACCCTATTTTTTCAGGGTTAATAAAGTACATATATGTCACTAGATTTGCTGTTGTACTGAAAATAATTCCATTTCCAAGTTTGGCATTACATACATGGGTTTATCTAAGAATTGAAATTTTTCTTGAGAAGAAAACTGTAATAGTGTTTGAAATTAAAATATTACTTGTCTCCTACAGCTGTCTTTGTAGAATCAGTATTTCAGTGAATATAGGAAACATTTGCTGTCCTTTGTGTTAGCTAGGTGTCTGCACCAACTCAAATCTAAGTGTTATGATATTGTGTAAATCAATGATGAAAGATGGGGATGAAAGAAATATGAATACGTGACACAAAAACAGAATAGCAACCAAGGGCAACTCTCGTGGAGGGGAGGCTTACTTTCTTGTGAAATTTTAGTCCTAGTTTTATATTGCTTTTTTTTTCAACTAACAGCCAGGTAGGGAGGTTATTTTTAGGATACCCACATGCAGGCATGTACAGTTCCTGGTCACTAGTGTCTGCTTGGATAATACCACTGAATTCTATAATAATTTTTCATGACATCTGATCTCAGTACAACAAAGAAAGTGTAGCAAGTAACACAATGATGAAAAGGGCTCATTATATTCTCTACCAAGGAAATCATGAACCCTTTTCACATATTCTTCTAGTATAACTATGTGTTGATTACATTTCTTTGTGCTAAGTAGGAAAAGGATTATACAGTATTAGTATAAATGACATTGCCAAAGTGGAAGCTTTACTATGATATTTATGAAATAATCAATGTGTCATAATGTGATATATGTTCCCTTTGGCTAGACTTACATTTTGTATTAATTCTGATATTTTTAATTTCTTTTGGATAACAACTGACACCATGATAAACTGGTATGTGTGAAATAATTCTGCCATACTTTGTCTCCCTTTTTCCAGCACCACAGATAAATATATAAAGAGTCTGATTCTTCTTATACATCAGAAACTACTCTAGTAGATTGCTTTAAATTAGTGTCCTCTAAAGATAATAATAGTTGGTGAAATATTTTAACTTTATTAATATATGCTGGTCTGTCATGAACATTTACTGTGTTGATTGTAGTAAACTCCTACGTGGCTAGGACTAGAGAGTAAACTCAGCACTCTGATGTGTACTGATGTAATGTTTTGTGAAAACAGTTGGCTTAATAGAGCAGCAAAATGATAAGTAAATAGGTGGCCTACATAGTATTTTCCCTACTTCTTGCATCTCCATTTGATATCCTACTAGGCACAGTTTGATCTTTCCAAATGTTCAGAATTTATGACACAGTGTTAAGCACAAGATCTATTATATATACGTATTAACTTTTGAAGTCAGACTAACTTAGAGTTTCTTGTTAAAGCAAGTATTGTATGCACAGCTAATATAAAATGTAGTATAGGGTATTTTCAATGCTATGGAGGACTTCAGAACTAAAATTTAATCTATTGTCAGTCCCTAATAAGAAATCCTTATTTTGTTATATACATTTCTTGTTACATACATTTGGAAATCTAAATTTTCATGTAACCATTACATTTCAGTCCTTTAATATAATCAGGTTCATGCTGATGAGCTTTCAGAGCTAGTGTTAGCGTAGCCCAGGTGGGTTAGAGTGCAGCACCTTAACATTTGTCCCAAAGACAAAATAAAGAAGGGGAGAGATGAATTCTAGTTTCCTCTTCTGAAACAAAAGAACTCATAAACTTTAATGCTGGTAAATATTAAGATGGGGGTTTATCAAGTAAGGAAGATGATCAATGAAAATGTGTCCTTTTCCAGAGTCTCTTCTGAGGAGCAGGTAGCCAGTATAAGGCAGGTAGAGCAACCAAAACCTTTGTCAGCTCTCAGTTTGTAAAACCAACACCATTCGTTATATGACTGTCAAAGCAGCATAGGTACAAAAATAACCTCGCAAAAAGCTTCAGAAACACCAAGCTAATACATTTATCTACCACATCAGTATTTCTCTGTGTTATATGCGGGATCAAAACTAAAAATTCATGTCTCTTTCCCTCTGCTAGCCACTTATTCTCTCCCTTTCTTTGGGTAAAGCTGTCAGATGCTGCTGGGTAAATAATTTCAGTCTTTTAGTGATGGTGATTGAAGTTTGATGACAGAGACGTGAATTGTTATGAAAGTGTAATACTTATTTCCTGTATTGTGACCCAGAATATAAAAGATAATAATCTGGTTCATAGGAAATCAAATGCTTTACCTTCTCTTATTCTGTGAAAGTAAAACTTTTATACTGTTTTATGTTCCTCTTCTGTATTTTTTTTCAGCTTCAGTAAAAAACTGGCTTTCATATTTAAATCATATGTAAGACAAATCACATGTAAAAGACCTCACCGTATGTAAGGGTGAGTCTGAGACAAATTTAATTTCATCTTCTGATTGGATAATTTCATACTGAAGCATACTGTAAGCTGGGTGTGGGAAACAATCACAGCTAACTTTTTTGTATGTGCGGGGTGTGGGGATGGAGGAAGCATTTGGATAAACCCATAATGATCGTACTTCTAATCTTATTCAAAAGAAATACAGGTCTGGCTGGACATTCTTCAAGCTGTTAATCGTTCTAGTGTGTCTTAGAACTACAATGAGGAAAAAACTGCCATCAGAAGTCATCTGTAGCAGTTCTGTTGCTTTTGGGTTAGCATAGAAGAGTGGTTACATAATGAAATAATCTACAAAGTTGTCTGCCAAGTCTTTGATCTGTGGATCTTGCTTTTTCCTAGATGGCATATCTCCTAAAATCCTGACAATGTGCAAAACACATCGTATGGCTCAGAAAAGAAGTCAAATTGGGCTAAATGTTGTTTCAGTCTCAGAGAATTTTTACTAAAATTAACATCAGAATTCCTTTACATGATTTCCCATGTTTTTTCACTCACTAGGCTGAATTATCACAACACTGGTGGCCTACCTAGCAGAAATATACAAGATGACAAACATGAAATAAAAATGCAGGTTAAATCTGTGTGCCCCCCAACGCACAAAAAAAGTATAGTTACAGCTTTAAGGTTTCGAGGGGAAGATCTTGCTGTGTCTTAAACCCCTAGTGGACTAGGACATTGCATTCGTGGCTGAGATAATACTTGAATCTGTTTCAACGCGATCAGGAACTTGATTTGAACAGTTCTGCTCTTCAAGGCGAAATGCTTTATCTGGGAGCTATACAGAAGATAGTCTTCCTCCAGTCTTCTGTACTCTTGTTCCCCATGTGGAATTGGTGCTCTTCTGTAAAAACACAAAGTCTCTTTGCAGACACACATAAGCAGGGCAGTACAGAGGCATGTATTTTGCTTGCTGCAGCATAGTTCTGTTGCCTTAAAATGTTAGATTCCCTGCACCACGTAAATCTCGTTAGCAAGCTCTTCCAACTGGCCAGACAGAGTTGCAGAAGTTGGTTGGTGTGCAGGTCTGTCAGATGAGGGCGTCAAGCTAGAGGGGTAGGCTTGAGGGCAAAGGCGGAGGGAGAGAAGATTTAAAGTGAAGGCCACAATGGCGAGCATCTCTTCTGCCATAATAGACTTGACAGGTCTATTATTTTGTTCTTCTCTGTTCCTCTTCCCCAATGCAAATAAAAGGAAGGCTTATATCGCCCAAATCATGAACAGACCTCATAGGGGAAACCACGTTTTAAATTCTGTGAGAACTGTTTCAGAAGTTTCTTCAGCACTCTCATAAATAAAAGTGCAATGCAGTGCAGAAAAACTAATACTGCATATTAGTTCCATCATATCATGTCTATGTATTTCAGACTTCCAAAGACAACCTTATATGAGAAAATATAAACTGTTTGTGTGTGCTTTTCTATTTTTGTAACAGGAAAGTAACATTCAATTTTTTTAAATCTCATGGCTTGTTATGTACCATAAATCCTCATAAAAATGTAATTGGATGTAATTTGTGCACATTCAGTGCTAGATGTTGCACACAAGTTAACTATATAATTAATCAATGAATCAGCCTGATTTTTTTCTGCATGGGTTATTGGAGTAAACATATTGCAGCAGCTATACTTAGAATCCATACATACGTAGAGACAAACATATTGAAGAGGAGGCTGGTGTGGTTTAAATTTACATAAGAGATTATTTTTCTTAACATATTTTCCTGTTTATTAAACCATAAGGACATGACATCATTTGGAGTCAAAGTAAAGAACTGTTGTAAATATACATTAAGATTTCATCAGATATTAGCAATAAACCTTTTATAAATTGAATGTCTGGGAATAATTCCAATTTTTATCAAATCATACACCCATTTTATAATGTTTCACTGAAAAATAACAGGAAACAAGAAAATGTAAACTCATAAGTTAAGTTTTCAACAGGTCTTGGAATTTTTAAGTGCCAAACGCTCGGAATCTGTTGACCAAAATCCTTTTTGAATTACAAATTACTTTCAGCTTGAAAGCCTGTTGTTAGGGAAATACAGGTTGTGAATGCTAATTTGGATCTGCTTTAGCAATTAAGAACTGTAGTTTGAGCTGGACACATTTTCTTTGAAAAATTCTTTATTATAAATGTGTGAATGCAACACCTATGAGCTATGCTAATGAAGTTATCAAGTTTAACAGACAAAGTTAGTAATTAGACACAATATTTTTGAAACTGATAAAAAGCTCTAGAAAACTGGCACAGTTGCAAGGCTATGTAGAAATTAATGTTTTCTGTTTTGTAGAAAAGCTTCAGGAGACAAGTTTTGCTGTAAAATCCTGTACAATAATTCTCCGGCTCCAAAGTGATAGCAAAGAACTGCTAGGGCAGATTAATAGAATCACCACTTTATAGACATTTTTACAATTGAATGTAAACATTTGCATAAAATATTTGTTGCTATAAAATTGATGAAGTTCAGTAAACTAAGTTTTAGATGTTTCCTGTTTTAATATCACACTGAAAACTTGCTCAACTGTGGAAACAACAATCTGCTCATTTTTCATTGATAAAATGACAGAATTGCAACTTTTCTTTGAAAGGCAAGCTGCTTCACACCTTGCGTAAACAGAAAAAAAGTTGTTGAACAATGTAAAACTCTTAGTTTAGGAGTTAATGGTGAAAAAAATACAAACTTGAATAAATATTTACCAAAAATGTATTCGTTCAAACTACAGAGATGGTAAACAAGTGGAGGAAGAAGGCCTTTTGTGATTAACATTCTCAGTTTTCAACTATCTATTATGACAATAATACATGATATGATCATGGGTTATCTTTCAAGACTCAATTAAAGTAATTATAGTCGTATTGAAAGCCTGCTGAAGTAAATGCAAAGGAATCGTTGGTTTCACTTGACTTTGATTTGAAGCCTTATTGCCTACTTGTGATTATTGTTTTCAGTTTTACAAGTCTTATTTCTTATCACAGAATTTTCAGAATGCAATTCCTTGCCCTTCCTGTGATTATTTTTCATTATTACTAATTTGGCCAGTGTTACATCTTCATTTTTTCCATTGTAAACTTTTCAGTAAAGAGCTGTTCATTTACATTTTTACTATCCACCAAAATACCAGTTTCAGGAAAAGTAAGAAATACTTATCTCTCTCTTCTCTAGCCTGGATTATTCATGTTGCTGAGAAGCACTTGAGAGGCCCCTGAGCTCTTTTAAGGAGAATTTCCCCAGAATAAGCACTGCAAAATGTTGCAGGCACCCAAAGCTCTTATGAAGATCCAGAGAAAGAATGTATGGTTGAGAAGGTGAAGGACATTCTAGATTGGGAAAAGGCAAGAGCAGTATTCAGCTCTGCTGAGAACTGGGAATGCTCGCCGCAGGCAGCTGGGAGCCCAGAATTGCAACCTGGTAAATTCTTCAACTCCCATAACCTGTTGCTTTAAGAGAGGGCATGTGAAATTAGAAAAAAACCCTGTAGTCTGCTCTTTAACACCTGTGGCAGTTTGACAGTGAAGTAAGAAGATGTGACTGCAAGTATTATTGTCCAGCCTAAAAATGTCTAAGGTTTCTGCCTGAATTAGTAGCAAATTATCTGTATCAAAGATGATTTAATGACCAAATTTTAATTTCAGTATGAGAATTTGGTCACTGGCCTGGTCGTAGAGCAGCATGGTGACATAACTTCTTTGTGAGTATGTTTTCTAATGCTCAGGTTGCTCAAATTTATCTCTCTATATTTGATACCCTGAAGATGCAAATAAGGCTTTAGTAATTTAGAATGCAATTCTTTGAGGATCATGGGAACAGTTCACATGTTCTAAATGCAGAAGTAGAAGAAAAATACAGTAACACTTCATCTTTTTTTTTATTTGGTGGTCACTTTAAAATCCCAATTTTTTTTCATTTTAGTAAAAAGATGAGGAAACAGGAAATTTTAAAAACAGAATACATTTTGGGGTGGGCTGGCCATAAAGCTATTTTATGTATGGGTGGACATGGCAAGGGGCAGTTTTTCCTTCCCCCAGCTACTTGTTCCGTCCCACTACCTTATGTTGACTGTGCAGTGAGCAAGGTCAGCTCACATGTCTGGCTCAAAACTTCTCAGGGTGGAGGAGATAAACAAAGGGAGAGTTTTCAACCTTGCCAGCCTAAAAGTGTGTTCACTTTTTCAGTTGAAGTGCAAAAGAGCAAACACAATGGGCAGCCCAGGCAGGGTGGGAGGGCAGAACCAGGTCATTTGCCTATAGTTGATTTGGCTTATGCTGCTCTTGGAGCCTCACCTGATCATCTCTGCAAAAGTGCTCGCTCTCATTATTAAAACACAATGGGATGTGAGTGTCCTCTGACTTGTACTACCTAACTTAATAGCAATGAGGGAGGATGCCATTTCTCAACTACATCTTGACTGATACTTTTGTATGCCTCTCACTTAACCTTCACCGATCGTTTTGTAAAGACGCCATCACTAATTTCCAAACTGGATCCAATGAGTTGGAAAACACTATTGTTCTGGTTTTGTATCACTTGATTTGTGCTTGGTTTGAATGGCTCTACAAGCAGCAGTGCACTGGAAGGTAAAGCCTACAATGGGTCTTGTATTGTGTATAATCTGCATAAAGTTGAATAAAGCTTTTGTAAGGAACTGGCATAACTGGGCGGGGGAACAAAACAAAAAACATTCTGAAAAGCTTTGAGATATACAGACCCTCAGGCATATTTATGTGAAGTGAGAGGATGGTGAGTATTTTGGACTGATGAAGTGTTCCTTGTATAAACTTTGGAAGTAGATGCCACTGTTTAGTCTGCCTCTGTTTTCTTTATGTTTAGAATTCGCTGTTTCAGACATCAGATGTCCCTATCTTCTGTACTGTTTATTGCGTGGTATTAGTCAAACGGAAGCTTTTAAAGCTGCATTTCTATTTCTTTTTTAAAAGCAAATCTGTCTGTAAGGTGGTATGTCATCTTAGAAAAACCAGTAAAATGCTTTCATGAAGGAAATAACTTCTGGAGATTCATATAGCAAATGTTGTGATTGATTGTTCTTCTTGGAGGTAACTGGAGTAGTTTGGATTATTAATGTGGCACGTAACAAACTTCAGAGTATTCTCTCTTTCTTCTGAGATATTACATGGAGGTTTTCAGAGTATATGAAATTTAGCCCAACTTGTGCAGTGGGAAACAGCAAAATGTGCCAAAACGATCCATGAAGCAAATAAAATAAAGCTCTTAAATGAAAGCTTTAGCTTATACTATTTGCAGGGCAAGTCAGTTACTTGAGAACAGTTAGTGGCAATAAATTAGTTTCAGATGTGTTACAGATGGGGCTGGCATGTTTTTTCTCTTTGACTTCTTGTATTGGATTTGTGCCTGGAGAGATATAGTGACATTTTTTAAGAACTGAGTTATAGTGATCTTTGGCTAGAATTCTTCTCTTTTTAAAAATACTTTAATTGTCTTAGCACCTCACCTTAGTTTTGTTGTTGTCAGATCCAGGAGAGGAGGAAAATATAAAACTACGTCAGCAGCTAGTTTGGCAGTGTAGAGTAGAGAGGTAGAGCTTTTTGATACTCCTCTAGCAAAATGCTTATTGGGGTGCAATTTTAATGGCGTAAAAGGGCTTTTACAGGCATGGAATAATTTGAGTTAACTATGATAGGCTATGTCTTTAAGAGCACATTATATAATACTGTAAGCTTCATCTAAATTAGAATGACTTTATACGTACCATGAGTTTTAGTAGCCAAAGTAGAGCCTGAAATACACTGCAGAAGTGTAGATTTTCTAACATGGATGAAGTTCATCTTTGCCTACAGTGATTTCCTTTCCTGGAAAGACTCTGATATCTAAAGTAAAGCCATCTCTGTTGGTCATCTTGAGGCCTGGAAAGGATTTCAGTAGTTATACTGAACAAGAAAAAGACACATGAAAGGACTGGGGAAGAAGTAAGTAAATCAACTGTAGTGGCCACAATTTAGAAGAATATCCTTTTCAAGCTACTTTTTAATGTCTGAAAGAAAATTGTGTTCATAGAACAAAAGAACTGAAAAAGACATAATTTGAAATTAGTTTCTTAAAAATACAGGTACAGATTAGTCTAAGAGGTTAAAATTAAAAAGCGAAAGATGTATTTGGGCAACAAGCTGTGACAGCTGTTGTTGCTGTTGCCTTTTTTAAGAATGTGAATGGAAAGATTGTTTATGCAAGTGGCTTGGCCTAAATGTTGTTCCAGAATTTTTGCCAAATACATAAATTATTCTTAAGATACTTTGGTACTTTGGGCCAAACTCTGTCTCCTTGGTTGCCTGGGTGGCTCCTATTGATTTTAATGAGCATTGCATATGTTAATTCAAGCACAAAATTGATCCTATGATACTGAGTCATTGAGGTTAAACCATAAAACAGGTCATTTCTCTATGAATGTGTATGCAAATTTTAGGGTACTTGAAAAATACATTTGTCAGATGCATACGAACTTTTACAGGCATTCCATTAGGCAATTGTAAAATGCAGGAGAGAGGTATTATATTTCTTCACAGTCAGACATTATTAAGATGTTTTTAATAGTCAAATCCTGAAATATTCTTCATTTTGTTGTGTAAAAAACACTATTCAAAAGATTCTGCACTGTTCCAGAAAAAGGGTAATTTTTGTGATTTGACTTGTAACAACTGACATTTACAATAAAGACTATATGTCTATTTTATGTTACAAGTAATTCTGTAAACAGTTTCAGTATACTAGTATTTTGCCGCTGGGCAGTGGCATTTTGCATGGTGATAGAAGAATTTTATCTAACTGTCTTTTGGAGGTTAGCGAAAAGAGAGAATTGGTTTTTTATTACACAGCATCAATTGATGCATTTGTTCAGACAAATATAGGATGGTTACCCTGAGGTGCTTACATAGTAGTCTCCAGCCACTTGCTCAAAGAAATACTGTGGAAAATATAAAATGACTAAGACAGTTTGTTTGAATAAGCAAAAAATAGTGCCTTGGTGGTTTCATACATAAAACTTAAACATATTTGAAATGTTATAGCAGCTGAAAATTATATAAATTCAAATTGGGTTGAGGGAGTAAAAATGATTAAACTCATGTAACAAATGTGACTGGCGGTGAAACAAACTAGATTATATCTTATGTCTTGTTCAGAAGTCTCTTCATGAGTACTTTCCTATCTACTTTTATGACTTAGTATTCTTATATTTAAGAAATATAATATAGCCACAAGATTAGAAATGTCTGCCAGAAATACTTGTTACAGAAGTATTCTACTTCCAGGAATATTCTGGAATATTACAGTTCTTAGGTAAGAAATGGTTTCTCAGGATGATAATTCCACCATGTTAAGCAAATTAACAGTACTTTGATCAGTGGTGGGACTTAACGTGACATTCAAATCCTTGAATTTTGGATTCTATACAATTCATACGTCATGGAGGTACCCAGACTCCCTCCACTGTCAACAGGAATCCAGTTAGTACAGTTAGTACCCTCCAGAGAGCTACTTATCTCACTCAGTAGGATACACCTGTATTCAGTCCACTGAGTGCTTTTCCACATGCCATTGACTGTATTGGCCAGATCTTCATCAGCTGAAGGGAAGATGGGTGCCTGTCTCACATGCCTCACATGCATCTTAGATGTCTGAAGCTGAATCACATAGTAGGACTGGTGTATTGGGTTTCCATGGCAAAGTTTTGGTAGTGGCGTGGGCCACAGGGGTGGCTTCTGTGAAAACATGCCAGAAACTTCCCCCATGTCTTGCCAAGCCAATGCCAGCTGGCTCCAAGATGAGCCTGCTGCTGGCCGAAGCTGAGCCAATCAGTGATGGTGGTAGAGCCTCTGAGAGAACATATTTAAGAAGGGGAAAAAAACTTGCTGCACCACAGCAGCTGGGAGAGAGGAGTTAGAATATGTGAAACAGCTCTGCAGACTCCAAGGTCAGTGAAGAAGGAGAGGGAGACCTGATCCAGTTGCTGGAGCAGAGATTGCCCTGCAGCCCATGGTGAACACTATGGTGAGGCAGGGTGTCCCCCTGCAACCCATGGAGGTCCACTGTGGAGCAGATATCCAGCCTGCAACCCACGGAGGACCCCACACTGGAGCAGGTGGATGCACCCAAATCAGGCTGTGACCCCATGGGAAGCCTGCGCTGGAGCAGGCTCCTGGCAGGACCTGGGAGCCCATAGAGAGAGTAGCCCATGCTGGAGCAGGTTTGCTGGCAGGACTTGCGACTCTGTGGAGGACCCAGTCTGGAGCAGTTTGTTGCTGAAGGACTGCACCGTGTGGAGAAGATCCATGCTGGAGCAGTTAATGAAGAACTGCAGCCTGTGGGAGCAGGCTACAGAGCAACTCACAGTGACGTACTCTGTATACAAACCCGAGCATTCTAGTACTCTTATATAGATATGCGTTACCATGAGATTTAGGATGCCTGTGAGCAATCACAGGGAGTCAGTTCCTGAGATTGCTGAGCACCTGCAATCTGTGCTGATTTAATCTAGAATTATGACTTCTGCTTGTGACCCTGTGGCTACACTTCATTAACTAGTGTGCATTTCCTTGCATATATTTACATAAAAAGGCAAGCTATTAATTTAAGCTGAGCATACAGAGTGTTGTGCAAAGAGCTGCATTTCAGACAGTTATTCTCTGGGGACTTAATACCAACATGCTTCCATAACGTTACTCTCTGATTCTTCTGAAAGCTTGCTCAAGAGTCCCATTAAGATGAGTGGCAGAAAACTAGAAGCATTGCATATTGCAGATTTCCACTTTACAGTTTTTGCTGGGCTATAGCATTGCCTTTATCACAATTATATTCCATTTCATCATCTTAACATCTGCACACTACAATAGGTCACTTTAGGATGACTAGAAGAACATTACTACCAGTCTTTCACTTTTTGTATCGTAGTCCATGACTGGCAGGATCAATGTGTTTTAATAATGTTAGAATTCAGTAGATAATTAATCAAAATACTCAGCTTCCAAGCTAAAGTTAAAGAAAAAAAAAAGCTACATATTCAATGACAATCCTAGAATCTTTAATATCTGCCAGCCAAATTTCATATGGAAGGAAAATTTTTCTTGCCCAATTAACGTTCTACATTTATACTGTAAAGTAATGCAGTGGTGTCTGTTGGAGCTGCAGAGGTGAACTACTGCATTCATGAATGCTGAAAGCAGGATGTGTTTCTGGGGTGCAGTCTGAACACCCAAATTACCTTCCCTTCTGCCCTGGAAGTAGAAGTGGCCAGTGAACTGGCCCAGACCTCTTGCCAGGGAAAATGTTTCCAGCTCGATTTTTCCAGCACAAGGCTGAGAATTGATTTAACAGTTTATTATGTTCTATGATAGTTTAATCAGAACTATTTATTTCTTAACTCAGCTGCCAGTTTGTCCCACTTACCTCTCAACACCATAATGTCAGCCTCTACTACTCAGCCTTGGAGGGAAAATGAGATAGTACTTGTTTTTTAGGCTGTGGTTTTATGGCTGGCTTAAGCTGCTGTAAGACCAGGCTATCAATTAAAGAGGTGTTTACGCACTCTTCTCTCCTTCCCTTTTGTGCATGTCCCCAAACCAGACAGCTAGTTTTTATGAAGCTACTAAGTGAGCTGAATGGGGAAGTTTACTTGGCGATAAACTGGTCACTTTTTCATCTAGGGTGCCTGTTTCAGCACATTTACATCCAAAGGAGTGATAGTCTCAGTACAGGACCGCTCCTCTTCTGGTGGCATTATAGATTTAGATTCGCTTATGCCCGTCACAAAACCATAATCTAAAAAATATAACCATTAAAGAGACTTAGCAATAAATTTAGCATTTAAGTGCAGTCTTTCTTGCCCATGTGTAGCATGCATTGAAAAATAATAGAAGGCATTTATTTAAGAACCTTTGAAAAAAATTCCTTTGAAACAAGATAGCTATTTTACATTGCTTTGAATTTTCTAAGGTATTCAGACATTGTATTATTTAAATCACAATCTCTCTTTTTTTGCAAATAATATGTGAAACTGTCTAACTTTTACATTATTATCCAGCAGTGTTTATTCTATGAACTGTCATGTAAACTGATAGAATTTTACTCATTTTGGTGTTTCAGTAGACTATGTTAAAAGACATGAAGATATTATTGTAAAAAGGAATCACATTATCTCTTTTTACAAAGAATTCAATGGATACAATAGGGTTTCTAAACATGGGACAGACAAACATTCTTTGTGTAGTGGGAATATGTTTAAAGCTAAGCTTAGAACACTTCACAGAGTTTCCTGTTATGTTTTGGGATTTTGTTCCTGTTGTGCTTGGGATTAACAGAATTGTAACTTCGATTTTTATAGAATGAAGTGATATTTCTTTTACAAGTGATGCTGGTACTTTTTTAGAAACACTGTAGTTGTTTGTTATTGGTGATCACCTTCACTGGTTTTTGTGAATTTGTTTACTCTGAAGTTAATAAAAATGCAAATTTATTTATTTAGATCCTTCTCTTCCTCTCCCCTATGCAACTTGGTATCATCAGTCTACTTTAGGTCAATAGATTTTTCCATTAAAGCAACAAGTGTAACTCTGAGTACACTGAAAACTTTCTAGACTCGCTATTATTAGATTGATTGGTTTATCAATGAGGCAGACAGCAGATATACTTAAAAATACTTAGGGCAAGCAACAGAATGTACATTGCTTGCTTCATAGTGGGGGATGAGTATTTTTTCCAAGACAAACTTTTCATTTTTCTGTTCTTTTTCCTCCCCCCTTGCCATAACTGCATGAAGAGGCACGCACAGATGCCTGCTGCCGGCGTGTGATACTTAACCTGACCGTCAAACAAGCCTCACAAAAGAAGGCTTTTCAGGTCCCCCAGTGAAACAACCACTGCATTTTATTACGGCGTGAAATCAGAAGTGAAAAGCCCCATGGCTCTTGCTGTTTAGTAATGCGGAATATGTCGTTTCTGATGGTGATGGTAGTGCCGGGAGGGAAATAGAAAGCCAGGGAAGAGAAACAAAGTAGCGATTTAGACAAAGAGGGCCCCCCTTTTTTTTTGTTGTCTCTGATTATTAGGTGGTCTATAAAACCATAGTACTGTGGTGGATACAAGCAAAAAAGAACATTTAGTTGCGGCTCTTTCATTCAGAAATGTATGTGTGAATTTGCAGGGTGATGTATAAGGAGAGTCATCTGTTATCAGGAAAGTGTACTAGTTTAACTCATTTATAAAAAAGCAACAAAATACTTGACTTTCTGACAGACACTTTAGGTTGCATAGCAAGATGGTGTTTATAACAAGACTGTGTGTGGTTATCTGAAGCTGCCTTGCAACAGATTGGAAGGGGAAAGTGCCAGCTTGAAAAGGCTTTCCCTTGTCTGTTTGAGATTAAAAGAATCATGTTTTCTAAATGAGAATTCTGTGCATATATAAAATGTCAAAATATTTATGCTCACTTTTATTTTAAAAGTATTATGTAATAACTAAAGCAAATGGTCTACTATTAAGAATTAAAAAGACGGTTTCTGAGAGAGACATTTTAGAATGTAAGATGGGCCACTTTTCATAGAATGATAGAATCATTTAGGTTGGAAAAGACCTTTAAGATCATAGAGACCAACTGTGAAGTTATCCATCAGCTCACCACTCTGGCTACTGATGGAAACCCATTGTGAAAGCCCATCCGCAATTTTAATATCTGGGTGTGAAAAGCTGTTACGTTTTGCAGACCCATATTGTTAGCAGCAAATATTACTGTTATTTTGACTAGATTACCTTCTTTTGACCCTATCAGCATGGAAAGGGTGGCAGGGAACAGTGATCTAGAAACAGCAGGGATGTTCAAGTGGAAAGTTTTGACCTTGTTGATTACTGTCTAGGCTATAGATGCAATCTTGGAGAAGCTTTAAAAGCAGAAAGAGTTGGCATGACCGATCCATGGTAGATTGCTGGAACAGATGCAAACGTGACAAATCAGTTTATTAGTAAACTGCACTGCGGGACTACAGTCTGAAGGAAGAAAGTTCAGACAGAGAAGCAAAACCGCTACTGTTTTTAAATTCAGGTAGCTCATTTCATTGTTCATTAATATGGTAGCTACGCTACCAAAGAATTCCATAGGTAAGCAGTAGCACAGAAAGAAGTAGGAAGGCACTAAGCCATTAAAGCTATTATCACTATCAGAAAGAAGTCTATTAGAGAAGAGCCTCTTAACCTTTTTAGACCTTTGTTTTTTCAAGTACATTGGAGGCAAAAGAAAAACTACAGAGGATGTGGGCCTGCTATTGAATGAGACAGGTGCCATTGTGACAGACAATGCAGAGAAGGCAGAGTTACTGAATGCCTGCTTTGCTTCAGTCTTCACTGCTCAGGCCAGCTCTCAGGACCCCCAAACTCTACAGGTAACAGGGAAAGTCTGGAGCAAGGAAGACTCTCCCGCGATTGGGGACAATCAAGTTAGAGACCAGCTAAGTAAACTGGATATCCACACATCCGTGGGTCCCGATGGGATGCCCCCGCGAGTGCTGAGGGAGCTGGCAAAAGTCATTGCTGGTCCACTCTCCATCATCTTTGAAAGGTCCTGGAGAACAGGCAAGGTGCCTGAGGACTGGAGGAAGCCAATGTCACTCCAGTCTTCAAAAAGGGCAAGAAGGAGGATCCAGGAAACTACAGGCCAGTCAGCCTCACCTCCATCCCTGGAAAGATGATGGAACAGCTCATTCTGGGCATCATCTCCAAGCATCTGGAGGAAAAGAAGGTTATCAGAAGTAGTCAACATGGATTCACCAAGGGAAAGTCATGTCTGACTAATCTGATAATCTTCTATGAAGGCATGACTGGATGGATAGATGAGGGGAGGGCAGTGGATGTTGCCTACCTTGACTTCAGCAAGGCTTTTGACACCATCTCCCACAGCATCCTCATAGGTAAGCTTAGGAAGTGTGGGTTAGATGAATAGACAGTGGGGTGGATTGAAAAGTGGCTGGCAGGTAGAGCTCAGAGGGTTGTGGTCAGTGGGGCAGAGTCTAGTTGGAGGCCTGTAAGAAGTGGTGTTTCTTCAGGGGTCAGTGCTGGGTCCAGTCCTGTTCAATGTATTCATCAATGACCCAGATGAAGGGAGGGAGTGTTCCCTCAGCAAGTTTGCTGATGACACGAAGCCTGCAGGGGTGCCTGACACACCAGAAGGCTGTGCTGCCATTCGGTGGGTCCTGGGCAGGCTGGAGAGTTGGGCAGAGAGAAACCATATGAAATTCAACAAAGGCAAATGTAGGGTCCTGCACCTGGGGAAGAATAACCCCATGCAGCAGTACAGGTTGAGGGCTGACCTGCTGGAAAGCAGCTGTGCAAAGAGGGACCTGGGAGTCCTGGTGGACAACAGGATGACCATGAGGCAGCAATGTGCCCTTGTGGCCAAGAAGGCCAATGGCATCCTGGGGTACATCAAGACAAGTGTGGCAAGCAGGTTGAGGGAGGTCATCCTGCCCCTTTACTCTGCCCTGGTGAGGCTGCATCTGGAGTACTGTGCCCAGTTCTGGGTTCCCCAGTTTAAGGACAGGGAACTGCTCTGGAGAGGGTGCAGTGAAGGGCTACGAAGATGGTTAGGGGGCTGGAGCATCTTGTGAGGAAAGGCTGAGGGAGTTGAGTGTTTTTAGTCTGGAGAAGAGAAGGCTGAGGGGCGATCTCATTGATGCTTACAAATACCTAAAGGCAGGGTGCCAGGAGGAGGGGGCCAGTCTTTTTTCAGTGGTGCCCAGTGATAGGACAAGAGGTAACAGGCACAAACTTGAATATAGGAAATTCCACCTGAACATGAGGAGGAACTTTGCTTTGAGGGTGGCAGAGCCCTGAACAGGGTGCCCAGAGAGGTGGTGGAGTCTCTGACTCTGGAGACATTCAAAACCCGCCTGGACGCCATCCTGTGCAACCTGCTGTAGGTGGACCTGCTCTGGCAGTGGGGTTGGACCAGATGATCTCCAGAGGTCCCTTCCAACCCCTAGCATTCTGTGATTTTGTGATTCTGTATCACTCTTCATTTGATTTAAAATAATGTATGCAATTTGCCACAGTATGTATCTTGGGTGCACACTAGTGCTCCAGGCTTGACTTGCTGCTTCACAGCATTTTGCCAGTGATACACCTTATATCTTGACAGGTGAAACCTCAGAATGTGGAGATTTAGAACTAGGGCTAGGAATAGTTTCAGAAAAGGAGAACTAATTGGCACTTGATGCAGCACATAAAAGCAAGGCAATAGAAGAACAGGAAAATTATCTTTGAGGGAAGAGTTTGAATAGGGGTAATTGGAACAACAATTTTAAGGCCAGAGTAGGTTGGTAGAGGAAACAAAAGATGTGAAAAAAAGGAAGATGTGAAAAATATTATCTCTGTAACACAGAAATGATGGTGGAATAGCTACTCCACTGAGACATACCCGAAGTATTTATAACCATTATAAGCATTTCAAGAGAACTTCATCAGGATCAGAAAGTGCTGCTAGGGCACATCTCTTCAAAGTAAGAGGTTCACATTTAAGGGCCCCCTCTAGAGAAGAACTTACTGCTTGTACAAGATGAAACAGTTTCAACAGGAGAGAGAAAGCTCTATCAAATACTTTATGTTTATGGGATTCATCTCGAATGTAGGAGATTTAAGTTCAATTCCATATTTCAAAATCAGGCAAAATAAGAACTCAAAGTTGTTTTTTGGTGACTTTGTTAAGCTCTAGGCTATGAGGCAGGAAAAGGGAAAAAAGTACGTGTCCCAGTTTCATCTGGTGGTACAAAACTCTGTAAACAAACTTTGAAAAGAACTGGTCAGGAATGAACTAATGTTTGGGAGCCAATTTTCTGTTGACATCGATGGCCATGATTTTGATTTGGTAACAAAGAATAGAAACATGAAAAGCGTCCTAGGATTGTTCTTCTGTCCTTTCAAACAAACACTTCTGCTGGCAAAGTTTGACACGCCAGACAACTAAGCCATACAGACAGAGATCAAGCTGTCAGTGTTAAAAGTTATTTTCACTCTAAAGGATTAGGGTTGAAACTGCTGTGTTTCTGCTACAGTGTGATGAAATGGCTTCTCTTTGTTTTTAGTTGTTTTTTTTTTAAGTAGTAATTTACTTTCCTGATATTTTATGTCAAAACAGTTCCTTCATTTCCAACACATTAAGTGATTCTTGCTTTCAGTACATGCAAAACTTTTCAGGTAGCTTTAGCTTTTTGTTTAATTCTGGGAATTTAAAGTAAATGCTACACAGATGTCCAGAAAATTTGACCTGAAGTTCTGGGCAAGGGACTTGGTCTTTCTGGTGCTCTAATGCAGGATGTTGGAGCATATGAAAATTTGAAATGGTGGATTTTCAGACATCAATGCAGTCAGAACAGCCTTTTTCTCCAGATTTTTGAAATGGGGCCTCCATTTTAGGAATAAAATCTGTAATGCTACTCTGTATGTGCAAAGGTATGGACAGACTGAACCGATATACTATGACTAACACTTTTTCTAGCTGTATTCCAGGAAATATTGAAGCTGATCTTAAGGCATTAGGCTTCCTTTATTTGCTTAGAGTATTGATAGATATTCAGTAACTTGAATTGTTAACACTTTAAATTGTGGTATTGACATCTCTGATGTTGTCTACTGAAGTGAACTAGGCAATTAAGAGAAGGAAATTATTTTTTCAAGCTCATGTTTTTGTTAGATATCCAACAATTCCACTCCTGAAAATTTGCTTTACCATACCTCCTGGTTTGATATTAGCAAGTTTGCATAACTGTGGAGAGCAATAATACCTGTCCCTGTGTGTGCTTTTAGTCCCCCCACACCTGAGTAAATAAGTGCACATTGAATGCAGTTATTTGCTATAGCAGTTTAAACTATGCTGCTCAACTTTGCAGTCAGTAAAGTTTCTGAGAAATGTTCCATTCTCGTGTGACATGACCATTCAAGTGACCAGCCCACTCTCCAAAGTGCTGGTAATGGATAGAAGACAGTTGCACCTAAAACTTCTTTAACTGTATGTGCAAGACTTGTAAGAGACTGAGTAAACAGACCTGAAATTAAGGGTTTGTCCATCTCTCTGCCTAAGTAGTAAAATACAGCTTCAAATAAACAGTATGCTTGTCCTTTTCTTTCTTATTTGGATATTATTTTGAATATTTCATTTTTTTCCTTTGTCCTCCAGAGTTTGTAATTGGAAGATATTCTAGTGATGTTCTGCATTTTTTGGTGAACTGGAGGTTTAGTAGTTGATTCTGCAGCAGTGGCACTCCCTGAAAAAAAAATTACAACACAAAAAATTGAGAACACACTGCTTGGATGAGAAATCAGAAGTAAAATCATTTAATGCCCATTTTGAAATGTAGTTTTAAAAATCATTTCAGTATTAACACCATTTTGAGGTGAATAAGGGTTGTTCATATCTTTCAAGACTTCAGTTTAAGGTGCTAAATAAGGCAGGTCTCACTTTGCAGGTTTATATTTAGCATATCTTTGGAAGATGTCATTTAACATCTTTTTATTAAAAAAGCTCCTCAAAACTAATGAGGAAAATAGAAATAATCTAATTCCTGGAAAATTATCTGAAGCAAGTGATATATCATAAGTTCAATATTTCACCTGCAAGTTGTATACATCATCCTTCTTAGATAAGAATTATTAAAAATAAATCTCAGTTACATATGAACTGATATGTTTTGGATTTTTGTTAAACAGCTTTTGCTAGTCTTTTCATAAAGGATATAGCAAATTCTGTCAGGAAATATGGCTCTCATTCCTGCTGACTAAGACCACTGCTGCATGGTTTATATTCCCTCTTATTTTCTGATGTTAGAACTCAACACAAAATGCTGCATTCTCACGACTTAACCCTTAGTACTTTAATGCAAAATTGCTCTGGATGAGATCATATGTGAATTAACCAAAGTCTTTTAGGGTTTTAGCCTCAGATTAATCCGAACTGCTGCAGTTACACCCTTGTGTGATGTCATATAATATAAGGTGATGGTGGCCATGTGGTTGCTGTTCTCTATCTTTATCCGTCCCTACTTGCTCCTGTCGGACCCTGGAGGTTTGGGCTGCGCTGTTTTGCCTTGCAATTGAAAAGGACTCAGAAGACTTAAGGCAGCTGTAACTACATCTCCCACAGAGAGACCATTCCCTCAGTTTTAGTGCCAGGCCCAAGTATTTTCTTGTTACTTTTTTCTGAGCAGTTGACTTCTTGAAAATACAAAAGTGGTCATCTGTCCTAAAACATAAAGATGCACTGTTTGAACGTTGATTACAAATGAAAGATTTTTCTTTTTCTTTGTGTGTATATATGTATTTTTATTAATGAGAATAAATTTGAACTTGCAGATGATAACAAATTCCACATTAGTAACCAGTTCCTTGTCAGCCACCCCATCACAGTACACGCCAGGATGTCATCAGTACAGAACAAAAAATACATTTCGAGAAAGACTAAGAAGTGCTCCTTAAAGGGATTTTAAAGACCCAGATAACTCTAACCAAGTAGCCCGTTCTTTAGTGACCATTTAAAATCTAAGACCTGGCTTTCATTCAAAACCAGCTCTACAATTAGCAATACTTTCAGACGGTATCAGCTGGGTTCCCAGCATACATGATAATGTCACAGAATAACCCCAACTGTAACTAATTTAATTAAGACTTGATCCTCGAATACAAAATAACTCCTTTTCACCAAATCATGATGCTCACTGACCTACAGTAGGGAAAACAGGCAACACAGACAGGGAACCTTTCTATGTCATTTAAGCCATTTGTTTATTCAGTTACAGGGGAAATATATTACTAGTGTAATTCTCATGAGATTCTCTTTAACGTGAACAGAGGAGAAACTCCAGGTAGCCACATGAAACTGCTATTGTACACAAAAGAATACATTTCACAGTTGTTCCTGCTAGACTTTCAAAGCTTTAAAGATACTTGAACCTCTCCCAGTCTACGTTAAATGTAACTAAATTTTAGGAGCTAAAATGTCACACTATAAAGTTGCTGCCTTGTGCTGCTAAAGGAGAAGGAGAGGCAAAAGAGACAGAGAAGCAAGAGACTGACTCGGTTTAAAAAGGATCTCACAAAAGGTTCAGGTGAAGAATCTAATTTGGTCTTTGATTCAAACAGTAGTGTAAATACTGACATTTCTTTTCAGCATTAATAAATGAGATGTATCTTCTAGGAATAGAATGTTAGAGGATTGTGTTTTGTGCTTATGGATCTTTTGGGAAAATACAATCCAGAACTAATGGGAGATTTTTAATTTTTTTTTATTGATGTGCTGAATTTTTTTAAATTATAAATCTTCCTGATGCTTCTCCTCAGTTTTATCATGAGAAATAGTTTCAGTAAACCCATCCTGCGTCTCATGACTCATATAGAAAAGAAGAAAAGTAATTGTTCAAACTGTTCAAAAGATAGTATTTTCTATGATGTGATACTGCTATTACCTAATATTGTTCTACCAAGCTAGCATGCTATTAATTGATTTGGACTGGGTAAATATTCAAATGTGCATTTACTGTTCTGAAACCAAAAAATGTAGTTTAAAAAAATTGATAAACAGGAGATGTAGGTTAAAAAAAATCTCAAAATCGGTTATTTCTCTCTTGCTGCCTGTTTATGTTTTGCATTGTGTTTGCTGCCACTGTGCTAAGATTTACAGATTGCAAATCACTTTTCCCATGGTTCCTTTCAGGTGCAGGCATATATTTAAGTATACCCATCACAAAATGATTCTCTCTAAGAGTGATGAACACTATACTCTCCTTTGACTTTTGTTAAATTACTGACCCCAAGAATGTTCTCTGTTCAGTGACTGATAGCGAGTACGTGCATTTTTCAGGTACTTGTCTTCATGACATGGCAGGTTCTTAGAAGACTGTACACTGAGAGGTGTTTTTTTCCTTTTTTTCCTTAACCAGCTAAGTTCCATTTAATTAAATGCCTTGGGACAGAAAAACACTTAAATATATGCTGTAAACATAAATCATAAATTTCTGACCTTGCTGTTGTGAGTAACTGGAATGGTGAATGATAATGAAAAAAATAATTATATTCCAGCTATAACACTCTGATTCTGTTCTTTTTACAACAGTTTGCATATCTTGTTTCCACTTTGGTGAAGGAAGAAGCCTTATTAGACAAAAAATGCTATGGGTAGTCTCTTCTACTCTGAAATAAATAATTTTTTGCTGTTTGAATAGTCATAAGTGTTTCCTATTCAGGTATTTAATTTAAATATAATATTTTAATAAATATACAGTATTTGAATAAACATTTATTCCAATGCTTAAATAATGTTTTGCAATTCATTAGACTTTCAAAATTGCTGTGTTGGTGTAACTCTCTCCCATTCAGGTCAAAGGCAACATTTCCTAAGCAAAAGTGTTGGTGGACTATTTTGAAAATCCCTTTACTAACTAATGTAAATGGCATGAACCAAATGCTAATCTCATAGTTAACTTTGTTTATAGTGGTGTTGTGGTTTGAGGAAACCCATAACAATTTATTGTCATTTAGACAATTTTCTCTCGCCTGATGACCCCTCCCCACCCAGGAAGGGGAATCGGGAAGAAAACAAGGAAACCTGGGGGTTGAAAGATGAATGGATTTAATAGGATAAAACTAGATAATTAACAGTACTAACATTAAAGAACCTATATTGATCCCAATACTCATATATACTATACAAGGATTGTACTCAGTTAAACTATACAAGAATTATACTCTGCTAATTATATTGGTAGGAAGCTGTGCACTCCCAGCAGTGGACAGTAAATGTGGGTCGCTGCGAGCGCTACAGCTCTGGGAGGAAGGGAAGGGCTCAGGGATCCAGCACCAGGGCAAGAAGTCCTCTGGATTGCCTCCATCAAGGGAGACCCATCAAGGGTGACCGAGCTTTGCAGCAAAACTTTCTAATTTATACATTCATGGTATGAAATAATCCTGTTGGCCAGCTTGGGTCAAGTGCCCGGGTCTCGCTCCTCCTCATCCCTGCACCTGGAGAGCTCGAAAACACTGAAACCGTGAAACCCATATACCATAGCTGGCTATAAAGTAAATATCTTTACAAATTCAGACACTAGAGTCTTCCAAAAATACAGCTTTCCCAAGCATTAGAAGAGAAATTGGTCCTGTGTTGCTCAAACCGGGACAAGTGTAAAAATTAGAACAAAAAAAGACTTCTCTAACAGGACCCTTAACTGCAATTTTTTAAAAAATTAAATAAAAAAACCATAAATCAAAATATTTTAAAGCAATAGTAATCCTTCTTCCTTGAATGAAAGTAATTTGCCCTTGTTCCTAATTTTATACAGTCTGAATATTAACAGATCTATAGTAGTATCTGATAGATATATTTATACCTATGTGTGTGCGCGCGTATGTACCCACACACAAATTTTGAAGGATGCTTTCTATTAGCATTCCTTTTGGCTTTTGACACAATTTTTTAATACTGAATATCAACTCTGCAGCAGTCTGGATGAAGATAGCAAGCCTACAACTTCCAGATTTAACTACAGGAGACGATAAACCAAGTGCTTTAGGAGGATTCAATTTAGCAAGGCCAGTTTGATTAACACCCATCATCTTCTGAAGAGTGCCACTGTCCCGTAATGACTGGCTCAACACTCTCTTTCATATCCCTTCCCGCCCCAGCATTGGAGCAGCCTTTATGGTGGGGCCAGGGTATCAGTCAGCGGCGGCTCCAAGGGACCAGTGACATCTACCAAATGGACTGCTGGGATGCTTCCCACACGACTTCCCTCCTGCCTGCTGGTGGTCTGCCATCTATATACCTAAGCTTAGCTTCTGAGGGCAGTTGGTAATGTCTGCAAGGTACTTTTTATTATGTAAAGTAGAGCCAAAACCAGCTGTCAGCTGCTGCATGGCCTAGATTCTTCCTTATCCTGGATAGAGGATTTCAGTGTCCTTATAACAGGGACATACATTTACACTAATCCAGAAAACCTGGATGAGTTTACTTGCTGGGTGGGAATAGTTTTCCCTTGGGTGTTTTAGGTATTTCCTTGAAACTCTTCTTTTTGGTGAGAAAAGCTGTATGCTTTCCTTTCAGAAACCAAGGCTAAGCTAGACACTAGTGAAATAACTCCTGTTGGACTAGGAGAGCTTTGGGTCAGGCCTTTGCTGAGCTACATTGAAATTATTAGAATGTATTACCCAAATATGAAATATTAAGATG
The DNA here is from genome assembly GCA_013398295.1 of Chionis minor. Taxonomy (NCBI): domain Eukaryota; kingdom Metazoa; phylum Chordata; class Aves; order Charadriiformes; family Chionidae; genus Chionis; species Chionis minor. The sequence continues at coordinate 317,579 of VZSF01002930.1, forward strand.
TATGCTTTTTTTTGGTGTTCTTTGAAGACTTGGATTTAAGAAAACGGACATTATTGCCACTAGTTCTGACTCACATTTTCTTGATTTTAATTTTTATTATGTACAGAATGATACCTGTCAGAAAAAGTTCGACTGCTGTCCATCTAAGGCCTGATTATTCTTTTTCATAGACTCATAGAAGGGTTAGAGTTGGAAGGGACCTTAACGATCATCTGGTTCCAAGGTCCCTGCCATGGGCAGGGGCACCTTCCAGTAGACCTGGTTGCTCAAAGCCCCATCCAACCTGGTCTTGAACACTTCCAGGGATGGAGCCTCCACAAGTTCCCTGGGCAACCTGTTCCAGTGCCTGACTACCCTCACAGTAAAGAATTTCTTAGAATTTCTTCCTAATATCTAACCTAAATCTACCCTCTTCCAGTTTGAAGCCATTACCCCATGTCTTATCACTATACTCCCTGATAAAGAGTCCCTCCCTATCCTTCCAGTAGGCCCCCTTAAATATTGGAAGGCTGCAATAAGGTTCCCCTGGAGCCTTCTCTTCTCCAGGCTGAACAACTCCAACTCTCTCAGCCTGTCCTCATAGGAGAGGTGCTCTAGCCCTCTGATTGTTTTTGTGGCCCTCCTCTGGACTGGGTCAAACAGGTCCACGTCCTTCTTATATTGGGGACCCCAGAGCTGGACACAGTATTCCAGGTGGTGTCACCTGAGAGATGAGTAGAAGGTGAGAATCACCTCCATCGCCCTGCTGGCCACACTTATTTTGATGCAGCCCAGGATGTGGCTGGCTTTCTGGGCTGTGAGTGCACATTGCTGCCTCATGTTGAGCTTCTCATCAAAAAACATCCCCAAGTTCTTTCCCCCAGGACTGCTCTCAATCCGTTCTCCACCCAGCCTGTTTTTGTGCTTGGGATTACCCTGACCCATTTGCAGGACCTTACACTTGGCCTTGTTGAACTTCATGAGACTTGTGCAGGCCCACCTCTGAAGCCTGTACAGATCCCTCTGGATTGTATCTGTTCCCTCCAGTGTGTCAACTGCACCACACAGCTTGGTGTCATCGCCAAATTTGCTGAAGGTACACTCAATCCCATCGTTGATGTCACCGACAAAGATGTTAAACAGCACTGGTCCCAGTATCAGCCGCTGAGGAACACCACTTGTCACTCGTCATTTTCTTGAGAGAATTTTCAACTCGGTGCTTGCCTTAGCTAGATGGACTAAAAATGGGGGAGATCCGTACTGCAGGGAGAAATGTTTTACTACAGTACTGTGCAGAGCACAGTATGTTATTCAGTAGACTCATCTTGACACACATTCATAGCAAAACATGCGAAATATGAGAAAAGACCCACAACCCTTTGCAGATAAAAGATACAGCTCAGAGGGACATGTTAATGGGATGAGAAAGTTTAATAGAATCATGCAGGCTAAAGTGTAAGAGGACAGAGTTTGTTGGAAAGCCAAGATTCCTGGAAAATGACAAATTTATGTACCCTGGAGGGAAACTGTTTTGCTCTAGAGCCTGCAAGTAAGCTGGTCCAGTCTGTATGAACTTGTTCCTAGTTGTCATCTCTAGGTTGTGAATTTGCTGGTTTCCATACACTCTTTGTGGCTGTGCAGCAGTGAAGCAAGAATTCAGAGAAAGCTAGGATATGGAAGTCCTGATGGCCTTGGGGATCACTGACAAAGTCCCAGTGTGGTCAAAATGTTGCCTGTGTTGTCTTTACAACATTTATACCTCTGTAATTTGGGGCTAAATCCATCAGACAGACAGGAGAGTTGTAAAATTGGTCTGACAGTGGAATTGAGCTCAAATGTGCGATAACTTTACCACAGGAGGAACAATAATCTGGAGTTAATTAAATTTACTGACTTCAGTGACATTTTATAATGTATCCTTTTAATTACTCTGTATACAGCACATTGTGAATTTTGAAGAGCTAGAAATTGAGTCTAAAATACCAAGTTATATATAGAGAAAGTGGTATTTTTCATTCCTGAAATATGTAACCTCTGTGACTAATGGTTTTATTATATTTTTCAGGCTTTGTTGCTAGTAAGAAAAATGCTCAACTTCTAAACCACTGATTTTTTTTGGTACATTAATGATACAGGTGGACAACTGAGATACAGCCTATACGTATTCATGCTTATTTTTGAATAGCATAAATGTATATGGATCCGATCTAATACTATGTAAAAGAGAAACAAATTATATAAATACTAAGTTGTATGTCAAAGGCCTTTCTTTTTGGTGCAGTATCTTTCCACTGTTAACGGATGGAGTGGGTGTTATTAACTCCCAACAATGCCAGTATTTTCCAAGATCATATGTGTAAGAAAGGAAGAGAAAAGGTTTCTGTATGAGTCTAAATTTGTGTTTCAGCTGCAGTAAATGGTCTTAATAGCGTTTTTTTCTTTATACTATGCTGTGAAGCTTGACTCTGGTTTGCAGAGTTTGAGTCTCAGCACTCTGTATAACCATTGCAGTAGAGGTTGAAAGTGAAGAAATGATAATACAGTACTTGAAATAAAGTGGTTTTGTTAACAGACCAGTGAACATTGTCTGTTTATACAGGAATAGTGGTTAAACCTCTACTGAGTTTACTCCATAGCTTGATGAAATAGTTTCTCGCTTGGGAAGGCAATGTGCCCATCTAATCTTTAGGCTGGTCAGAGAGGAGAAGATTTAACTTTCTGTAGTTTAGAGTAGTCCTTTTGACATTGTCTATGTGATCCAGTGACATGGTGTTAAATGGTATTAGGACCTAGATTCAATAAGGCAGAAAATAGGATGGCATATAAACAAGTGAGGCGATTGCCTTGTACAGTAAGAAATACTAAAAATATTTCTTGTAATCTAACCATGGCTTGGCATGACCTTGCTCTGACGCCATGACTCAATGACACAATCTTATCCTCAGGAGAAGGGGATTTTTAAAGCCTATTATTGACTTCCTATGGGCCAAACAAATAAATGGAGAAGAAATGGGGTCATTTGTGGTTGTTTATTTCTTTCTCTTCCTTACACTTCTCTGCCTCCTGATTCTTCCTAGTGCCTGGAGCCCTGCAAAGAGTCCTGGGACTTGAAGAAAAACCATTGCCAAAGCTTCTGTGAGGTACGTCAGCTCAAGGGCACTCTTTGTCACTTTGTTCTAGCTGTCTCTCTCATTTAAAGTATTAGCTTCAAGGAGACAGCTAACAAACATGGGATTTTTACAGCATTCACCTTCATTTGAACAGATACACGTATAACAATGTAGCTATATTAAGTTTGAGTTTTAAAAAAAAGATTATTTTTTTTTTCTGAGCAAATGATTTATGTCAACTTAAAGTGTTAAGACTTGATCCAGCCACACTTACATCGCTTCTCTCAGAAGGCGCTGTTAAATCCCTTCTGTAAGAAGCTATTTCTACCACATGCCTTTCTATCTTTTCTGGTCACGTATAAGAAAGAGTATCTTTGTTTAAAAGATAAAGTGTTATTATGTGAGAATCCTTGTACATGGTAGCTAGAAAAGTGGCTTTTCTTTATGTGAAAGTCAAGCTGATTTCTAAAACAATACCTCTCTAGGAGTAACTGGATCGTAGACCCTAGTTAAAAAAACTGCTATCAAAATACACAATTATTCAGGAACAAGTTTTTGGAAAACTGTTTCTGAATCAAGTTTCAGAATAACCTTGTGAATAAGAAAACCTGTATCAGTTAAACTATTACAAAAAAGGAGACGGTTTTATTGGATTTAAAACATGGCTCTGCTGAGTTGGGTGAAGTCAGCTTTTACAGTTAAGTGTTTTTCAGTACAAAATGGAAATATCATCTCAATAGAAAGTTTATTATAATTAAATAAATATAAAGAAACAAGAAACGTTATTCAAGGCTTTTCCTATAAAAAAAATAGAAGTGATCTTAACTGATATATTGATCTTACTGACATACTGATTTAACTCTTCCCTTATCACTGTGGGCACTCTTTTTCTGGTACAAGAGCATTTCTTATGTTTAAACGAGTTTAAGCATCATGAAGATGATTAGGAAAAGCTGTAATTTCAACTAAAAAATTTAGATCCAAGGGGATGTAAATAGGGATTACTGGATTCCTGATCTATGTAGTTATATCAGAAGACAAAGTTAGCTTTTCTTGCGAAAACCAATCCTTGTAAGAGTTCTTTATCCCAGATTAATTGCTGCTTCCTCATATACAAAACTCTGGGGCAGTGTAATAAAGCAGTGTTAGTGGATCTAACATGTCATTCTTGTATATCACTTCTGACTGAGGCCATGTGTTTCCAGATATGGGTGAAAATACGTATAAAATTGGTTTAAAAAGAAAGCATTTGTAGAACACTTTTATTGTAGTTAAAAACAGTGAGCATCCCTCTTTGATTAGTGTTTTCTGGTTGAAGCTAAATTTAGAACTTCAAAGACCCGTAATGAAGAGCAGCACATTTAGCAGCTAACTGAAAAATGAGCTGTGAAATAGGGTGAGGAGGAGAAGCCTTGAGGACGTATTATGCCTCAGGGAGCTATAAAGTTTTTAATTAAGTAGCTGCAAATTTGTGATGTTTTAGGATTTGAAATTAGCTTCACACACACACACAAAAAAAGCACGGGACTACTTTCCTTTCTCTCAGACGCATGTATGCTCCATAGGCATTGTTTCATTGGATTAAACAAGGCTGTTTTCCTTTGAGAGTGTTTCCAATCTTTTTGTATTTTGTAAAAAATCTGTAAGCAACAATTTGGCTTTGTGTTTCTCAAAGTCCCTGCTTGGTATTTTACTGCTCATCTACTGAATGAGTGTACTAATGTTAAACAAACCTTATGTGTGAAGAAGAAAAGGACGCAGTTTACCTGACTCCTTTTTTTCCCATAAATTCAGTTTCCTGCTGGCTTAGCTTCTTAACTGGCTAACCATGAGATCAGGTGCATTCCAATGGGGGGAACAGCAGGAGTGCGTGTCCAAGGATCTCTGGGGTCAGTAGGAGATATAAGCACTGCTCATTTTGGCAGCCTTTAGGCTGGTTAAGAGGTAACACCCAAATGCATCCTTAAAAGCCTGATTCAAAAATTCTGGACTGTTCTGTGGGACAAAATGGAAGAAGTAACGTAGCGGCACATTCTTGGACCACAGTGACTTTGGAGAATAAACTGACACATAGTCCATGAAACACCAGGGCCTCCATAATACTGAAGTCTTTCTCATTTTGCCAGAAATCTGAGAACAGTAAAAATAAGGAAGTAAAACATTTTGGTATGGAAGGAGGTTGCAGAAGCTACATGAGTAGTTGAATGGAGAGCAGGTTATAATTCCTGTGTAGGCTTAGGAATCTGTAAATCAGATCTGTCAGAGTGGAAGGTTTTTGGTTTCTCTGAGATAGAAAGGCAGGCTGTAGATAACCCTGGTTACATGCGTTGCCCATCTACAGTGACACCAATCACTGTGAGGGAGTCATTCTAGCTGGTTTTCTGCCAAACTAAATAAAGCACCAGATAAAAAAGGGGATGAAATCCCCATGTCACACGCAATGTTCTCCCCAGGGTGCCGGATGCTATTTTTAATAAAGTTTTAAGTGAACCTTGCAAACCTCTGTGTGGTACATACTATAAAATGTCTGTGCATTGAAACAACCTCTGATAAATCTAAGACTTTATTTCTCAAAGAAGTAGAATTTACTTTGATCTTTAATCAATATATTTAAGGCTTATTCTAATCTGTATTTTCTGCTGATCATTTAATCAGAAATTTAGTTCCAGTTCCATGAAGAATTATACAATTACTAATATGTTGGCAAGAACATAAAGATGCTGCAAAATCTTCTCCTAGCCAACTCAGTTCAAACGGTATAATGAAACAAGATTTCACTTATTTATCTAGAGTGGCATTACATCAGATATTGTGGGTAAAGCGTTATGAAGTACAAAGGCAGGAATGTGGGGTAGTCTGCAAAAAAGACTCTCTGACCATTGCTTCCCCTTTCTATTGGGAATGTTTTTAATCTGTCATTGAGCAACTTTGTAGCCAGCCAATGTGAGGAAAACAAGGGAAAGCTGGCAGATATAAACAACTTTATTCCATTAAAGATGGTGGTCTTACTTGAGGGAATTCATCATTCTGTACTTGGAATGTCTTTTTAGAAATGGCTTGAATATATAAATCTTCAGGGATGGTTTGCAAAAGCTGAAAATCTGAATTTCCTTTAGGAGGTCTTGGAAAATGTACAACTTTTTTCTTTTTTCCTTGTTGAAAACTGTAAACAATTCTTTTGTTTTCCCTTCAGCCTCTTTTCCCCAAGAAGAATTATGAATGCCTAACTAGCTGTGAATTCCTCAAATACATCCTGTCTGTGAAGCAAGGGGACTGCCCAGCACCTGAGAAGGCCAGTGGTTTTGCAGCTGCCTGCGTTGAAAGCTGTGAAGCTGATAGTGAATGTTCTGGAGTGAAGAAATGCTGTTCCAATGGATGCGGTCATACATGCCAAATTCCAAAAAATCTGTACAAAGGTAGAGATTATTCATATGTACTCATACTGGGCTAATAGTTTCAGGCCATAGTAAAGTCTCCTAGAAAAACAGGACTTTCATTTCATAGGAGCTTGTATGGATGGGAAGAAAGAGGAGAAGCGCTTATAGAGATGTGGCTTGACACTGAAAGGGTGGAAAGCCAGAGAATAATGTTGCTTAAGTTTCTGAATTTTTTTCTCCTTGTGAAGCCCATGTCTGGAAATCTGTGGAATGTAAACATGTGGCTATTATGAATCATCTTAAGCAGAACAAACTTGCCAATTTAGGTGAAATCTCACTTAATTTGATGCAGATGAGAGAGAATGCAGCAGGAAAATGATAAATAGTTCAAGTCCTATTAATCACAAATAATATTTATGTTTATAAGCCAAGCAGGTAGGACTACCAAACAGGAAGTGCGAGAAAATCTGGTAAAAAAACAAATCAATGCAGACTATTTGACATTGGTGTTCTTAATGACCTAAGAACAAAATACTGTAAGATTATAATATCCACATATATATATATTAATTCATTATTTAAATCTAAGACAATCTTACTCAAAATTTTGAATTGATTTGAGCCCTGAGATTCTGTGAAAAATGGTTTTCCTTGACACCTATTAGCACGAACATACAGACTAAGAAATAATTTACTTAGCCCAACTGCAGATTTTAATTTGTTGGAATTAAAAAAATCTTTATACATGGAAATATTCTGAAAATGTGCTCCTAGAACAGAACAATGACCATTTATGGAAGGCATTTTCTTGTTCCCCAGAGCTGGAATGTTTTGTTAAAAATCCACTGGCTTTACTTCAGTGATAAAAAAAAATACTAATCAGTTATTCTTCTGATAGCATGGGCTCTCTGTGGAGACCCTAACAGCAGAACTCTGAACTAAGCTCCAGGCTTAGGTCCGAATCCAGACTTATTTCCATCTGTGGATGGAAAGATGATAAAATATGTGGAGATGGTGATTTTATTTTTAAGTTCATTGCTTTAATTGAAATGTTGATGCATCTTTTTGGATGTCCCTAGTCATGAGAATGTATGTCAGAAATAATGTGCTTTGACTTTTGAATCCTGTCTTTGATTGTACAGGATGGGCCATCAGGAAGCACTGTCTTATTTAGTCACATAAATGGAGAAAATTTGATCTAGAAGTCATAGAGGTTGAGTAAGCATAAAACTGATGAAGACAGTACTCAAAAGTATTTTGAATAGCAGGCAATACCGTGATCCACAAGGGAAATTCCCTTGCTTCCAAGGATACTTCAGAGCAGCCCCTTTAAAACTATAAGGAAGTAATACACTCTTAAATACAGCACCCTTCAAAATGAAAATTATTAAAATGGATCACTTATTTACTTCTTTCATCTTCATGAGGCAAATGACCAGAGTGGTAAACTGTCATTCGTATTGTGTATGTAATGATTTACATGATGACGCTCCATACCACAACTACAAAGCATTCCAGTAAATGTAAGAGCTAGAAAAAGTAAAAACAAATCAAATGAGCAAGCAGACAAACAAATGAAATAAGATGACATGCTTTTGGAGAGGACACGGGACATGACAGGGCATGATACATTGTAAACTCCACCCTGGAAAGTCTACTGCTGTTCAGCCCAATTATATAGGAACAGAACTAACCTCCTCTAACATCTTATCACCTGTCTGCGGGAGGTGCTTGCTTGTAAGAGCATATATGTCTTGCAGGGGAAGTAGAAACCCAATACTATACTGCCTTCCCAGCTGATGAATTCAGCTAATTAGCCACTTCAACCTGTCTTTCTGCAACAAACGACAAATAGAAGCAGAACAAGCTTGCTATTCATTTCCTCCAGGGGCTAATGACCTTCTAGCAGCTAAGGAAGAGCAAATTCTACAAGCATGCCTAAGATCTAGCGAATAAGTTTAGGGCTTATTCTTATCATTTTGACAGCACCCACAGCTAGAAAATGAACTCCCATTGAATCTAAGAGTCTACAGAAGTTCCTGTAGTTTCACTGTTGATCAAGCTCTGGAGGTTAGTTAGAACAGGAGATATAAAATACCCATCTAATTTGCTGGATTTACAAAGTGGATTTGCCCTCTCGTACCAAGTGCTAAAGCCCAATCCTGAAAGAATATTAATGTGAGTACACTTGCACCAAAGTCATGTATTGCAAATGTTGTTGGATTAATATAACAAGTCCTGTAAATTGTTATTCTAATTGTTTATTGGCTTGCATCTTTAAACTGTCCATTATCATTGCATTTTTTCATCTCTGTTGGGAGTATTACTAATCAGTTATGTAGTCTTTACATTTTTGATTTCCCTTTACTGGAGATATCAAATGTTCCCTCCTACTCTTCAGTCATCTGCCTCATCCACCTCCTTTACATCGTCTCAACTAGTGAAGGAACATCAGAAAGTGTCCCTTATCCATGGCCTACCCAATTTTTTTTTCTATGTGGACATAATGACGTTATAAATAACAGTAAGTGACTAAAGTACATTTGGTACTTCAGAGAAAGAAATGGAGGCGGTACTTCTACATAGAAGTAAAAAAGTTTTAAATTGCAGAAAAAAAAAAAGAAGGGAGAGAAAGGGATGGGAAAAGCTTGATGAGATACACTTTGTTTAACCTGCACATATGTATCCCCGAGTAAGGACAAGGACATGTATCTTTTTCTACACTCAGCTGGTGACAGCAGAAAATATCACTTGTCACCTTTTTACTGTTCCGAAGTTAGAGGTATTTCAGGTGTGATGATACACCTACTTGCATGAACTTTCCAGGACCCCTTTTTAACAAAGATTTAGGGTTCATGCTGTCTAAGCCAGCCTAATTTTGTCTGAAACGTGCAAGAGAACAATCGATACAGCAGACCAAACTGCAGATCTGGGCAAGGTAAATTGTGAAGAGAAGATTATGACATTTAAAGGGTACGATGGTATGACAATATCATAATAGAGTAGCTGGAGCCAGATGGGCATCCACAGTTTAAAGGCTCTGAGTGTACATCTTAAAGGTGTGAATCTCTGAGTCTTTGAATGACTGTCTTTACGATCATAGTGATGCCATGAATGTACTCTTTATTGTCCAAAACCTTTCCATAGAAACTTTTTGAATTCCTGGGGAACCAACAGTTAAGATACAGATTCTTATGGTGGACCAGTGTGCATTTATTTTTTATGGCATGGGGGTGCATGTACCATCTGAAAGACACCTTTCAAAGCCTTTTTCCTGGGCTCTGGTATTGCACACATACAGCAATCAGTGATTTGAATTCTCCAGTTAAGCACTGCAGACTTCAGAAGACTAATTTGTTCCAGCACGATGAAAGGGCTGACCATTTACATAATAAAAATTACATTGAAGAGTGATTGGATCTAGACATCTGGATATGAAATTGGTGGTGCTGGTTCTACAAAAGTATTTTAAAATGCACTTGTGCTGTGCTCTGCTTGTTTGTGCTGCAGCGCTCCAGCTGCACGCAATTACGTAAGAGTGGAGAGACTGGGATACTGGCAATCAAGTGAATCCAACTGCCCCTAACACAAAGCAGATGGAAGTTTTCTTAACATGCAAATTGTAGGATTATTGTACATCATAATTAAAGAAGGATTTTCAAATGTGGAAATCCAAACTGACATGTTCTGTGATGTTCGTTAGATTAGACTAAGACTGCTGGCTGTTGAAGAATAGCCAGAATTTAAACTGCTGTGATAACCAGATTTAAGTACTGCATTTTCCTCAGGTTGCTTTTAGGTTTCCTCAAGGGCTACAATTTTTATTTGCTTATAGCTAATCGTATAATCAGATTTAGGAGAAGATCTCTTATAATATAAAAGTAGTTTGTTCACCTAAGGAAATTTTGGTAGTCATCTGTGGCAGACTGAGTAGGAAAGAATTTATTGAACCAACTCACACGGCTGGACTTACGTGGACACCCACTGAAATGAAAAAGTAACTAAAGTGCATAACTTGCTAAGAAGGTTTATATGTCAGCATAGAAATCTTATTTGTGACATAACCTGAAGTGACAAAATGCTACGTACTCAAATATATGAGTTCCTAAAGTCTGTCTAGGGAAAAATATCTAACACTTGATGTGTTGATTTAATCAAGAGATGCCAAATTGGAAGAGCTGCTTTTTCCTCTGAGGTACTGCATATGTTTTCAAAAAGGTGATGTTATCAGCAGTAGAAGCAACAGAAATAACTGTCTTTCAGTGTCACTGTGTAATGGGAAATTACTGCAAAATTTTAGAAAGACAACTTTGTCTCTGAAATGTAACAACGGGATAATATGCATGAGATATATCTATTCCAAGATGCTTTGGAATTACCTTTCCTAGATCTTTAGGGAAGAGTAGAGAGTGAGACGTCATACAATACAGCTGCATGAGGGTCAGTAAGATCATGTTGCCACTAAGAAGGCAAACAACTTTCTTAAGTATATCAATATGACTAATGTAAGATGTGTGAAATAATCCTGCTTCTCCAGTCTACACCATTAAGACCTTAGACATCATCTGTGTCCAGTTTTAGTCTTGACTCTGGAGAAGGGCTGTGGGTCAACGGGAGAGTTTCCAGAGACAACTGCAAGAACAGTCAGAGGTCTAGAAACACTGATTTAAAAGGGACATGGAGTGCACTATGGTTATTAAACTGAAGAAGAAAACATTCGGAGGCATGATAACAGTCTTGCGGTACATAAAAGTCTCCTCCACAGATGAAAGAAATAATCTGTTCTCCACAATCCATGAACGTCATGGACAAGTATCGAGTTTAAGATGCAGCAGGGGAGACTAAACGAGATAGTGAGAAAGCTTTCTAATGGTAAGGATAGAGACGTAGTGGAACGGATTACTATGTGAGGCTGTGGAAATTCTGTCATTAGATGTGTTTAAGCACAAATTAGGTCAAAAACTGAACAATGGGTGTAGCTGGTTCTGCTCGGGATGAAAGAGATCTTTCTCCAGGTTATCAAAGCATATTTGGAAAGTGTTTTCTGTGAGATCAGTTTTAGCTTAGAACTTTCAGATCCTTTAGTTTTTTAAATGAAATAAACAATTTTGAAGATTTTTTAAAAAGAAGTTTTACTGTTAGCATATCATCTCTGAGCACTTCTGAAACTCCCATGTTCATCAGCCTATCCATTCCCCCCTTTTTCCTTGTGTCTGAACAACAATCTCCTTTATTTTTTTAAATTTTTTTAAGTTTTTTTAATTATTTTTTTTTACACAGCTTCATCTACATATGGTTTAATTGCATCTTGTAAATTACTCACGTATTTTTTTCTGATGTTCCTATTACAGGTGTTCCACTGAAACCCCGGAAAGAATTAAAATTCATAGAACTTCAGTCTGGAGACCTGGAGGTGAAGTGGTCTTCAAAATTCAATATTTCCATTGAGCCTGTGATCTATGTCGTTCAGAGAAGGTGGAATCAAGGAATCCATCCAAGTGAGGATGATGCTACTAACTGGCAAACTGTGGCACAGGTTGGTCCTTTGTAAAGCAATATGGGTCCCTAGCTTCCAGACCATGATCTAAAGGTCCTCTTTAGATTGGAGAAGAGTTAGATCACTTACAGGTGGGCAGGCTCATGCAGAGGCATCCCTTTATAGCGTCTTCCTCCAGGTCACAGCAGAGCTGCAAACAGAATCCAGATCTCCAAGGCCTTACTTCACTGCTCAATGACCTGTTTTCTAGATTTACTCAGGAGAAATTAACTTCAGTGTTTTCACTTCCAGTTTTTCAGTTAGAGAAACATAGATGCTTTTGGAATGTATTGAAAATGACTACATAAAAAAATTTGTGAATATATCAGTAAAGAAGTAAATAGCAGTTTCCTCGTCCCCAAAAGAAAAAATACTGAGGTTTACGTTTTCAAAATGATTTTATTTTGTGGGTTTGCTCTCTACAGATAAAATCTATAGAACTGTCTGAAGGCTTGATTTTCATAAAACCAATGAGCGGCACTTCCTTGTAAGCAAATACTTATGATCTACTCGTATAGAAATTCCAAAGTCTCTGAAAGTCACAAATCTCTTGAAAAATGTAGTATTAGATACCAAAATCCACTGAAGAAAGCACTTAAGAGACATAGTCCTTCGGAGGTCAGTGGGACTCAGTGCACAATCTCCAAGGCATGGCTTGGGTCTCATGAAAAAGATAAGCAAATGAAATTGGTGAAAAGGCTATTTAATATTTTAAGATAAAACAAAGACTGGAAAAAAGACTAAAGCCTTTATTATTTGGAAAGTTTGTTTTTTCAGATGTTACCCTCCCAATTCAGAAAAGACTATGATGTCATGCTCTTATCACTCAGTGCAATCCTGACTGAAAATGTAAGATTCATGAGCAAATGTCTCTTAATGAGAAGCAGCCAACAGAGCATAAATTTTCACTTAGTTCCTTCCCAGTTTCAATCTGTTTTTTAACATGCTGACAGTCCACCTGGTTGGGAGAGTTCCAATCGTTTATCTTAACTGCTTCACCCTCATCCTCGCTGACAAAGAAAGTAAAATGCTGATTTTGAAAAGACCTGCAAAATGTCATTATATCTAGGAAAAAAAGGAAAGAGAGAATAAATAGAACCATCTAAACTAAAGGAAGGAGTTTAAATTCTGTGGCGATCTGTGTTAATTCTCAATTCAGATTGTATAGGAAAAAGCTATCTTAAAATGATGTCAAGCTTGTGAAACTGAACACTCAGAAGTGAAGTTCTTAGCTTCGATGTGGTGTTACAGGGGGCTGTCACTGTGTTAGAGCCTTGCTCAGAAAAAGTCACTGGCAGCAGAGCCTGGCATGAAACCCTGCTTATGCAAGCCCGAGGGAACGTGCAGACCTCCAAACCCCATAAAGTTGCAGTGACTTACTATTTCTCAGCTGAGGTGCAAGTCTTCAATCTGCATTCTCCATATTCAGCAAACAATCTCCTGCCTTTGCTACTAGGAAAATACCACATAGCAAAAATAAACCAAATCTGAATTACTCCCTGCTGTTACCCTGCTGTGTATACGTGCTAGACTGTGGAAGCCCAGCTCTCCTGGCTGGTGGATCCGAACAGCAAATGTAGCATACTGCTGTGCTTTTTCTCATCCCAGAAACAGACATCATGCATATTTCTGGAAGCGTGCACTATATATATGCTCTGTAGTAGTGGAGCATGTATGACCTTCTGCCTTCTTGCAGTGGAGAGGGTTGTTTCAGAGATGTGTTCCTGTGCAAGAATGACAAGAATCCTGACAGCTACCTTCCCTGGGTGTCTGTTACACACAGGCAGAAGGGGCTGAGTTAATCTCTGTGGCAGGAGAAGCCTCCTCCAACGTTCTGAGAACTTTGCTGTCCCTTCTGCATCACAAGAGATGTGTGTTTGATTGTGTGATGGACCCTACTGGGGATGTCTGTTCAGAACAAGCTTCAGGATGCCTGACTGGCTTTGTGAACTGTATGTATCTTATGTGATATAGAGGCTGGGCACCCTTGAGGGGTGCTAGTAATCAGAATTTCTGTCTCTATAGAGTACTGTACCTCCATGGTGTTTGTATTTTTAGGCATCCCACCAGGCAGTCAGATTTGTTAAGTGCGGCTACATGCAATAGAATTTATTTTGCAATATCAGCAACAAGGATGGATATCCAGTTTGACTAAAGTGACTGCGTGCACAGCCTCGGGGCTTTTCTTGTCCATAAAACTGAGATTTTTTTCTTGTACGATTCCAAAACATTGGGCTATGAGACCTTAATTGTAGGCAAAGGCTGTGAAGAGTTCATCCATTCGGCTGAAAACAGCCGAATGAGATGATGATGGCTTTTTCATTACTCTGTGACGTAAGCTAGAGAGCACGTAAAAAGCAGTTGAAGATCACGAAAGCAGGGGGTGAGGATCTGAATTTCTCTATGCCTATGCCCATATGTAATGTAATTATGCAAAATTATTGTTTGCGTCTTCTTAGAAGACATTTCATAATATTTTATCAGAGTTCTTCATTCAATATTCTATTTTAATTATCTGTCGAAGAAGAAATGGGGTTATAATTTTCAGTAATCAAAGAATCATAGAGTAAGAGGTTGGAAGGGACCTCAGGATCATTTGGTCCAACCTTTCTTGGCAAAAGTGTGGTCTGAACAAGCACCCTGTCCAGCTACATCTTAGAAGTGTTCAAAGTTGAGGAACCCACTTCTTCCCTCGGGAGATTATTCCAATGGCTGATTGTTCAGATTCTGAAAAATTTTCTTCTGTGTTCAATTGGAATATCCCCAGGAAGGAGCCAGCATCCTGTTGGCTTGCTTTGGCTCAGCAGCACACTGTTCACTCTGAGCTTGTTGTCCATCAGGACCCTCAGGTCCCTTTCCACAGATCTGATCCCCAGCCAGGTAGATCCCAACCTGTGCTGCACTCCTGGATTATGTTTTCCATGGTGCAAGACCTTACCCTTGTCCTTGTTGAACTTCACAAGGTTCTTGTTAGCCGACTCTTCCAACCTATCCAGGTGTTCCTGCAGGGTGGCTCTCCCTTCCGGAGTGTGCACTTCCCCACTCACTTTGGTGTCATCTGCAAACTTCATCAGGGTACACTTGATCCCATCATCCAGGTGACTTCTGAAGACACTAAAGAGCGTTGGGCCCAGCAGTATTGATCCCTGGGAGACCCCACTTGTGACACGTTGCCAGCTGGAAAAGGAACTGTTTACCACCACCCTCTGTGTGCAGCTTATCAGCCAGCTCACCACCCACCGCACAAAGCACTTGGCTAGACTGTAACGTATCAGTTTCTCCAGGAGGGGTCTAGAACCATGTCAAAAGCCTTGGAGAAATCCAGGTAGACAATGTTCACCACTGGCCCCACACCAACCAAGCAGGTTACTTTGTCGTAGAAAGCGCTCAGGTTTGTCAAGGACAGTTTGCCCTTGGTGACTCTGTGCTGGCCTTTCCCAGTCAAGTGTTTCATTTGACTTGTGATAGCTCCCAGGAGGATTTGTTCCGTAACTTTCCCAGGGTCTGAAGTAAGACTGGGGGCCTATAATTTCCTGGGTCCTCCTTTATGCCCTTCTTGTAGATGGGGGTGACATTAGCTGCGTTCCAGTCTTCTGGAACTTTATTTTAAGGTGTTTACTTTTAAAAAAACCTTTCTGCTTTCTATTTCCTTTACATGAGCTAATTTGCAAGTAATTTCTCATGTGTCATATAAACTTTTACTTGGTATTGAGAAGATAATTTTGAAAAAGTTTGTTTCCTTTGTATCATGTCACCGGGTCTTTTTTAATGTTTTCTTTTTAAGGAGGAAAGCTTAATCTATTAATACATTTTTTTAAAACTTTATAATTACAGTATATAAAGAAAGGAAACACATTGAAAACAATGTTAGTTATTTTTCACTTCAGGAAGAAAGAATTTTGTTAACTTTGGGTGTTTACTGCACATTTTTGGGAAAACATGACATAACTAACCATTTGACTAATTTGCATTAGTTAATATAGGAAATAAGTTACTAGTTAGTCTAGTTAGCTATGACGTACAATGTCCTAAGTGGTTATGCCAGGTTTCTTACGCTACTGTTTTTAACGCTTAACCAGCTGAGCAGGACCTGCTGCACTATCCCATCAGAACAATGTATATCGTGTGAACAAACTTATAATTCTGTGTGGTACTAGTGCTTTCTAAAAATAATAATATTAATTTTTCCATTGGATATTTAGATAGTTAATCATATTAAGTTAATTAATGAAGTTAATTCAAATATGCCAGGTCAGTCATATTCAGACAGAACATGTCTGTGTTGTGTGAACGGATGTCAAGTATATACACACACACACACTTACAGATATTTAAATGTATGGGCACCAATAATGAGGTTTACTTATTAATTTGTTCCTTTATTAAAACAAATAAGGAGTTATATTTACTGCTAGCTTGATTGTGACGAAACTTAGCGCTTCACCTTGGAATTGTCTAAACTCTGTGGACAACTAATCTTTTATAAAACTTAAAGTTTCTGAGACACCTAAAGTTCTGGTTTTGAGGATCACAAAAAGTTTCTTGACAGCAAGAAATCCCTGCTGGAGCTAGCCACCAGTGCTGTACAGTAAAGGTTTATTTCTCCATCTCCCAGGAGAGGGCTTGCTTTGGTAAGCATTCTTAGAGAGTGCCCACCTGGTGTGGGGTAGCATCCACCTGAAAGAGGCAAGGTCTGCTGTCCTTTGATAGAGTAGTGGATGCAGCACTGTCAGGTTTCTTCTGTATCAGAGGAAACCCTGGATGGTATCCCTTCGCTCTCTGAACTGCAAGTTCTTTTATCACTGTGCGTAGTTTCAAAAGAAAGGGTAGAGCTATGAACTCAGCAGGGGAAGGCTGAACTCTCCTATTTTCCATTAAACCTTTGCACTACAGAAGGGAATCCAGGATTGATATTGTGAAAGAAAGGGAAAGAACACAGTGCAACAGTCCATTGCTTACTGTAATACCACCCAGCCTACCATTTAGTGAGCTTACATTAATATAAGACAGATATTGAAAGGACTCTGAGTATTATGATCTCAGCTCCAAGCATACTTTAGTGAGAACTAACTGAAGCAATTAAACAAAAAAAAAAAAATCAATTTACCATTTGGATAGTATAAAATATCTCAGTAATATTTGGCTCCTTGAAATTTATTAAATCTGTGTAAAGGTTGCTTAGAGGTGCCAAATCAGTTTATACTCTCTAATCCTGGAATTATACTTCCTGCATGCCATTGAGTTTAACAGGAGCTTTGCCAACAAAACAAATGATGAAAGTACTAGGCCCGAGGCAGGTTCATAAATTGAAATAAATTTGGTGATATGGATTGACAGATCATTTGATCTTACAGTATTTCACGGTTGCCATGGAAGACTGACACAACTGAAAGCCTGTCTTTTAATCAGTCCTAGCAGAATAACTGAGCTAATGCAAATGACAAACAAGATTCCTTAGCTGAGCAATTTGGGGTCAAGCCTATTCAGATTATGATAGCCTTGTAACTAAATTCAGCAAATCTGTTTTTAAAAACCCACAGTGTTGTAACTAGCTAATTGCAATTAGATATTGATCCTGACCCTGATCTTAGTTGCAGCAATGACCTGGATATATCCTTGGGGTTTTTTTTTTCTGTTAATATAGTGGTAGTTTATTTTACTCTAGTTTACTGTCATGTTTTATCTGTAAGTTCTTGAGTATGTGGACCTACATGCTGGAAAAAAGTAGCACATTTGAGTGCATCATCAAATGAAAATAATAGTAAAAGTTTATTCAGGTAGGCTCTTTCTTCCGTAGGGGAATCCCTTCATTGGACAAGATAATTCACTCTGCAGGTAATATAAAAGCTAAAAAAAAGTAAAGATGAGTCAGACAAAGAAAGCATTAGGGCTGTCCTGCCTGCTTAAGCTATAAAGACAAATACAGCAGTCTGAACGGAGAAGGACTTTGAGTAGCACCAATATGTGAGGGGCTCAAATCCTGCAACATTTACCAGTCTGAAAGCAGTCGACAGAGCAGTTTAGAAAGGCTTTCTTTCCTTTACATGCACACACAAACAATATATCTGTTTCCCTAAATTTTGCTCGTCACCAAATGAAGAGATTAAGTGTAGGCTAACATCTACATGTTGTGTTGGTCATGGCTCTAAAAATACCATTGCAGGAGACTTGAAGCAACTTCCTTAAGTTCTGGCTGAGTTAGCTCAGCAGCTGCTACTTTCTTACACAGACTGGTAAGAGCAAAAAGCAGACATGATACTGTGCCTTTTTTAGGAAGTGCTTGGCACCATTGCAAGGAACATTGAATCCTGTACAAGGCAGGTGGATTTTTGAAGTTACAGAAAACAGAGCTTGTGAAAATAAATTGGTGTCACTACATTTTTAATGAGCTTGCATGTTTGGTCAGTAATGATAATCAGTAATGATTTTATGGTATATTTAGACATACACAGGACATTTGGTTCAGGTTCATGTGTTATTTTGATTGAAGAATTAAATTGAAATGCAGTAAACATGCCAACCTAAAATAAATTGAAAAACGGATAATTGAGAGGCAATTGCAAATCTAAAATCTGCAACAAGTGGATGAGTTTCTGATGAGTTTTACAAAAGTGCTATGTGTTCCGTACTTGGCAGTGATTCAGGGGTTACCAGGAGGCTGTGTTCAGTTCTTGTGTTTGTACCCCAGGAAAAAAAAGAAACAGTGCAGAAGATAGCTCTTTAAAAGTTTAAAGGGGGAAAAAAGACAAAGGAAAGCAGGGCTTAGAGTAACAGCACGTAAAGCACCTCCTACTGAAAGGGTTCAGGGTGCGTCTATGCTTTTTCCATATTTCAGCTGCTAAGGCACTCCCCACAGAAGGTGGAAATTGAACTCATGACATTAGCAGTCTCAGTGGGTGTTGTTGGAGGAAAGGTCATCTCCTGTGATCTGAGCAAGGTTTGCAGGGAAGAGTTAAAGCTGTGAGTGTCTCTTTGACATAAGTGCCAAAGATCTGAAGAAGGCTTACATTCATTACCTGAGGGTTTTGTGTTTCCTATGGGCCAGAAAAGGCGGCTTATCACAGCGCTGGATTTTGTGAAGCCATTTTGGACCCCTAATTCTCTGAGAACAGGAGAAATGAGTCCTGTGACCTGGGGCAATGAGTTCCCTGAAACATCAACACCTGAACATCTAGGCCCTATACACTAGAGAAGGTTGTGATAACTAGAAAACTAATTCTGTGAATTTAACACTTCACTAGTTTTCTAAAGGTTACTTTTTCCAGAAGAGACCTGCAATGCACTGTAAAATTGGGTGGTTATATGATTTTGTTTGCAGCTGTAGATGCTTTGCAGTGCAGAGTGATGCTCAGAGTCAGGTGAAGTGGTTGCACACAGCCTGCCAGCACTGGTGCGTATTAAAGTGCCTCCCCTACCTTTCAGTCTGACTTACTGTTGTTGCATGGGAGATGATAGCACAACTAGCCGTGTCAGAACGACGAGTGTAAACATGACATTTTGCCCACCAGACTACAGACGAGCGAGTTCGGCTGCCAGACATCCGAGCGAGCAGGTGGTACCAGTTCCGCGTGGCAGCTGTGAACGTGCATGGGACGAGAGGCTTCACGGCACCCAGCAAGCACTTCCGATCCTCCAAAGGTTAGTTTTTGTTCGCTGTGTCTGGTGCTCACCTTCCACTCACTCACACATGGAGCGCAACCTGACCTGCCTACTTTTGTGGCAGAGGGTTTTGAAAAGGTGGGGGTTTGGGTAGTTTTGCCACTGGCTTTAGAAATAGTGTGAGATTTGTTTGAAGCTGGCAAAATAGTGAAAGGTTAAAGATGTCATTATTCTTTTATCAGTAAGGGGTCTCTATGAACAAACCTCTTTTTAAACATTTTCCGCAGGGCTGGTATCAAGCAACATGACCCTGACCATGAAACATGAAGGAACTGGGGTTTCAGTGTGTTATTCTGAGAGGTTCCTCTTATTTTTCTTTTTGCTTATGAGAAATATGTTGCTGCCATATGTTTAGCAGAGTATTGAAATACTTTGTCGCCTATATCTAATAATGGTAGCAACATTATTTTGACGCAACTGCGGGCTCTCTTAATATAGCATATCTTTCCTTTTGCTAGCACCAATCATAAGGGCTTGAGAATAAAAAGGGTGTAAATGCTAAGTAGCATGATTCTGTTCATTAGAAAGGCATGCTGGCCAATCCACAAAGCATTATAAGAATTTTTGTTGCCATTTCTGGTTTTGCAAGGATTTGGGTAATAAAATAACTTTGGAAATTTTTTTTGTATCAGTTAACGGTACTTGGGGGATGGGGGAGATGGAAACGGATCTCCCCTCCAGTGAAGCTGCTGTCATTGTCCCTGGTGTGCCTTTGACCCACGTGAAGCAAAATTTTCCCAGATGACTCTCAGGCATAGTATAGGAGTTAGCACAGGCGAGGAACTACTCCCAGCAGAGAAGTGGTCTGGATGTGGTCACCCTCTCTTAAAGGCAGTTGATAATGTGTGTATAGCCAGACCGACCCAGTTGACTTTAGTGCCAAAGGATGAGATCTATCACTCTTCACTCTAATAGAGGTAGTTTCTAATAGAAAGACTTGTCTTTGTTTTAGTAGGGACAGAATCTTTACACTGGCATAAAAAATACTTCAAGGAGTGCATTTCCTCCTCTTTCTGCAGATAGAATTTTCTTGCAGTGCAGGCAGTTTCCATCTATGGGTCTCGTCCTAGCTTTTAGCTTGCCATTTGGCCATAGTCAGTCCTAGACAGTGTCTTACTGTCGATGTAGTTATAGAGATCATGCAAGTGCTTTTGCTGGTATGGGTGGTTTAATTACTTACTGAATAAGTATACATTAGACTCAATAATTTTTTGGTCCTATAACCACATTTATGGTAGGAAAGTTGGGTGGCATAGCTATCTCATTACTGCTGTGACCACAAACCTTTTCAAGTATAAAAGAAATATTATTTTAAGAATTTATTATACTGAGGTGGCATATCATTTCAGTAACATCAAAAATACAGTTCATTCAAGCTGCGTTGAGCTTACTGCAAGGACTCAGCAGCAGCAGTAGCTTTCTCTTTGCTTTTCTTCATCAGCAACACTTTGGCAGATACAGCACTGCATTGCTGAATCAGGCAGCAATGTTCTTTTAAACTCAGATCATTGTCAGATGTTTTACTGAGTTTGTAAAGATTTTCCAACTATTCTGCTTGGAACTACTATAATTGCAGTTACATAAAGGTATATCACGGTATCACTGAGGTTTTGGCTTGAGTGTGGCATTTTCAGGCAGGTTTTGTATTACTTTCCAAAAAATTCATCTCCTTCTGAGTGTGCCAGCCACAGGAGTATATTGTTCAAAATACCTACATCGGTAGTGAATATAAGAAAATCCATGGTAAGTCATACTGAAGGTCTCTCTAGCCCAGTATCTTACCCCAGACGAAAGTGGGGTTTTGGAGAAAAGCATAAGAGCATGATAAGCGCATAGGGATATTTCTTCGGAATAGGCTCCCAGCTGGCAGTGATTTGTGTTTCAGGAGCTTGTGGTTTTGATATGATTCCATGTTAGATACCAGAGTCCTCTTTTTCTGTGGTCTCTGCAGCTGCCCCTGAAGCGCTGTCCTTGAGTGCTGCTCACAGCTGTCTGGTGGAGGCAGGGAGCACTTTTAGGACTTTGTGACAAGGGCAGCAGGAGCCAGTAGTACTTCTGCATGCTCTTACCAAATAAAGCAAAATAATGGGATCTTGATAACGGCAGAAAGCATGTAGCCAGCATTGTTCACAAGGCTTCTATAGCCCTCAAAATAACAGTTTTCAAATCTGAACTCCAGCCCTTGGCAGAGAATTGTGCATTGCCAGACAAACAACAAGGAGTTCAGCTATCAGCTTCGTAGCCAAAACCATCCTGTTCTAGCAGCTCATTTGACTGCTTTAGAGGCTTTGGTATTGTCCGTGGTTACTATAAAGACACCATGTTCTCCAGATGAAATGTGTAGAAGCGGTAGGTGACACAGATGAAGATGCTGCTGGGTGGTGACTGCGGGAATGATACCAGGATGCTTCAATCAGTAGCTCTTAGCCTCCATGTCCCCGAGTAGGCACTCGTAGCAGTAACAGTTATAGTGTCATATAGGCATTTAATTAGTACATTGGAGCTCAGCAGGAAGTGGCGGCCCCTGCCTGGCAGAGAGGCAAGAAGCCGCTGCTCAGATGAGCCTAGTTTTTTGAATGCCAGCATCTACCAGCCCCTGCTGAGCTCCTACAGGCACATTTAACCTCTAGTTTGGAAAAGGAAAGCAGACTTTGGCACGTCACCTTCGGAAGGTTGCTGACTCTCTGTGCTACATTTGTGTGAAGTGTGGACAGAAATTCACATTAGTTCTTGTACTGTTTCAATTCACCCTGTTGTGCCAAGACCAAGAGAAGATTATTATCTTTGTAAGGTTTAACAGAAATTTTCTTCAAAAAGAAACCCTTTGATCAGGAAACATGACAGCAATTCCTAAGACAGTTTCTCACACAAGATGCTGAACTTTTACCAATTGCTCATAAGTTATAATGAATAGCAAATTAGTTGGGTTTGTTTTTTCTTTAAAGGAGGACAAACATGATATATAATCCGGATCTAGGGAGGAGTATGGCACCACAAAGTCTCTGTCGCTAAATATTTTAAGCTGTTAAAAAGAACATTCAAAAACATTTCTGCTGTAATTATTTGGAGAATTTTGTCTGGTTACCACAATACTGTTTTATACTATTTTGTGTTTTTTGCAAATGAAAAAAATGTGATCTCTAAGGAGACACAACAAAGTAAGGTTTTGTTTTGTTCAAAATAATGTTAAGTCTTCTGAGGTATATAATTTCCATAAACTTTTCTATCACTAAATAAATCTCCTTATTATCCAAATCAGTTTAATTTCCCAGTCATGAAAGAGACAAAAACAGAAAAACAAGAGTATTTCATCAAGCATTCCAGCTTACCATTCTTCATCTAATTGTGTTTTGAGGTTTTATCTGCTGCAGCTTATGATGCGCTTATACTGTAAACATTTGAGGTCAAGGTTTATTAGCTTTTTTACACTGTCTCATGTCTTCATTTATGGCATTAATCTGTAAATAATGAATAATCGAAGTGACATAGCTGAGAGAATTTATGAAACAGAGGTTAAGCAGAGATAATTTTTTTATGCCATTTATTTCTTTTTTTTAAAGGGAATGAAGGGTTTGTCTGGGCTTGTCTGGCATGGCCCTTCACAGGGAATGGAAATGATGCTTCATTTTGCCAAAATGCAATTCCAAAGTTACAAGAAACACTCATTAGACTATGCCTCTCTGTTTGGAGCAGAGTGACTAGAAGATGAAATGAATACTGCACCTAGGAGAGCGGGTTCTTTCCTAGAAGTAGGACTCTGCACATGGATTTTCAGATTGATACTGTCGGCTAAAATTGACCAAAACTTTCTGCTATTTCGACAGTAGTTTCCACTTCACTTTTCAGTGTTTTTAAATTGTGTGTGCTTTCCTTTTCATTTTCAACTGAGTGGCAACAATTTACAATAACAGCAATAAATAAATCTAACAGAATGCCTATCAGAAAATTTTTGATCCCCAAAGGTACAAATATATTTCTCTTCACATTTGGAGTGGCTCCCTCCAAACTGCTTCATTTTCTCTGGAAGCAGAAGAAAACTCTTCCTGCAATCCATAAAGGAATCTTCTTGGATGAAAAGGTTCCTGTGCTTTTCTCCCATTAAGCTGGCATGGGATAGCCTAACCTAACTGGTCAGAAGCTGCTTGGCACTATTAATACAACTTCTGATTTGCTGCATTTAGGTAGGAGTTTTTGGGCTATTTTTTCCTAGCGTTTTATGATTTATGATGAGAATGAACTCTTAGTAACAGAGACCGCAGTCAACTAGAAGGATCAGTGTTACATTTCCGTATAATACATTATCTTGCTGGTCTGTAGTTAGGTGCTATGCCATTTTCTGAGACAAAAACAGGCTATAAGGTGAACTCAATAAGCCCAAACCATCTGATCCTTCTACCTCTGCTAAAGGTTTTTATCTTCAACATGAAGGCAGTTGCTAGCGTACACAGGATAAATTGTCAAGCAAAAGGAAGCAGACAACATTGTTTTCACAGCACATAAGTACCACGCTGGATGTGATTTCATGCATACATTACAGAGTGTTAGTAAAACCAGAACAGACACCCACTTCCAGCAATAAAATTCTTTCTGTTGCTCCTCTGGGATCAATGATTTTTTTATACTGTTGTGCAGCTGGTTTATGTGTGCCATTTCCATTGGGCAAAGCCAGTCCTCCCGCTTATGCCTTGGAACTGTTTAATGGTTGGAAACTTGTCTGTAGAGCAGCTTCAGCAGATTTTTAGAGTTGAAAGGTCTAATGTTTAAAAGATAGCAATGGGAGATCCATATTAAGTCAGAAAAAAAAAGCTCTATAAACCAGGGTTTAAATTAGAATCAAACTTGCTATCACTTTTACAGCTCAGAATGAGAATTCTGGTTCTGATGTGATTATTTTCTTCTCTGATATATATTCCAAATCATTTACTGTTTTCATTACAGTTGCCACATTTAGAGCCAAAGTGGATGTGTTGCAGCAGTGTGTGATGTGATTCTTGTGCATAGCTTGTCCGTACTGTTTTGTTAAGGTTGCAAAGTGCTTCCAGATCCTATTGATTGAAAGAATTTTCTAAAATATAAATTGTCTATCACTGTGTTTACAAATATGAGTGTGGGAAGATGTGTATTCTGAAATGGTGATGGTGTGAGGGTTTTCTTTTTTTCTTTTATTTGCAGCAAGGAATCCTCCCTTTTGGGGACTGGAGACAGAGTTTTGCTTGCAATGGCTGAGTAGCCACAAGAATTTAAGTCCTTTGGGTATATTCAAGCCAGATACAATCCAGACAAATGCAGTACTTACTCCATGTGCTGGAACAGCAGCTTCAGCCTTGACCTAATGAAGCTATCATTTCTAGCAGCGAGAAGTGATTTATTTGTCAGGCTGCTGAGACCAGAATTTTTTCGGATTTGAGGACAGCTGTCTGTGCCAAATTTGTGTATATATATAATGACGTTTATTTTATTTGAGTTGTAGTATAAACTGCAAAGGAAAAGCTGCAGCTAGCAGCACTCTTTCTGCAAACCAAAGGCTTTGATTTAACACTCAGATAAATTCACGTATATAAAATTTCTGAACTTTAAATTTGAAAAACTGGCAGTAGTTTCCATTCCAGTGATGTAATGTTCATGTATCTGAATTATACCATATATATGTGGGCAATTAGTCAAAGAAATCACAGGTATATGAAGACCAACAGTAGACTGGCTGTTAGCTTCATGGTCAGCAGAATGCCAGGTTAGCTTCAAAGTCAGGTTAACAAACACCTTACGTGTATAAGCTTTATAATCTACTACCAGTTATTATACTTTGAAGTATTTCAGCACAAGTTGTATACTGCTTTTAAGGCCTGCGTAGACATAAGCATAACAGAACACATTGTAGAAGCATGACTTTTCCATTCAATAATGCAATAGTGAAGGCTCAAAAAAATCAGAAAAAAACCCAACTGATCTGTTATCTGGTAATGGGCAAGCATGTAATATGGAGGAGCATGCTCTTATACTTAACAGTTTTTTGGGTTTAGGTCTTTTGGGGGGATTTTGGCTTTTTTGATGGGGAGCTTTGGAGAAGTCTGGGATTTTGGTTTGGGTTTTAGGTTTTTTGTTTTTTGGTTGGTTGGTTTTTTTGAGGGTGGGGTTTGGGTCATTTGTGTTTCGTTCCTGTTAATAGCAGAGATCACAGTATCTTGCCTTGCTGCTAATCCTTCTCACCTGTTTGTTTTGCTAGTGAAACTCAATCTTTTCAAATTAAGGAAAAGATAATTATTCTTGGGGTTTTGGCTTATAAAATGACGGTTCTGCCAGTTGTAGTAGTGATGAGTGTCATGGAAATATATAGAAATAGACGGATAAATTATATAGTGGTATTGAAATACTTAATATGGAATGGATCCTCAGCTGGTATAAAATGCTCACTAAGTGGCTTCATATTTCAGGTGATATACCCCAAATCTAAGAACTATTTTGCTCTGTTGTCTGGACAATCAGACAAGTTTTTTTCAGGTCATTAAATGCAAAACTGTAATAAATTAAGTTGTGTTCATCTTTGACATCTTATATCCTTCTAGTTTATTTATTCTCCAGCTTAGTGTACTAATTTTAAAAAAAAAAAACCTCTTCTGGAAAATACGGCACTTTCAAGTGTTGCCTTTTCATGTCTGTCAACTGCAGATCTCCTTCCTTTCTGTCTTCTGCTGCTACCACCACCACTCTTCCTCCTGTTCAAAGGCATTTTTGTGGATGACATTTGTGAGGCTTGCAAAAGAGAGGCTTTGAAGAAAGGGGACGCTCAGGAAAATGTTTCTGCTATTGCTGTATTATTTCACACACATATTCCTTTTACAAGGATGTTCTCCATTTCCTAAACTGTAATTACCCAATGATTTTTAATACAATGTTTACATTCTCCCATACCAAAGGAGAAACTCTACTAGGCTTTCTTTTAAATATGGATCAGCCTTGTGTCTGTTTCTAGGGAGCACAGAAGAAATGCCACTGATAAAGTAATGTTTTCAATAAACTGTGCAATTATAAAAAGCCTAGGCTGAGAAGCTGGCACTATAGAAGTCAGAAGAAATGATCTATTGGTTTCAGCATGCACATAGTTCTTCCTTACTGTTTTCTTTTTCTGCTTATGTTGCTGAGGAAAACAGGGGTGTTTGAAGTTACCTTAAAAAAAATAATCCTGTGATTCTGAGACATATGAAAGCTCTGTTCTGGTCAATCACTAACTTTATAAAAGGAAGTTTACACTCTATCTTGCATTCTTATGGGGACAGAAACATTTGAAAGGGGAAGAATGTAAATTTGGTAATTTGCTTTTAGATATAGCAAAAATTGGTGAATAGAAATTCAGAATATTTTTAATCATGTAAAATGCTTTCTTCAGAAAAGCTATTTCATTTAACTTTTAGATTATTTTTTTAATGACTCTCAGAGTCTTTTATACGTGCAGAATGAAGACAAGTGTGTTTTATGGTTAGAATGCTTTTGGCTTATATCTGACCATTTGTGAAGACATATTTTCTAAAACACTTTAATTCTATCCTATATGTTATGTATAAATAATACATGATGCATAGTACTTCTGGGAGATAACCTGAATAATTCACCTACAGTAATATGATCATGTTGCACTTCAGGTTATAAATGTTTTATTGCCATAATACATTGTCATATAACATAAAAAACCCTAGCATTTTAAATCAGTGAAGATGAATACTTAATAAAGATTTTGGATTTATAAATCATGATTCTGTTTATGTTTATTGTACCTAAATTTCATTTTATGTCTACTTATTTTATTAAACAATAGAAGTAAATGAAAAGTTGTGTTAGAGAACAGTACAAACCATTTAACTAAATTCATCTCCTAAATATATCCCCTCCAATATAAACAGCTTTGTATACTTTAAGATGGAGTTGTTGGCTACTTCACAGGTAAGGAAATAAGTGTTAAAACAGTGCTTCTCCAAAGCTAGACAAAAATAAAGGGAACTGGTTTGCAAGCTGATTAAAAAAGCGAGTGAGAAGAAATAAGAATTCCTATTATTTTGAAAATTAAGTTAAATTTCTAGAATTCTTAAAATCAAGTATGCTTTGTAACTTTTATGGCCAAAAAGTTGGGTTGAATTATATGTGTGAGGAAACAGGGGCATCCATTACTATTTAACTAAAATGGCATGTGTGAGGAAACAGGAGCATCCATTGTTATTTAACCAAGAGTCCTGTTAAATAACAGGAATAAGCCATTATTTCACATCTGCTGGTCTTTAAAAAGGAAATGCTGTCTTTACTAATTCTGAATGTGTCAATTTCAATGAACCAAATGATGGAATTTTTCAGTGAGACCGTTTGTCATAGGGATTATCTGATGAACTTAGTATGTCTGGAAAGTTTATTTAACAGCTCATTTACCATTATAAAAAGATGCAGGTGAACCATGCAGTAAATGAATGCCTGATGTCCCCTCTGCACATGTCCAGTTATATTTTTGGCAAATAAGTGGTGGCTTATATGGCTAAAAAGTTATATGAAGATATAACTTTTTTTTTGAGCAGATTGTTTTTTCTTGGCTATAGGTCCATAACAGGCCTTAATTATTATGATTTTCCTTTATTCTGCCTGATCACTTCTGATTTTATTTAAGTGGCACTGTTTACTTTTATTTAAATTTTGGGTTTGCAGTTTCCTTATATTTTGTCAACAATGTTCGGCTACCACAGGCATTTTAAAAAAAGTATGAGTTAAAAAGTAGGGTTAAAAAGTAGGAATTAGTAAATAGTAAATCAGACTTTCAGAGGCTCCGTTGCAAAATTTCCATTGATTCACATTACTCAGGGCCAGGATATTATATAGTAGGTCCACAAGGAGGACCTAACATTCAGTATTGGAAAAGGTTCAATATTGGAACCTCTGACTGTAAAGGTGTCCTTCTTGACTCTAGGGTCAGCACAGAGGCAACTGAAGGAATAATATTTCAGTTGATATCGACCAGAAATTAAACCAAAATAGCGAAATAAATCACAGGGGTAGCTAATTGTTTTTTGTTGTTCTAAAAAACCCCTATAGAGTTCTATGGCATCATATTATATCCTTACATCTTAATTCTGTTTATTCTAAGGAAGTGTTTATGTTTGTGGTGCTAAATATCAATACTAGAATTTTGAAGAAGGAGTCAACATATAGAAACATCAACAACACAGAATAATGGCAAAATTAGATGCTAACCCATAATTTTTATTTCAGTAGAGCTTGAATTTCTACAACCTACAAGAAGCCATATCGCTTGTGGGAGATTCTTGCCTGATTTTTCTTCAATGTATTGATAATATTTAATCCAGCTCATGTATGCCTGGTAAGATGAAGATGATTTTTACCTTATCGAAGATGATCTTTACTTCAGAATCTTTTTGTTCGTTTGTTTCCAGATCCATCTGCTCCACCAGCTCCATCTAATATCAGAATTGCCAATATCAGTGCAAACAATGATGGGAGTGTAAATGTACTGATCACTTGGGATCTTCCAGAAGAGCCTGATATCCCAGTGCACCACTACAAAGTCTTCTGGAGCTGGACATACAGCAAATATGTAATCCCAGCTAAAAAAAAGAGAAGGAAGATTACCGATGGGGTAAGAAAGAAAATAATAAGACAGAAATATGGCTTATTTCTGGCACAAAATAGAGTGTAAGTATAAAATATGTGAGAAATTGCAATGATTTCAGCAGCTGGTATAGTAGTGGTCTTAATTTTTAATATCACCAACCTTATAGACAATTTTGATCTCTCAATCTCTATCTTTCTCTGAACTCAGGGAGAGGTAGACTTCTGCCTTAAAATGCAGTTAAATACTATAAGATTTTGCAGGAGAGATGAATAGAAAGTTAAATGCTGTTTATCCTCTAAATTCAGGCTTATTTTATTACTGCTTCTTAAAGATACAGTGCTTGTTTTATTTAAAAAGCCTAACATCATTTGTCACATTGTTCTTTCACTGTGCAAGTACAACTTGTGACGCTGTCATATAGAATAACCATTAAATAGTCAGTATAGCTCCAAGCGAAAAACAAGCCCAAAACTCTTTAAATAAGCTGCTGTACCAAAGATCTAACGTATTTCCACGGTGGCAAGTTCCTATGAGTTTCTTGAATGATGTATCAAATGTGCTTTACTGGAAAACTCTCCATTGTGATATCCTTAAGCATATTGCATATTATTTTAAAGTAGTTAACAGAAATCAATTACAGACAACAGGCTGAACTAAATACTCTCTGCTCTGAATAAATGCATTGTGAGAATTTGGTTCCGTGTCTATGTTAGCACCACAGTTTGGCTCTGGCTGCACAGTGATGAACAACAGCCAGAGGGTTGTAGTTCTCTCTCTGTCTCTCAATCACCAAAACCTGAGAGAAATAAAGCCAGTTATTAAGGTGGTGTGCTGGGTTCACCTACAGCGGATTGGACACAGCAGAGGTGCCACCATGGAAGCGTGGTGGAACCATCTCTTCTCACGGGAACTGATGGGTGATCAGGGTCTGGAGGCTGCAGAGCCACCATCTCCAGCTCTGTGCTGGGCAGGCAGGAAAAGGAAATTTCCCAGCAAATGTAGACAATATTTGAGTACAACATTGGCACTGTTAATTGAGCATTATAGTCAATGTTATAAATAGCACAAAACAAGTAAAGGTAATTGATATGGAATGCTTTCGACAGTCCCTGAAATGTTAAATATGGCAGTATGTGGTTATGTTTTTCAGTCTAGATTGACTGTCAGACTTCAGAGGCACGAAGTATTCTAATGCAAACACAGAGTAATGTCTTCTGTCTGAGATAGGGGCTAGAAGGGCATTTTTATAAATACATTAAAAAAATTTAGAAGTGTAAGAATACTGAGAACTCTTGGCTCTTCTTGGCAATATCATGACACTTGCATTAATTTATGGATTATTGACCAGAGAATGATAATCCTGCTCCAGTGTTTCCCCATTTAAGACACTTCCATGACAATGGAAACTGTATTTTTTCTTTTCTGTTTTTCATTCTATAGTGGAAAAGTGTTCTTGCCAATGAGGGCGTATTTTTGGTTGTGGTTTTTGGTGGTTTTTCTTTCATTTTTGTTTTCAACAGTTGAAACAAATAGAAAATATTGACAAATTTATTGAATGTTGGGGTTTAGTTTTCTTCAGACTGACTGTCTCTAGGAAAAAGTTTTCAATTGCTTTGCTAACAGAGAAATTGGGGAATAAAAAGTTTAAATTTCTTCGACTAATACAGTTTGGCATAAGAAAAAAACTTGTTATATGTAAAAAATACCCTTTAGTTTTGACCTAAACTCTAGGTGTCTGTATTTGCCAAAATCATGTAAGCATCAAGAAGGTTAATACTTTTAAAATGACACAGAAACACAAAATATTTTTTTAAAAAGGAAATTTTCCTCTGTTGAAATTTATACATGAGTATTCTTTTCTAATTTCAAAAGAGTAGCGTGCCTAAGATAACAGGTCTGCTTTTAATAAGGGTCTGTGTTTCAGTAATACTATAACTACTTTGTGTATTTATTCTCTTCCATTATAGGCCCAAAATTATGTGGTCTTGGAGGGACTCCAACCCAACAGCAACTACAATGTAGAACTGCAGGCAGTAACACGTTGGGGTCAGATACGCCTAAAAAGTGCTAAGGTTTCTCTCCATTTTAGCACAACTCAGGACACCAGGAGTAATAGTGAGTAATTGTATTCAAACACCTGAATGCTTTACCTCTTCTTTTTCTAGAATTTGAATGTTTTATATAATAATTTCCTGAATTAAAAAAAATAATTTTCTTAAATCTTTCTGTTTCATATCATAGTGATCCTGTCTCAGTGAAGATGAGTAACCTTTTAATGTTAAATTTCTTATTGAAAAACTAGTGACAGTTTGTGCCTAATTCTTTATCTTAGATCCTACTCACCTGAAATAAGCAAATACAATGGAAATGGAAGCATTTGCATGACTGGTGTTAATATTTTTTTAAATGCAATATAGGTATAAATACTTACTATATTTGTCAGTCGCTGGAATAGAACCATGTCTGTGTCTTTGTCTCAACTGGACAGTTTTAGCTTGCAATGCTTTTCAAAATCCTGACTATTTTTAGTAGTCCATTAATTCAGACTCTTCGACCATACAAATGTGCATCTACTGTGAACTAATACAAAACATCAGTTCTTCTATTAAGGAATCTAAAACGCTCCATGCCCAACAAACAATGAATTCCTAAGAAATTATTGCACACATAGGACCCATATTCAAATTAGAATCCAGAGGTCTTTAGATGTCGGGTTATTTCTTGTTAAGGTCTTCCTTAAACCTCATATGCTAAGTAATATAATTGACAAGCAGATCTGAATCTAAAAGTAAACCATGATTATTCATCTTAGTTAAATGCTATTTATATAATTACAATACAATACCAAGTTACTACCCCACCTGCTGATGTATCTCTGATTAACAAATACAGCAAAATTCAGATAATAAGATGTTAAAGAATATAATTTTAAATATCCTGTCATGACTTGATTTCATTTTCCATCCATTCACATTTTCTTTTTTTTAAAGTACACTCAAAGTTTAAACTTTACTTGTCACCATTTTCATAACATAACTGTAATTACTCTCACCCTAACTAATAAGTTGCTGTTGTTGCTGGACCCTCCTGCAAGTATATGCACTTTGGATATACATAAAATATTTTAAAGTAGTTGTTAGTTATGACATACCTTCATATCCACAGTTCTTTCCCATTTTAATGTACCAAGAAGATAAAATAGACATAAGGTCCTTCTTTTTCCCATATTAAGTGCATTTTTACTACCTTTTTGATCCATTTGAAGAGACAGCAGAGGGCCAAGTTTTCATCGCTTCGGTACACTGAGTCTTTGCTTGAAATCCATACCAGAATATAAGCTTGAATCTCCACAGTGTGTACATAAGGCAAGTTTGGGTTTACTCCTCAGTGAAGCCCAATGTAAATGAATATAACAGTTGTGCCCTTTCCACACTGTCTCCCCTAGAGTGTACCTGTGTTTTGTGTCATCCCCTAGAAAAGCGACCTAGTTTGCAGTATTGTGCATGTTTTCGTTTCTTTTCTATATGTACACAGGAGATGCCATAGAAGAAAAACTACAGTGGGAACTGGGTGTTTAATTCCAGTACACTCAGCCACTGAGTTCAGCTAGAAGTGTATCATTAGTGTTTATAAGAGATGTCTTCATTTTGCTGAGTATTTTCCTCGGAATTTTTTGTTGAGTTTGCTCCTTCTCCCTTCCCCCCCTTCCTNACTAGCAAAAATTTCCTTTTTTTCTTTTTTACACCTCTCAACCCTCCCACCCCCAGTCTTCTTGTGATTAGAAGATTGAGAAAGAGCACATTAACTGAGTTTACTTTACATCAGGTCATAGAAGGCTGGTGCCTGGCTTTCACCTGAGTCTGAGGCTCAGCTGTGTCCTAGTAACTGGGACAAAGTTCTAGGTGCCATTATACATGTCTAGCCAAAGTGACATTGGGCAAGCTGTTGAATTTCTTTCTCTCATTTTACTATGAGCATAGCTTTATATGTTTTGCCCTCTTGGGAGTAAGGATAATTAATCATCTGATATTTGTCAGGCTTTATTGCCAGTCTTAGCATTAGGTCAGATAATCATCTTTAAGCATGATCACAAATAAAGACTTTCTGTGTAACAAAACCTTTCTAAACTGAAGCTAAGTCACTGGGATTGGACTATGTCATTTTTCCTACCACCCCGTACTTCCTGTGACAAATCGTTTTGCTGGTAGTGCTGTATTAACTCTCCATGGTCTCACTGCTGCTCTGTCTCTCATGGTCTATATCACCAATGGGTTTCTGTAAGGAGAGGAAGATTTTTGTTTCACTTTTCCCTCTCAAAAACATTGTGTTTTTCAGAATCTAATACAGAGCACATCTGATTTGTTACTTAAAAATCCTCTACCAAATGGAGTTCATTTACCCTATACCTCACGTGTGACTTTGGTGGTTTCATCATTTTCTGTCCACTCCAGTGGCACCTCTTTCCTATCGTCATCACAGCAAGATTTAAATTCCTTACATGGTTTTGCTTGGATAATCTGCTCTCTCCTTGATTGTTTTACTTCATAAAACAGTTGATCAGTAATTTCTGTGAAAGTCTGCTATCTATTAATGTCTAATTAGTATAGACTTTCTAATGCCTAGTGCTTTATATCCCTTTAGTCTGGTGACCTTTTTATGCTAGAAGGTTCGTTAATTGTTGTATTGTTTTTAAAACCAGAGTAATACTATACTAAGAGTAATATTTTTGTTTTCTCATATAATTCAAGTATTTGACTGTTATGTTTAAGTTATTAACATCCATTTAGTTAATGAACAGTATTTTCTTTTTAACTGCAAATCAGTGCCAGCGAGAACTAAAACACGTATTTGTTTTACAGTAGAATATTTTAATAATAAGTTTATAGACAAATATGAGCATCCTTTCTGTTAAAGCCATGAAGTAACAGATTCAAGATTCTTTGAGCCTAAACCACTGATATCACACAATTTAGTGGACAGAGCACTCTGCTGAGAGGTGTATATGGACCTTTTTGGTCATTTTTAAAGAATGGCTAAATTATAACTTACATAGAAAAGACAATAAAAACTATTCCTGGAGGAGATGCAAATTAATCTTCTGTATCTCACTGAAGTTAGTTAGGTACAGAGCCAGTCCTGCTTGAGGTACTTTTGAGAGTACTCAGAAGCAGATGGAGAAATATGAAAAAAAAGTATTGCCTGAAATATTATCTAGGACATGACATTCATGCCCCCTCTTTATTTGGGGACTTCCATGTCCTTTGGGAAGTAGCTCCAGAAGCAACATGCCAATTTTGCTGAGGTCTCACTGTCACTTAGTCGGCCCTCTGTGGAGTTAAGCTCTGGGTTTTTAGGTGTCTGTTCCTACTGTCAGAATAGAGAGTAGTCCATAACCAGCTGAAGTAATTTAGTCCTACAGACCTCTGTGAGCTTTGACCCTGGCCCTCTGGCATTATATTTCCCCACACTCGGAAACACATTGCCTCACTATATTTGTATGCTTCACTTCTGGGAAATGCAGCAAGACTCTCTCTCTTGATCTTTACATAGAAATATTCTAAATTGGTGTCCTGGTTTCTCTGGAAGTGGAGCAGATGGAGAACAGCAAAGCAGAGATTTAGTAAAATTGAAATACTTTAAGTTGAGGTACATCTAATAGATTTAAGTTTGTACTTCTCTCTATCACTTTTTGATTTCCTTTTAGTTTGTTAAAAATTAAGGTTACCTTGAGAAAGAATTTACTTAAGTTTGGTAGTTTTACTTTAGTTTAAAACAAGCAAAGAAAATGTGAAATTGCCAGAGATTAATCAAAAGATTAAGAAAGTAAAATTTAGCCAAAAAGCAAGTGGGTTTCACCTGAAGCTACATGTAGGGCATGATGTTCAAGTTTACATATTACTCATGGTAATTATTGAAGCCTGAGTCTTTACCTCTTTCTCTCAAGTATTTCGTTAATAATTCACCACTTCCTAAATATTAGAATCTTTAATTTTCATTTAGGTTTATTACTGAATTAAATGCTACTTTTTTTTTTAATCTGATGGAAATACTGTCTTCTTAATTAGAACTAATATATTCGCAAGTGTGCAACATAAATGCAGTTTGAATCAGCACTGCTGCCTTTTCAGCTGCAAATATCTAGAAATACAATCAACCCTGCTAAATGTTGATGAACTGTTGCCAGATGAAATACTTGATGAAGGACATCCTGTTACCATTGCTTGTTGGAAGCTAGGCACATAACACCAAGGGAATTGCTCAAAGTTAATTCTGCTCTTACAATGTTTTTCTAAGCATTCGCTGTTCACTGTTGGAGACAGGAAAGTGGGCAAGAAAGATCTTTAATCTGACCAGAGTGTTCTTATATAGCATGCCAAAGGACTATATTTACTTTGATGTAATAACCACATGTGGCACTCTGTGGGTTACACTCAATGCCATCCTTGGGTTTTGTGTATATCCAAACACTGCACAAATATAAAGACCGTGGGTGATTATACAGAACTACTGCTAGATACTATGCCTGTTTGAAAAGTCAATGTGTTAACATTTCTTGTTCTTGGGGATATAAATACACTCCCTTTCCTTATTATTATTTTGAAAATGTACAGAGCATTTTCGTATTAAAATACGTTTATCTGTTTTTCTATCCAAAATATTTTTTGACTGAATTTCTAACAAATTATAAGCTTTTCAGCCATTATGCAGTTTGTTCTTTATATTAATAAGATACTGAAATAAGGTAATTTGGATTAAAGTTAGTATTATTTTCTCCATTTCAGCACTGTTAACATAGTCATTATACAGCACTGTACTTAATTAAATAATTCCTCGTCGTTCTGTGTATTGCAGAGGAACAGACACCTTCTGCTGGGAAACCCCAGAAAGGACTGGTAGATCCTTACCCAACATTTCAAAGAAGAAAAACCACTCGTTTTCTTAAAATTGGAACTCCTTTCTATCAGGACAATCAACTTCAGGTCAAAGTCTACTGGAAGAAGACAGGTTTGTCAAATCTTTATTTTACTATTTTTTTCTAAGGATGAACTGTATCAATAGGATGTTGATATAACGTAACGTAACGTAAAGTAACATAACACAACATAACGTAACATAACACAACATAACATAACGTAACGTAACATAACATAACATAACATAGCACAGCATAACATAACATAACACGTAACACAACACATAACACATAACACAGCCATAACACAACACATAACACAACATAACATAAAACATAACATAAAACATAACATATAACATAAAATATAAAACAAAACATAACATAAAACAAAACATAACATAACACATAACATAACACATAACACGTAACACAACATAACACATAACACAACACACAACACAACACACCACACCACAACACAACACCTTCTACAATAATTCAAAGTTAAATCCTATGCCTATCCTTCCTTGCCTTCACCTTCGCATTAGAGTGAAACATTGCCTCTCCTCTTTGTGTTATGGATACGTAAATGTTTGGCAGAGGGAAATGACGTGAATCAGCTATCCAAAAATTACAGTCAGTTGTATTGGGACACTAAATCTTCCCAGAGCTGAGATAATTTTTAGTTAGCTGGAAAGATCTTCTCTAAAGTTTTAAGTAGAGAAGCAGAATTTGACCTTATGTTCAACAGAGCTTTTGTGGCTAGGAATGTTTTCTCCTTGAAGTGTGGTTGGAGGGTCTGAAGCACACACGGGTTTTCTGCTGATGCCACTGCAGTGTCACTTGTTGAACTTTGTCGGTTGAGAAATGAGTCAGGAAATTAATGTACATGGAAATCATGCAGTGGTGTCACAAAAACTAAGCTGTAGTTTGAACCACAAAATTCAGAGTTATATTGGCTCATGTTAATGCTGCAATAGGCTTTATGCAAAACTTTATTAGTCACCTTGAATTGGAACAGGATGAAAAATTGGCCACAACCACTGGAAAAATCTGTAAGTTGGTTTTCTGCTAGGATGCATACACTCTTTTCTTTTTCAGAAAAATCTAACAGCAATTTTATGTTTAAGTCTTCCAGACTGAAGGAAAATACCATAAATTCTAAGTGTCTAATCACAAATCAAAACAGAGATTTTCCTTTCTTGCCTGCTAGGAGCATATGGATTGTTACACATTATACCATTCAGCCTTGCTATGTAACATAAGAATATGTCACACTGAATGGTGTGGATTGTAAGAAGTATCTTTTGCTTCTTAAAAAGTGTCTGCCTGTTTGAATGGTTACCTTTCTAGCCCTGCTCTATCAAATACTTTCAAATCAAATGCTCATTCCTCCATAAAATCTGCAAGCTTTGGCTTAACCTGACTTACATACACATTTTAAATGTTTGTTCCTATCATGACTATGCTAGTTTTCTTCTTTCTAGTTTTCTCCATTATATTTAATTTTTGCCTAACTTCATATAAAGCTGGAATAATTTAAAGTTTAAATAAAAGTTGAGTCATTTTTGATTGTGCATACTAAATTTACCTAACAATATGATTTTGGTTATCCAAGGTGTGATTTATATTTTCTGAGCTTGAGAATTAAGCTTTAGCTTTCTGGAAGTGAGATGTGAACCTGCTGTCCAGGCTCCTTTTATAACCAAAAAAGAAAAGAGGTGACTTCTGAAGCAATTCGTTCCACACAGGAGCTGAGTCATTCTCTGGGGATGCCTCTCTTCCTTAGTGAGTACAGAAGAGAGCCTAGACCACTCATTTGTAGAAGGCTTAGAGATGCCTAACATCTCTTTGTGAGCTGAGGTTCAAAATCTGAGCAGTTTGAACTGAAAAAAAATGAGGACAAGATTCAAAGATGAGGAGACTATGACGTCTCCCACAGGTGTAAGACCAGTCTACAGGCAAGATTCAGCCCAATGGAATAATTGATCCAGCTGCAGCCCTTTTTCTCCCAGCCTGTTTCCAGAAGAAAGATTATGTGTCCTACGACTAAAATGCCAGCGCCCCTACTGAAATTCACCTTACAAGTAGTTTTCCAAATTCACTTTATAGTTAATGGAGGAGAAATCATGACCAGACAGCAATATTCACCTTGTTCCAAAGTAAATATCTTGAATTAGTGTCCACTAATTTTAGTGGTAACTTAGACATCGAGCTTACAAGTAGATGTTACACAGTAGTTACTTCAATGTTGTCATCTAAATCTAGAGCTGAATCCCGCACTGTGTTTACATACCTGGAAGTAATATTTGTAGTGAAAGTTATAAACGCCTATAAAAATACATATGGTAGTCAGCATTCTCGTAGCAGCTGAGACAGGGGGTAATTAAGATTAAATGAAATCAGGGAATATTTTATAGCTTGGAAATAACGGGGTTTGGAAGTGGTGTAATCTCCCCAGTTGGAGATCTTCAAAGACACATATGGCACAGATCTGTTAGAAATGGCATCGATTTGCATGCTGTCACCTTGTGGCAGGGATGGACCAGTTGAGTTCCTGAGTTGCTGACTGCACAGCTGACTCATCTCCTGTGAATTTATGTACATCCAGTTATAGAAGGGGAGGCACCCAGAGGTCTGTTTTGGTGGTGTGGTGGGAGCAAGCTCATGCACTGGGGTGTTCAGGTATATGCCCCAGCCATGCAGTGGAAGTTGCCTTCATTTTTCTCACATAACAAACAGTGATAGCAAAGGTGTGTGAAGAGAGGCAGAATATGGCAGTTTGTCACGGTTACTTTTTTTCTTTTTTAAAAAGAAAATATCCATGTTCTGAGTGACAGCAGATGCAGTAACTTAGCAGGAGCCTTTGCCTCACATGGAACTGAAATATAGGCAGTTACCTGCTCGTGGGAAGCTAGCAGCTTCTATAAGCTCTGTAGTTGTGTAGTACATGGATGAGGTACTGACTGTAAATTTACTAGTGACAATTTACTGCAGAGCAAGTCTTTTTCACCGTGCAAGAAACACAGCAGGATTCGCATATTGGCTGTGTCTTGTCTTTATGAAAGACTGTAGTTACTGGAGCCAGCTGGACTGGGAACTGTACCTATGCCTCCTTCTCCTTTACTAACTGCACTGTCTCAAGTTGTGTTTAGGGAGTTGCAGGAGGTATAAGAATGCAGCAACTATAAAAGGAAATACTGAAAGAGAATTTATCTCAGCCTACTCTACAGCCTAGCGTTTAGGCTGTCTTCACTGCAGAAAGGAAATCAGGGTTCAAATCCTTCCTGACAAGGTATTGACATCTTTGTCTGCTATGTGGTGGGTGAAAGCAGTCCCTATTGATTACTCTAATGCTCATTATTTTGTAGTTTGCTATTAAAAACAACACTTCTATAGTCCTAAATTAGGATGTGTGCCTTTAAAACAAATAAAAATCAAGAAAATACTGTGAAACCATGTCAAATAAGTAAGTATATTGATAATGGTAAGAGTTCTATGACATAAAAAATAATTCAAGAAATACCAGATTCAACCTTGAATATGTTGGACATTTGTAAATTAAGCAAAATGTCAATTGGTTGAGGCAATCTTTGCTTTGTCTGGTTTCATTTTCAAGGATTTTTTGTACTTTGTGTGATGGTCTTCATGGTCCTAACAAGAGATGGTTGCAGTAGTGATAAAATAAATACATTCTTTAGATTTTGGAATTTTTAAATATGAAGACATTTAAACCAGTATGGTATGTTGATATAGAGTGTCTTTTAGCTGTAATAAAAAAATTAACAAGTACTGCACCACCAGTCTTTCACTTTGTAAGAATATTACTCATTTTCTATAGTAATATCTGCTCAGAAATTTTTGCTGTATTCTTGAATTCAATGACCCTACCATTCTAATTAGACCTGAGAGTATTTATTTTTTTTAAATTTCTATCCAAAACCAAGATGGCTCTATAGAAGAGTTTTGTACTGCCTCCCAACACTGTAGTATCACAGCACACCACAGATTACAGAAAAAAACAGAAGGAAAGACTTGTGTGGATTTCTTGCAGTCTTAAGCCACTTAAGAAACGCATCTTCGTAAGGTTGTTTTAGATTATTACTTCACTTTCATCGATCCCTTTGTTAGATGAGAAGTTGTTTTGCTTTTGAATTTCAATCATTGTACTTTCTCTAAAAAGTGCAATGGTACTCTCTCTTGATAATGTGGCGCCCATCTACAAGAAGGGCTGGAAGGAGGATCCAGGCAACTGCAGACCTGTCAGCCTGACCTCAGTACTAGGAAAGATTATGGAACGATTCATCCTGAGTGCGCTCACATGGCATGTGAAAGACAACCAGGGGATCAGGCCCAGCCAACATGGGTTCATGAAAGGCAGGTCCTGCCTGACCAACCTATCTCCGTTTATGACCAGGTGACCCGCCTGGTGGATAAGGGAAAGGCTGTGGATGTTGTCTGTTTGGACTTCAGTAAGGCCTTTAACGCAGTCCCCCACAGCATTCTGCTAGAGAAGCTGGCAGCCCATGGCATTGACAGGTGGACTCTTCACTGGTTTAAAAACTGGCTGGATGGCCGAGCCCAGAGAGTTCTGGTGAACAGTGCTAAATCCAACTGGTGGCAGGTCTCGAGTGGTGTTCCTCAGGGGTGTTTTGGGACCAGTCTTTTTTAATATCTTTATTGATGATCTGGACGAGGGGATTGAGTGCACCCTCAGTAAGTTTGCAGGAAACAACAAGTTAAGCAGGAGTGTTGATCTGCTTGAGGGTAGGAAGGCTCTGCAGGGAGATCTGGACAGGCTGGATCTATGGACCGAAGCCAATGATATGAGGTTCAACAAGGCCAAGTGCCGGGTCCTGCACTTTGGTCACAACAACCCCAGGCAGCGCTACAGGCTTGGGGAGGAGTGGCTGGAAAGCTACCTGGCAGAAAAGGATCTGGGGGTCCTGGTGGACAGTCGGCTGAACATGAGCCAGCAGTGTGCCCAGGTGGCCAAGAAGGCCAATGGCATCTTGGTGTGTATCAAGACTAGTGTGTCCAGCAGGAGCAGGGAAGTGATTGTGCCCCTGTACTCAGCACTGGTGAGGCCCCACCTCGAGTGCTGTGTTCAGTTTTGAGCGCCACAGTACAGGAGGGACATTGAGGTGCTGGAGCATGTCCAGAGAAGGGCAACAAAGCTGGTGAGGGGTCAAGAGCACAACTCTTATGAGGAGCAGCTGAGGAAATTGGGATTGTTTAGCCTGGAGAAAAGGAGACTGAGAGGAGACCTCTCTACAACTGCCTAAAAGGAGGTTGTAGCAAGGTGGGGGTCAGTCTTCTTTTCCCAAGTAACAAGCAACAAGGCAAGAGGAAATGTCCTCAAGTTACGCCAGGGGAGATTTAGACTTGATATTAGGAAAACCTTCTTTATGGAAAGGGTTGTTAAGCATTGGAACAGGCTGCCCAGGGAGGTGGTAGAATTGCCATCCCTGGAGGTATTTAAAAGACAGGTAGACGTGCTTAGGGACATGGTTTAAGGGTGGTTTTGGCAATGTTAGGTTTGTGGTTGGACTTGATGATCTTAAAGGTCTCTTCCAACCTAAGTGATTCTGTGATTCCGTGAAAAAATAGAACCAAATCATAGAATAATTTAAATGAATTGGAAGGGACCTCTGAAGGTCAGCTGGTCGAACCATCTGCCCAAAGTAGAACTCTGAAGTAAAATCAAATTGTTCAGTCCTATCTGTAAGGCCCTATATCAGATGTTGTTCTTGTTTTCTGAAGGACAGGGAAATTGTCCTTTATGAATATCAGGCTGCAGAGGGCACCTAGCAGTTTATTGCAATGTACCTTAGGATTTCCAGAATGTATGGTGACGTGTCTTGTCGTTGAGAGATAGTTCTTCCATTACTATGAAGAAGATGTATTCCTCAGTGTCATTTGCAGATTTGCCTCTAGGAAGCCAGTGAAAGACCATAACGATGACATCAGGGCTGAAGCTCTTGGTTTTACATCATCCCTCTGGATAGAACGCATCAGAACTCTATCCTGTGCAACAGTTGCAACAGAGGGGTTGTTGCAAATATTACTGAACTGGCTTTATTATACAGAAAAGAAGTGATTGCTTATCAGTACTCAGAAATGGTTTGAGAAATACTCAAACAGTATTTGAGTTAGTCTGAGTAAGTTGATGGAAGATCCTATTTCCATATATATGCATCATAATGTGCCACATTTTGGTAGCAGGGAAGACTTATTTAGGCCTGTTCTTCAAGCGTCATTTCTTAAGTCCCATTAGCTTCAGTAAGCATGAGGCATGAATGGAATGTAGGATCTGGACTTTACATTAAAATAAATCTCTGTCTGACATAATCTTTCAGTTTGAATGGTTTGGTATGCTGGCAATAACGACTTTACTTCAGGATGTATGCTAGCAAAAATAACTCCACACTTCAAGCAGTACAAGGTGCTTAGCAAATGCACATAATTTTGCTAGACAGAGTCATCACAAAAGCATATTGTAATTATATGAATACAATAGCTTCTTTCTGAAAGAAGAAAATGTCTTTCACTTGCTGCCTCTGATTTAGGCTTGGGATTAGAGAAACACAATACATTCCTTAAACAGCATGAATCACACTTTTGTAAATGAGAAGAACTTGTTTGTGGCCAGATTTTTTGGCCATCTCAACTGTGTGAAATTGGAAATTATGTGCTGTTTATGTCAAATAGTGGAATCA
The DNA here is from genome assembly GCA_013398295.1 of Chionis minor. NCBI lineage: Eukaryota > Metazoa > Chordata > Aves > Charadriiformes > Chionidae > Chionis > Chionis minor. The sequence continues at coordinate 360,479 of VZSF01002930.1, forward strand.
AACAAATCACTTTTAACTCCTTGGTGTTGGAGTCGGAGAGTACCATCCATTACCAAGACTGGATGCACTCTGAACCCCCTACTTAAAAGGATTAGCAACTTAGAATAATTAAGATCCTCAGTATCTTGCGCAGTAATCAAGACTGAAAGTGTGAAAATAAAAAAAAAATCCTTATGTTTCCTATGTTCCTCAGTGGTTTGGCAACTAGACAAGTGAGGTTTTGGACTTCAGCTGGAAAGCCTTCGAGTTGCTGCAAACTTGTGTATCTTCAGGGTATGAAAATAAGATATTTCCCATAGACAGAAGGAAAAAAAATACGCTTTATGAGCTCACTGCATCAATTTTCATCACTTGCTGCGATAATTATAATACAGGAAAATATTTGAATGTAATTTAGTATGGTGATTTCTTTCCAAAGCAATGTGTCACAATAATATTTTCTAACTCATTGCTCTACTTTCACTGCTGTTTTCTTAGAGCCTGTTATTTGAGTATAATGTAACTCTCCTTGCTCAGGTAAAGCTTTAGTTTCCTTCACTTTTCTTTGAATGAAGTCTAACAGCATTTACGTTCCCTGTTTAAATTAAACATTTAAAGTACTTCTAGATATTTAAAATCAATATATCTGACCCTTGGTTTTGCTTAAAAAGGCAAATATTTAAAATGCATTACGATTTGGCTTCAGGCTTCTTTCTTTGTGTTTCTGGTAAATGCTAAAGCAGGAAAAAAAAAGAACACTTAAGGCAGGGAGAGGCAAAGAATCCTCCATTGTCTGATAAGTCAACCAAACAAGAATAATGAATTAAATTACAGGGAAGAATAAAATGCAAGGCAAGGCAAAGCAAACAGAAAGCTGCCACAAATGCTTTTAAAACCAGATCTTAGGAAAACAAAATTAACTTTCACTTAGTTCAGGGAGATAAATGAAGTGACTGTATGTGCTGACTCTTTGTTTGCAATAAGGTATTTCATATGGCAGGTTTAAAAATAATTGAAAGTTTTCCCCATGTTATCCTATGGTCCTTTCTCAAGAACTAGTGCCATGGAAGCTAATGAAACCCTTCAGTGCCAGTTGAAGTTTCTAGCTGTTACTGTAAAGAATTCAGCAGTAGCTGCTGAACACTAAGGGATTATTTAGTTTGGTACTAACTGTTGCACTAGGAAGATCAGTGTTTGAGCAGGTGGCCATTTTCTAATTATAGATATTTAAGCCGTAAAATATTTGTACCTGAAGGTATCATTGTGATCCAGAAAGTTCTTTCAAAAGGAATACCTTGCTGTTAATTATAGTGAAATGTACATCAATATATTTCCCTTGTATTTCTATGCAAATACAGAGAAGTTGGCTCAGCAGAGGCTGATTGTTTGCATATACATAATGTGCATTTGTATTTAGGGATTTAATTAGTAAAGCTTGCCCCAAGCACAGGAATCTTCAAGTAGATCAGCTCTTTAGAAATTCACCATTAGATGTTGCATAACTTTGCTTTTCCACGTGTGCTGCAGCTGACTCAGATGCCTGTATCCTATGGGTTTCCCCAGCATTCTGCCTGGGGAGGTAGGTAATGCTGTCGGCTTTAGCTGTTGTGGGGAATTATTCCAAAGTTAAAAGAATATCCTGTTGAAGTATTGTCTGCAGGATTCCCACTCCTCCGTAACTTTGTCTTACATTGGCCTAATGTAATTCCAGGAATAAAATTTTTGTTATTCTACTGCTGTTTTTTAAAATCTCTTTCTGTTTTTGCTGCTTGGAGAGACTGAAAAGGGGAGCATCTGACCACCTCCAGTTGTACTTTATAAACTGACTACAGGGCTTGGACTAGTTGGACTGTGTCCAAATGTGACGTGCTAACAATACTTGAAACGCTGACCGTGGGAGTCATGAAAAACATCAACACATAATACAGTTTGATACAGCAGATAGTGGTCAACTTCTCAAATAATATGCAATTGGTTAGTAGGACAAATAGTAAAGTTTTTAAATCACATTTACAATAGAGGCAACCTCAGTGGCATCTCCCCTGCAAATGGGACAATACTGGGGAGCCTTTTCAAGGGCACAATTTACTGCATTTCTTCATGTTTCCCCAGAAACAACAGAAAACCATTACAGAATTCCTTTCACTCGCTTCCAAACTTTTCAGGGTAGGTGGTTAAAGTTCTTGGTGTGATAGACTTACGGGCAAGTCTGTCCAGTGACTAGTCCCAGGAACATAGTTGGAACTGATTCAAAGTCTGCCAGGAAATCAGATTATCGGAAGCCAAATCAGAACTACCCACTGTGGTCCCAGAACTCAGACAGCACGGAGTTTGGCTTAGCAGGCACCCACTGATGTCTGCTGAGGGCAGATTGTGGCTGGACTGGACTGGTTTGTTCCAGAACACTTGTCAAACTAGTTCTAACACTTTGTATGGTTGATCCACTTATTGCTTCATTTTAAAATTCACATAGTTCATGCTATTCACAAGTCCTCAGTATGACCTGAATCATACTCCAGAACACTTTTAGTAATCATGAAGGACTATTTAATTTGACTTAATTTATGCATTTAAAAGAAGACTTCTTTTTAATCTTAAATTTAATAACTCAATACAAATTTAAGCTTGATTTCTTTTGAAGTTACATTACAAGATCAAATAGAAATGTAATTGCAAATTATCTGGTCCGTGAGTGCAGTCCAAAGATAGACCATCGTTATGTGGGATGTGTACCTGTGGTCAGAGTGCAGATACACATTCAAATACTGCATTGTGAAATAATTTATCAAGACTTAACTCACTTCAAAGTATTGAAAAAATTAACTGGACAATTAATAAATACACTCTTACCTGATTTTTAAATCTTCAGGAAAAAATATGTTTTCAAACCCAACATCTTTATGTTCCTTCAGTAATATGTCAACCCAGTACAGTTTTCTACATTTCTTATTGCTTCTTGAGTATTACCACAACCTATAAAGTTGATTATTTTAACAACAAGTATAGAAATTTATATATACATATATATATAGTGTCACTAAGGTTGTCAATAGCAATGTGTGTTGCCAGGCCGTCTGAATAACTGAGGGATAAAATAGCAAGCTTTTTACCATCCGATTCTTCCTCTCCTTTCCCTGATCTGTATCACTAGATCACATTCAGTCAAAACTTTGTCTTATATGCTTACACTACCATACCTGGAACAATCCCACCATTTCTACTATGAGTAAAAGGATACTGAGGTACTGCAGTTTAGTAAAATACCTTTCATCAGCTACGGGGTGTTAACTGCTCATGAGTGCTCTCTTAGCCTGTCTTAAGTTCTGAAGTAAAATATTTGGCTTATGATCCAGGGAAGGTTAAAATATCAGCAGCGAGTCATCGTGCTCATGACGAAGGTAGTTTAAACTAACGAGTGTCCTCTTGTAAAGTGGGTCAATTTTCCTCCACGTCTCTTTTAAACCTGTATTGTTTAATTAGCCTTGTTTATAAGGTGGCCGTAAACCCAGTTCCATAAACATTACAGAGAGGGAAGGAAATGGGACTATTTGAGTAAGTAGCTAGATTTGGAGGGAAAGACAACAAAAAAGGGTATCTGACACTGAAATTACAGTATAAATTTAAAGATGTCACATGTAGGCAGCTGATGAATAATGAGTTTTTGCTCCTGTGACCATAAACTGAACATAAAAATATCCATAGTAGTCTAGACCAAAGGTCCATCCCAGCAGGTATTCTGTTCTTGTCAGTGGCCAAAAGCAAATCCAAAGGAACATAAGAATAGGGCAAGCGTGTAATGATACTTCTGCAGATTATTGTCCCAGCTTCAAGCAACTTGAAGTTGATGGGATTTCCTGAGCTCAATGTGATTTCATTTTACTTATTTACTTCTGATGCATTTCCTCTTCAATGATAATATCCAGTATCCCTAAAGGGTCACATAAGTTTTGGGTATCTGAAACGTCCTGGGTTATGGAGTTCCAGAGGTTTAAGTGCTTGTTCTATGAAGAACCACATTTTTTTAATCTGTTTTGAACCCACTAGCTTCTTCTAGCTTCATTTGAATACTAATTCTTACATTTGAGATACAGAAAAGAGTCAAGCTCTGTTCACCCTGTCCGTACACACATGATTTTATAGATATTTAACCTGGTTTCACTCTGTTCTTTTTCTGGTTGACTCAGTAGTCTTAAACTGCAGATTTAGAAACTGCATATTAATGCCGTTAACTTTATGAATAGCAGTTCAGCAAAGCAACATCCTGATATGGCATGCCATGATGCATACCATGAAGGTCCAGTTTTGGAACATGGGTGCAAACCCACCCACACAGCTTTTGCGGAGGGTATGACAGAGAAGGGAGTAGCAGGTGCATCTCCTTCCACTGTGGAGTTAGGGGTAAGACGGGTCTGTACCTTGACTCTGGAACTGGGAAAGGCTCCCAGATTACCTACCCTTATTATAGCCTCCCTCCCTAAATTAATGTCCAGATTTGTCAAAGTTACATGGAAGGCTCATGTTAATGATAGAGTACCTAGTGAATTTTTCAATAGATATATAATCATAGCAAAACTTGGACTTGTTTGTTTGGGGGGTTTGGGTTTTTTTTTTCTTTTTCATTAAATGCAGTTTTTGGGTGCATGAGATATTGAAAATCTGGCTATGAGGCAGTAATGTAGGAAGCTTCTATTAAGGCTACAAGCAGCTATTGTGAGACTTGGAGCTTACAGGAGGCAAATTTCCTTGTAATAGAAAACCAGAACGAGATACTGTTGAACTCACTTTGTATAGGATGTTGTGTGTGGGAAAATGAGTGAGGGTAGAGGTAATCCAGCTTAGAGATGATCCCAGACTTAAACCCCTCAATATAAACATCTTTAAACCTTGAGTCTTCCTAGGTCTAGTTATGGACAAAAATACCATGGCTCAGGCTTGTCTTTAAATTACACACTAATTGTTAATATCATTTTTGGAAAGGCTTGTCATAGTATTGTAGAAAGAATGTGTTCTATAGAAATAAAGTTTGTTTTAAATGGCATAATGTGAGAAACAAAATCTTTTGAATTAAATGGTGCTAGTTATATTCCATGTAAGAGCAGGAAACAGTATAGTTTGCCTTGTTAGGAAATGTTTATTGAATGAAGTTTAAATGTCAGCTGAGGATTTTGGTGTTTATTTTAATCATACTTTTTGAATAGGTGGTTATTTAAAAGCTCGTTTCCTCAGAGGTGTCATGAATACCATGAATTTCATAACAAAATATTTGGCACTTTGGTGTTTGTGTTTTTTCTCTTTTTGTACCACTGGGTGAATCAATGCACAGGCAGCTTAAGAGCCAGAGCTGTTTTCATTTCATTTTTTTTAAGAAAACTTACCTGAAATGCCCAAGACGGAACACATCAACACCACAGTTTTTACAGGGAAAAGAGGAGTGCAGAGAGGCTAACAATGCATTAGCATATCAATGCAGCATTTTATGATTAGTTGGAGGTAAATTGTGTTTACTTGTATATCCTAAGACAGATACCTCCCTTTGCATTTGCTAAACTACCAGAAGTAAAAATAACACTTCTTATTCTATCTTTATTTCTTGTCCTATCAGTAGCTTTAGATTTCAAATGTCAGTAAAAGCCAGCATGATAGAGAGGCATACAATGGCTTGTGAACCAGTATGTAAAGAAATAAATGTTATGATCAAGTACCGACTGAGGTCATGTTTTGCTTCTCTGCAGTGTGCTGAAGCTCCTCTAACTGTTCTTCAGTCATGCTGTTATTAGAGTGCGGTAAATACCATGTGGATTAATTTATACTAATCATGTCTTCAATACTGAAGCGACTAGGAATAAATAACACTGTTTCATTTATTCACTTGGATTTTTCCCATATTTAAGCCTTCCCTGCATATTTTTCAGGACCTCTCCAGCAACTGAGTTTTAGCAGAAAATGTGTTTATGGAAACTTGCATATTGTAGAACTCTGTGTCGACATGGAGAGGAATGGTGGCGTGATAAACAGATGAACACAAGCCTAAGAGAGCAGAAGACACTTCATTATATTCTATATCTCAACCATTTGCATAATAGTTCTTGGTGTGGAAATACAGGCGGGTTATGCTGCAGAGCAAACACTGCTGCTCATCCTTCTGCCAGAATGGTGGGTTGGAAGCAGTGCTGTGTTGTGTTAGACCCACGGTTGTAAAGGTGTATGAGGGGCTGCATACTGGGAGAAGATAGGGCAGGAGCATTTATTTCAGGAAGCCTTTCACTTGTGCACATCTTTGGGCACTTCAGAGATACTAAAATGGTTTTCTTTATGCAAGGCATCATAAATTTCTCCATTTACCATTGTTACTTTTACATTCACCCTAGCACAGCTTCACCATTCAATACAGTAAGAGAAATAATTTTTGTCCTGGACGGTGTGTTGTTTGACACAGGATTTGTACAGAGCTCCCCAAAATCGTACATAATGTTGCCATAGCAAACATCAAGCTTGTAGATACTGAGACATGCACTTCAAATGCCCTTGAGCAGATTCCGCCCTGTGCTGTGATATTAAATGCAAAATCTTCACCCCCTGCTATAGCCTATTTTTAGAGCAGTAATGCTGCAAGACATATGATCCAGGAAGGAAATTACTTAATTTTGCTGTATTTCCTTCTTCCTATTAGTCTAAGACAATCAAAGACATGTTCAAGACCGTCTTTTAACTATAGTTTGTACGGTCATGTCTTGGTCTTGGTGGTTACTAAACTTTCTGGTCTGATCCATTAGCTACTCTTTAACTATTGAATTCAACACAACAGCTCATATGCTTAAGTGCTCTGTTGAATCAGGGCCAGAGTGCTCAGAAGCTTGTAAGACTAACCCCCTCCCCAGTATGAGAAGAAAAACAAAGACCATGTGGCCAGTCACAAATAATCATTGCAGTTTGATGTGTGAAATATCAGATTTAACAAAATATAATAAATCCAAAAGTTTAACTACATGCAGAATGAATTCTTTCACTAATTTTCTTACTGAACAGCTTCACAGAAATTTTGGTCTCCTCATGGCATTCTGTTTGAAGAAAGGTTAGGTTTGAATGGAGACAGCAGGTTTACATATGGCTAGTTACATTCCAAACTTTGATAACAACTCCTTTTTATATACAATTAGCATATGAATTCTATGTATATTCTTTGGAGGGAGTCAGTTTGCTGAGGTAACTTGACAAAAAATACAGAATATATTTTCTTTTTTCACTGAAATAGTCACTTGAGATATGCTTGTTATTTATATTAAATTAATACGTCTATGCTGCCAGGTAAAGTTTTTCATATAAGTATGCCTTTTTTTATAATCTTTACTTTTTAACCGTATTTTATTCTAATGGGGAAATCTATCAGACACTGCTTGTGAATTACTTCAAATCCTGTCACAATACAGAAATCAGCTTGATGCTACTGTGTTTATTGATGCCAGACATTTTTATTTTAATTAAACCTTAATTTGAGCTGCTGTTGTTGAGTGTCTGCTCTGAAATCTTGTTTTCCAGCAAATCACATTTTATTTTTCTTTCCAATAAATTTTTGTAATTTGGTTGCTTGCATAATAGTGCTGTCACAGTTGGCATTAATTGGCATTTTTATACCAAATTGTGAAGACAACAACCCCCCATCAAACAGAATAATATACAACCCTAGTGCTGAAGTACTTTTTTACAGCAGAGACTGTTATCATTATCATTGTGTTGGGTGATTTTTCTGAATGGGTCTCGAGCTTCAAATTCTGTGGGGAGATGATGAGATTTAGCAAATGTAGGATGTAGGCCTAGGGTATTCCTATTAACCATTGTGCAGCCATGACTTACGATATGTTGCAGCACTTTAAGCCAAACTTTTCAATCTAAGATGCTGAAATTGTACATAAGAACCTGAACTTTTCAAAGTGGCAAATGGATATATTTGGCATTGGCATTAATGGGATTTTGAGCTGCTTTTAGAGATTAAAGCTAGAAAATGAATGTGCATTTCCCCCCCAAAGGAAGCGGTAATAAATTTATTTATTTTAATTGAAATGGAACTAAAGAGTTTAAGTTTGGGAGGGGGAGGAAAAAGATAAATCTGACAAAGAACATCTTCGTAAACACAAGCAGTGGAGAGAGAGCTTTGTGGAGATACTCTTGGGGAGTTAAAGGCTTCTCTGGGTGAAACCTAGGAGGGAAGGAATTGCCTTTTCAACATGCTTTAGAGCATCCCCGTTTTTAGCCAGAGAAATTTCTGTCCAACAAAGTTGTCTGCATACCCTTGCTCAGTAAAACAGCTAAGCCTATGTGGAATTTTAAGAACATGCTCATGTGATGTCTGTATAGGAATGTTTTGTTAAGGCTAGGAACTCCAGAAAATATACTTTAAAATCATTGCCAAAATAATTACCATTAGCTGTTAGTTTATTTGGGAGGATTAGTTTTGTGCAACTGTTTGAAACATCAAGAAATCTTTAGCTTGAGCAGCTGAAGGTCATGTCCATGACAGTAACTTTACAGGGATTTTTGAAGTAATTTTTCTCGCTTGCTTTTTTTTTTCCTTTGCAAAGTAGCTTGAGAATAAAAGCAATTGTTTGAGTAAGCTGTCTGCTGTAATGGTACTTTAAGGAGTTCTTGCTGAAATTATTATTACGTTGACTAATTTCACAAGCTTAGAACTGCTAGAATGAGTGCCACCACTTAGTATGTCCTTCAAGTTCAGCATTTCTGTACAAATATTATGAGTTCTGGGAGAGATGAATGCTTGCTGTTTGTGCAAGCATCAGTCTTTTTAGTGTTAAATGGTGTACTTTCTAACCATGAGAACAATGAAGTTTTTAAGCTTTATAGAGACTTATGATTCAAAGTACAGAATTCAGAAAACTCCAGACTATTAAGAATGAGATGGATTATATACTAAAAAGGCTTTATAATGTGACATCTGAAATACCAGGGAACCAGACTGAAGCAGTCTGGCAGTCTCTTTTCAGTGTTATGTACCTATTCTAGAAAGGATAGCAGAGCTTTCTAATACAACTGTCCAAAATCAGTCCCCTTAGATACTGGATATTCTGTTAGTATTAACTACTCACATGACTCTTCAGAAAAAGATGTGGCTGTGGGTTACAATGTATTAACTTCAGCTGGGCTTAATTCAAAGCCATGAGCTTTGGTGTTAGTAGCTGACGTTCAGCTAGACTGCAGCTTGGATCGCTTGTCCAGTATTTGCCACTGAGTTTGTAATGGACAGCTGAAAACAAAAATCTAAATAAAATTATAGTAGTGATCTCAAGAGTTTATATTGCTGAAAGGAAGGCTGGGAGAAGCTTTTCTTTTACGTGTGCTGTAAACACAAAATCAGATGTAGAATGTTGCATAAAAACAAAACTTGAGCCGTGAGCTTTATGAACAGCTTTATAAAACAAGTGCATATTTTCATAATTTTTTAAAAGTCTTATATGTAGCTTCTTAGATCATTCCATACATCTCGTCTCTTTTTGCTTTTAAAAAAATTAAAGATAGTTTCTAAATCAGTCGTCTTCTTTAGTATGCATACTTCATGCATGCACATACAGTTTGATTTTTTCATGCTTCTAGCTTTATTTAATCACAAAATGTCTCACCTTTCCCTAATTTTTAAAAAGTTTCTGTCTCAAGTAGTAGCTACTTCCCTGTTATATATCAGTTTTGCAACCCACATTACTTAGGCTTTAGGCCCATGACCAGATAAACTTTTTAAAAAGAAGAAAATTGTTTTTATTGTTGTCAATTGTTTTTACATTCTCCTTTTTAACTAAAAACAATTAACATGCTTATATTCAAATCACAGAATGGTAGGGGTTGGAAGGGACCTTCAGAGATCATCTAGTCCACCCTGCCTGCCAGAGCAGGTTCACCTAGAACAGGATGCACAGGAACGCCTGCAGGTGCCTTTTGGATATCTCCAGAGAAGGGGATTCCACAGCCTCTCTGGGCAGCCTGTTCCAGTGCTCTGTCACCCTCAAAGTAAAGAAGTTTTTCCTTATGTTCAGATGGAATGTCCTGTGTTCCAGTTTGTACCCGTTGCCTCTTGTCCTGTCACTGGGCACCACTGAAAAGAGTCTGGCCCCCTCCTCTTGACACCAGCCCTTTAGGTATTTATAAGCATTGATGAGATCCCGCCTCAGTCTTCTCTTCTCCAGGCTAAACAGACCCAGGTCTCTCAGCCTTTCCTCACGAGAAAGATGCTCCATTCTCTTGATTGTCTTTGTAGCCCTCTGCTGGACTCTCTCCAGTAGTTCCGTGTCTTTCTTGAACTGGGAGACCCAGAACTGGACACAGTACTCCAGATGTGGCCTCACCAGCACAGAGTAGAGGGGGAGGATGACCTCCTCAACTTGCTGGCCACACTCTTTCTAATGTACCCCAGGAGACCGTTGGGCCTTCTTGGCCACAAGGGCTCACGGTCAACTTATCCATCAGGACTCCCAGGTTGTTCTCTGCAGAAGAAATCTTTTAGATAACAGCAATCACAAAGGTGGAGAAGAGAACTGAAGAACTTTCAGATATGAAAATAAAAAATTAGGGAGGTCAAAACTTTTCTAACGAAAAGTTGTGGATCAGCTTAGCTGGTGCTGTCCTCTGGATAACCTCTACCAAAGTGATTTATTTATGGATTGCAAGTGAAAGTTATTATAAGTGAAAATAGCCAGTTTGTAGCTTTACAAAGAGCAGTCCATCTTACATGCAGATAGTTTAAAATAATGAGTTGTGATTGTCAGATAGTGTACAATCAATAACAGACTCACTGTGGTTAACTGACACAGAGTGTACATCATTAATATAGCATGATTTTCATAGCAGCATGAAGTTTTCCATTCCCAAGAAGCTAGGGTTTTTGTTTGTTTGCCCCAGAAGGGCACAAGCAGGTGATAGGCAATGATTGAGTGAACTGGAAGAGACAAAATCAGATGAAACCTACTTACAAATGCACTGTGAGTTTGTGTCTTCATCCAATAGGCACATTAAGTGAGAAGGCTCAGCAACTAAGAGGCAAGTGAAAGCACATCCATTTCTTTCTTTCTTTCTAAATGAGAGGGAACAATCACAAGGCAGCAAGTTAATTCTTTATAGATTTCTTTTTTTAAAAAAAATATTAGGTTTCCAAAGAAATCACACAAATAATTAGTATAAATGTTGTTATGAAGGTAGCTGCTGCAAAAATGAAGGAGCTTCTAATCGGTCTTTTTACGAGAATACCATTTGAGCTAGTTTCAGACACTAATTATTTTCGCTATAGTTTACAGTCCTTCCCTTCTGCATCCAAATTGCTCATAGCAGTCTAACAGATCAGCCTTTAAGGCATCAAAGGTATTTGTTTTTCCTCCTGAAACCCACAGTCAGGCACTTGGCATTCATGGCTATGTCATACCAAGCTAATTAATAGTAACAGACATAATTTTGCATCCCCTGTATAAAGACAGAGAAACACTAAACCCAGAAGAACGGCAAGATGTATGTGCGCTACCTGATGAGTTTTTCTTCTTTTGTCTAATTCTTTATTCCGCTTTGGTTTGCTTCCTTATGCAGTCAGTATTAGACAAGAAGCTAGAAGAGCTGGAAATTGATTGAAAGCTTGTAGTGTTGATACTGCAGCAAGTTTTGTCATTGATTTAAATGGGAGCAAACTCAAGCCTTTAGTATTACTCCTTAGAGTCAAGACTAGCATTTTATTTGGACAGATACTGAACAAGTCTTATTATATATTCTGAAAGAAGAAAGCTCACAGATTTACAGACATTTCCCGGTGTCTTCAGGCACAGATTTCTCAAGGAGTTCCAGGCAGCAGTATTGCAATGATCTGACAATGCAAACAGTCACAGGCAGTTGACACAGTCATTTCTATAATTTGCAGGATGTTTAGATGTAGCAGCATTGAGATGTTTTTAATGCTCAATTTAAATACTCAATTTTAAAAAAAATGTAAGTAGTTTAGGCTTGCATATGTGAAAATGCCAATTCAATATTTTTAAAGTTATCTCCATTAGCCGATATAAGATTTAGATTATCTAAGTGTATAATATTTTCTCCATTCTATTGAAGGATGCTTAGGAACAAGTGAGGAACTACCAGCTCTACCATACTTAAAACTCCTTCTAATTTTATCCAGAGAAGCCAGAAAAGTTGCAATGGTGAAAGCATAATTAAAATAGATGTCTTTTCCTCTCTTTTTGTATCATTTAGATATCAACATGAATCAATTCCAAGTCCACTGGTTACTGGAGTCCTGTGCGCACAATGACACCAAAGGACTTGGGAAAGTAACCGAGCTGACTTATGTAAGTGTCCACTCAGCCTTCTGCTTGACTCTGAATAGCTTCTAAGCAGCAAGAGAAAGGATGATTCTGTAACGTAGCATCATGTTTATACCTTTATATGTCCTTTATACCATGTCCTTTATACCACGTTTCATAGACAATTAAGAATGTTTCTTGTTTTGTATTCCTCTTCAGCAAAATCATAGAATCATCTAGGTTGGAAGGGACCTTTAAGATCATCGAGTCCAACCATCAAAGTCACGCTGCCAAAACCACCACTAAACCATGTCCCTAAGCACCCCATCTACCTGTCTTTTAAGTACCTTCAGGGATGGTGATTCCACCACCTCCCTGGGCAGCCTGTTCCAATGTTTGATAACTCTTTTGGTGAAGAAATTTTTCCTAATAACCAATCTAACCCTCTCCTGGTGCAACTTAAGGCTATTTCCTCTCATCCTATTGCTTGTTACTTGGGAAAAGAGACCGACCTCCACCTCTCTACAACCTCCTCTCAGGTGGTTGTAGAGAGTGATAAGGTCTCTCCTGAGCCTCCTTTTCTCCAGACTAAACAACCCCAGTTCCCTCATCCACTCTGGACTGTTTTGGGTTTTGTTGTTGTTTTTTAAAAAAATCCACACTAGGCTAAAATATTTTTTTTTGGTGGTGTTATTTAGAAAACAAAAGCAGGCAAGCAAACTTCTTACATAAGTGCTCTACACCATATAGAACATGGACTTTTATCTATACTTAGTACTGTAGGACTAGCACAGTGCAAATACTGAAGAGTAATAATAGTAATTAATAAACTAGGTTTTCTTTTAGACATGCAGGTGGGTTTCACAACCCTGAGGAGAATAATAGAATAAGAAAAAAGGACTGTAGGTGAAAAATATTAAACATTAAATCTGGAAGTCGGACAGATATCAGATAAGGAGAAAAGCTCTGTGTAAGTATGTCAGCCCAAATATATATTGCAGTGGCAGTTTTTTGTACTCACTCTGTTGGCAATCTAGTGTCATCCATCTCTGTAACACGTTATTTGAACAACACAGTAATTTGATTGGTGCATCACAATTGATTTAGTGGGTTATGGAGAAAGGAAGAAATCGCAATTCACCTTTCCTTCTTACCCTGACCTATACTACTGGATCAATTCAATGGAGTTAATGGCATGTAAAAGTAGAGTAAATCAAAAGACAACATTTCTCATACAGAAGGGTGTTAGCTTGTAAGATTTACTGCTTCATGGGGTCAGCAAAGCAAATATTAGAGGTGGATTAAAAAAATGATTGTGACATAATGTTATGATCAGTCCCAATATTTCAAGTGATGCACATTGAAGACAGGAGAAAGTTAACATTTAAGGAGTTAATTTCCACTACAGGTCAAGAAAGACTCTTTGTACCTCTGCCCAAATGCATTGTAGGATTAATTCATTTATTTCCTCTCAATCGTCTTATGGTAATTGGTCCAATCTACTTTGGGAGACTGTGTTTCTGTTGAGGAAGAAAATAATTATAGGCAAACAGAACAAAGCTGATGCTACAAAAGATTTGGTACTGGTTATGATAGGATAGATCAAGGTGGATAAAGACCTTATGTTTTCAGTGTTGAGCATTTAGGCCCTGTCACAATAAATAAAAATAGTTGTCACAATTTTAAGCAGGAGTCAAGCCTATCAGAGCACTGTACCAGCAGATAGAAGGCAAGGAGTCAAGTCTATTCTCAGCCCAATCTCTATGTCCTGTCGAAAATGACCTTCCAAGTGAAGGTTAGACTAATTCAGTTTGGGATTAGAAGAAAGAGGGAGTTAGGCAGAAGGATGCTGGAAACCAGTGATTCTGAAGGGAAGTAAATATCTAAAAGGCAGTGAAAGATTTGTAAGGTAGTATTGGACATTTTTCCAGGAAAAAAAAAACCAACAAACCAACCCAAACCAAAAAAACCCCACAATTTTTTCTCATGTATGATTTGCGCTAAAGCTTTCAGTCTGATTTTCAATAGTGCTTTAAACAATAGTAAGTATTTAGCAGGACACTTGTAGTTCATGTAAAGTTTTCTTCGCCAGTCATTGCCTTTAAACAGAGAATTGTGCTTTGTAGTTCAGCTGTGGAGCTTTTCTTCCTAATAGGAAGGTAGAAGCAGTTAATGTACTAAAGTAGAAAAAAATGGATCCATAATGGTATGCTGGACTTTGAATGCACTTTTAAAAAGTTAAATGTAGATGAAACCTGTCATTTACAGCAGCTTAACTCAGCTTTCTTACATTTATTTAATTCGATTAGCATTTACATCCTCACATTGCTACTCCCATTGCCATCATGTCACAGAGACTGTTCTAAATGTTAGAAGCCAGTTGCTTTGATGCAGCATGGTGAAGGAACTCTGTAGAACTGAAGGACATATCCAGATACCATGCTTATATATTTTGCTACTAAAAATAATCATAACATAGGCAATGTTTGCTTTGCTCTCTGAGTAAAAGCCATGTTGGCATGTGTTAAATACATCAGGGAAATATTCTATTGCAGAAAACTTTTCATCTGCTGCACACCTTATTTTTCAACTTTTTTCTTTTTTTCAGAGAGGTCTGTTTGCAGCATGTGATCTTTTTGTTTTTCTTCTAGGAAAACTACATGATTCTGAAGGACCTGTCATTTTCATGCAAATACAAAGTAACTGTTTTGCCTTCGAAATCTAAAGGTCGTTTTAAGGCTGAGAGTATTTTCTTTGTTACTCCACCTTGCTCTGCATTTAAAGAAAAAAACCACAAGCACATTGATTGTCCTGCTGAAGGAGGTAAGGCATGATCTGGAGAAGTAGCCAAATAGTTTCAAATGCTTTTATAATTACCAAAAAAAAGTCTTTAAAAGCAATTCTAAAATGAAAATGGGAAATGAAAGATCCAGAACAAATGAAAACATGACTAATGCTTATGTGAAAAATTAACCGAAATACAGACACTTTAGTAAAATATAGATTTTGGCTAGCACATTACTGTTTTGTCAATTAGGTGATAATTTCAGTGAACTGTTTGTAAACATATGATGACATTTGTTACTACACAGTTTTTATTTTTGTACGGAGGAACAGTTTCCCAATTATATTCATTATAATGACAAATGATAACTGTAAGCATAATTATGCTGGCATACCCCATCTTTTGAATGTTTTACAACTGATGCAAGCTGCTTTTTCAGTTTTTGATTTTGTTTAGGTTAATTCTTCTCTCAAATAACAAATAAAAAGAGTCTTATACTTTTTACAGTGTTGCCACAATGGTAGGTATAGCTAGAGCGTTATGGAAAATCGCAGGATCATAAAGCTGTTGCTTGGAAAGGAGCTCTGGCGTCAGCTAGTCCAGCCACTCGCTTGAAGTGGTGCTGTTGTCAGCATGAGGTCAGGTCAGCCATGGCTTTGCACAGCCAAGTCTGGAAACCTCTCTCTTCAGCTAGAGGATGGACCTCTCACTTTGAGTCCCTGCTGTCCCCAAGGGTACTTCTCTGCTTCGTGGGTCACCTCAGAGTCCTGCTGGACACCATTGCCATTTCCCTGACCGCCCCTCCTGACAGCTTCCAGCATTACAACCTTATTCCTGGGCAGCTGCAACTCAGGCATATGTTTCCCCTAATCAGAGTGACCCTATTAACTTGTACCACAGTTTTAAAGCATGAATTTTATTTTTTTCCTGCATCAAGGAGTTCTGTGCTATCCTGTGTGTTTCCTTGCAGTCCCAAAATTGAAAACCGGAGCTCAGGTATTCTGAAATACAGGGGAGCGCAGGACGGTTGCCTGAGAATGAGGCGGTTATGCCTTTACGTGTCATAAGCTTTTCTTTCTGTTGCCTGCACCTGACAGGATTTGATTTGAAGTTTAAATTTGGCACAAAATGCCAACGGAATATATCAAAGATAGGCTTTGGTTAACAGTGAAAATGTGATGGCAGAAAGCTGGCAGGATCCTGAGTAACACCAGAAAGAGACCTCTGTGTGACCTTGATTTGTGGAACTAAATGAACATTATTGAACATTATGTCTCAAAGTTTAGCTTATCTTTTTGCTTTCCAAATTTTTAGTGCCAGTTCTACCCAAAGTGTTGGCCAAACCCGAGAATCTATCTGCGTCTTTCATTGTCCAGGAAGGTAACATCACTGGTCATTTTTCCTGGAAGATATCTAAGGCAGACCTTCACCAGCCCATGACAGGGTTTCAAGTCACTTGGGCAGAAGTAACCACGGAAAGCCGGCAGAATAGCTTACCCAACAGCATAATTTCGCAGTCGCAGATACTGCCAGCAGTAAGTTGTCAGTTACTTTTCTTTGCTAGCAGCTTCATAACTGTGTATATATGTGGCCTATTTTTAATGTTTGGTGGTGATGCAGATGTCATACATAGCATTCTCTGGCTCTGCAGGCAAGTTGGAGCAGGAAGTGCTTAATTTTTCCTCCTTGCTGGAGAAGAAAAGCACAGCTACTCTTGATGACACATCAAAAATTTTAACATTCACAATTGTCAAATTAGCAACCATTGTCTGAGAAATGCCTGAAGGGAGGAAAAGATCATCTGCGTGGCAATAGATAGTTTTTATTTTCTTTTGATGATCAGGCTTTTCAACTTGGTGGTTACTATAGTTTTGCTAATTTACTAATTCACTAATCCAAGTTGATGGACTTAAGAGAATTTTCTCTTCCTTCGAGTCACTCATTGCTCTAAGAAAAATAAAAATCACCTCCCGCTCTGCCAGTATGCACTGTTGTCTGACAGACAAAAAATTTAAAGGGGAACTAGATTTCACTGTTTATTGACAGTGTGAGAATTACCAATTTGAATTCTTCCCCCTGTTTGCTTTAAGATGGCCTTTGCTATCCCAGTTCCTCCTCTGGCAGAGGCAGGTGAAGTGCACTTCATTCAGACTGGTTTGCCAGATCCACCAGAGTCAACAAAGGGCTTAAGCAGCTGGCCTTGATCCAAAGTCAGCTGAAAACGTTGGGAGCCCTTTCAGTCACTCCAGGGAAGTGGATCAAGGCGATTGTGTCTAGAGCAGAGCTGGCTGAAAATCTTTGCACAACATTTGTTTCATCAAAGAATGCGTAACATGTTTTGTTGGACACATCTTACATTCAGTGCATTTGCCACAAATCCAGAGCAAGTTTCTCACCCTTCTGTCTTAATTCCTAGCAGACTGCCCTAAGGCTAGAGCACCCATGATTCAAAGCCCATTGTTCTTGACTGCGGATGCTCCGAAACTATGGGGCAAGCTCCCACGCAGGGTGCGGAGCTGTTTTGTTCTGGCTTAGTACAGACTGGGTGTGATCTGCACCAGTTCACTCAAAGCTCAACCCACGGTCCAGAGCAGAAGCACGGTGCAGGTACAGCCTTGGTCTCTTCAGCAAGACACGTTGCAATATTACCTGAAGTGGTTACTCAGTCACAGACCTTTGGCTGAAAACAGACACTTTAGCACATTGATAAGCAAAGTTACAGACTATGAGATGTTACTTTTCATCTTTTTTTTTAGGACCAGGTGTATGTTTTATTCAGAATTTCTTACTCCTTTTTTTAAGCTTTTGGTCCAGTTAGGTCTGAAATATATATAAAGTTTTATTTAAAACACTCCTTTGCTTTGTGTTATGCTTTACTGTTTTTTTTTTCTTTGTTTTTCTCTGTTTTCACTACTGTGGAGTCTGGAGATTTCTCTTATTTAATTATCTATCACTATATGCATCTCTCTGTCTATTTATTGCAACTGCTTAAGAAAAATCTGGTTTGAGCTGAAACAGTATCTTCTACCTTTCAGAAACCACCACAATTAGGGTATTTTACAGTGATCGTCATTCACTCATTCTCACTGGTCAGCCTCTGACTGATAAAAATTTAATATTTACACAACAGGAGCTGAAACCCAGAGGTCCTAACTGCTGGAGGAGCGCCTGAATGGGCAGAGTGAGCATATCATATGAGTACAATGTGCGCGCTCCTCTCTCTTTCCTACCTGCTCAGTATCTTATACAAGGTGGAACAGCTTAAGTAAGGTCTATTAAAAGCAGTCCCATCTCAGAATATGCACTAATTTGGCAGTAAAACTACATGCTTCCCCCCACCTTTTCTCCCTCTCCTTCCCCCCTTACTGTCGGCTCTGGCAGTAATAGCAAATTATCAGTTATTCCCACAGACGGCTTAAGGCCCCCCTGCATGGTACTGGGTGCAGTGCCAGCCGGAGGAACTTGCCCTGCAAATTCCTTGATGGCCCAGCCTGGCTTGTTGCAAAAGCACACTGTGTCCGCACCATCCAGCATCACTGCCCTGCTGTCCCCTTCCCAGGACTGGTCCTCTTCATCTTGGAATAAGATGAATCAAGACTTTATATTCCTCAACGTTCTTCAGTCTTTAGTCAGATGTATTCCCATTTGGGAGTATTTATAGCCTTACTGTGAAATTATTTTGCACAGGTGTAAGTGACCATGCCTGGTATGGAGCAGTGAAAACTGGGGCCATAATGCCAAAAAAGGGTTTAAGAAAAGAAGGGCAGATTCTCGTAGTGTGATTGGTACAAGTATCCTGAAATCTGTGTAGCCACACTTCAGTAGCTGCAGCAGGGGACCAGACCTGTGAATGGACATGAATTAATTTACCAATTAGTGGCATTCACAGAATGATCCCAAATAAAAACAAGTTTATGTAATGAACATGTTCATTAAAAGAATTATTAGGAAGTGAATTTTATTTTTAGTGATCAGCAGCACATTATCTATTTTCAAGAACACTAAGGAACAACTTGGACCTCTTACACATGAAACCGTAACATTATGGTAAAAAAAGTATGCTCAACAGCAATGGCAAGCAAAAAATTCAAAACAAACCCTTTCAACAAAGTGATGTATACATTAAAACCTTTTAACAGATTCTAAGAAAATAATTTGTGGATGCTGAGAGTGACAGAACCTGTATAAACCACTGCTTTGTGTGAGTAGACCAACTATGTTTTATTTTTAGATGCTCTGAGAATTAATGCGATTTTTAATTTTTAGGATCATTATGTACTTACCGTGCCCAATCTGAGGCCGTCAATGTTGTACCGCTTGGAAGTTCAAGTGCTGACAACTGGTGGGGAAGGGCCAGCTACG
This sequence comes from Chionis minor, assembly GCA_013398295.1. Classification (NCBI taxonomy): domain Eukaryota; kingdom Metazoa; phylum Chordata; class Aves; order Charadriiformes; family Chionidae; genus Chionis; species Chionis minor. Next base: position 379,883 of record VZSF01002930.1, read on the forward strand.
ATAAAATCATTCCGAACACCCGACCTGCCTCCATTTTCACCCCACAGTAAGTAGTACCCCATTTTGACGTGTGGCTACATGTTACAGAACTTCAGTCCCCCACATGTAAACAGTTAGCTCAAGCCTTAGAGTCTTTATCGGCTGCAGTAGCATTCCGTCAATTTAAGACTCGTGAAAATACTTGGGGTTTTTCCCCCATAACTGTCCGTCAGCAATGATGGAAGCAAATGCGGTCTTTCTCTCACTCAGTTTCTGTGGGCTGACATTTGCCATTCATTCCACCACAGCTCTTTGGCTTATGCCTGTAGCACTTGGGATTCAAAGATGGTCTGTCCTCCAGGTGCTACCTAGGCCTGGGATTGCTTAGCTGTCAAGATTGGATTTTTCTGGGTGCACTCAGTCCAGCACGGCTAGAGCCTGATCATATTTCTGAAGTAGTGCAGACCTCTTAATGGCCATTTCCAGCACTTTATAAGTTTCTGAAAAGTACAGCTCAATGTTGCAAAGCTCAAAAAAAAATATAATGAATTAGATACATCTTGAATCCTTTTGTCCTTTCACAGTCACTAAAGTTGTCTGGACTGAACATGCACGTAGTTGTCAGCCGAGGCAGTTCACTCTGCAAGCTGAAGGATTGCCAGCTGAAGGCCTCACAAAGGCTTTTTGTTACGGATAAACGATAGCGTTAAGTATTCAGGGTTTGACGTGTGCATATTCTCCTGTTTTTTTGTTTAGGACCTCATCTGAAGCAACATCATCCACATCACTACAAGCCACCCCCAGAGAAATATTAGACTGTTTCAGATGATTATACAAATAACTGAGAGAAAAACTGAGCTCCCAAATGGAGGCTAGGAAAAGGCACATCTGTAGGAGCAACGAACCCAGTTTTCCAGTGGAAGTTACCGTCCTGTACGATCTGTATCTGCTTCTCTGTAGTTTAGCCATGACGAATTGTATTTGCACCAAGGCCAGGATGAAACTTACAGCAAGTATCATTTCGGTACCACCACTATTCAACAAAATGAAGATCGTATCCAAGTCAACACCTGTGAGAAAATCAAAAGCGTGTTCATCATAATGTTTTTTGTATTTCTATGTTTAAAGTAGATTGAAACAGTGCAGTGTATACAGCTTTTTCTCTTAGTGACTTCAATGTTAATATTTGCAAGGTTGTCCCGTGATGTATACATACTTTTAAACACTGGAGGCCATTTTCTCATCAGCGTGTTTAAATGATCTATTTTACTTACAGCTCTGCCTGTCATCAGTTCAAGCCCTAGTGTATTTTGCTGTTAAAGAAGATCTCCATGTGTCTGAAATAAGGACACAAGTAAAATAAATACCAGTAGCAGAAACCCTAAAATAGTCTGTTATTTCATAATTGTAGTATCACCAGAAAGGAGAATGATGATACGTTTGTATCAACCATCTGTTCTGAAATGGTAATGTTTTAGCATGTAGATGTTCTATTAACCTAGTTAATAGCTAAAAAATGTCCAGGGTAGATGTACCATTACAAAGAAGCGAATGGCAATTAATAGAATTGTTGAACATCTATGCCAATTAATACAATTGGGATAGGGCCTGGAAGAATTAATTTTAAAATCCCACTTACAGTTTTTCAGTATATAATACTTCAAGATATCATACTATCTTGAAAAGAAAAACAGATTTTCAAGTTAAAAATCTGAATAGCTAACATGAACATTTTGGAAATTGAAATTCTGAGGGACATTTATTATTCAAGTAGCCGTAGAGCTACTTTTTGGCTTTGGCTTTTGGTGCACGTATCTCTTTTCCCCATGGATCTTTTGAACAGAAGGATGGATATATTGGCTCCGTGCTATTCTGCTTACAGAAAGAATTATGTGACAATATTCTGGCATCTGGAAAACATTGGCTTATAGTTTATTTGAATGCATTTTTCAAATTTAGACAGAAGGGTGCCCTTTTTAACCATAAGGGAATTCATATTGCCTTATTGTGCAATATAAACTGTCTAGAATAATTTGCCACACAGAGAGACATCCTTCGATAGTAAACAGAAACTGCTTGGATTTATTACTGAGAGGGTAGAAAGTATCTGCCAGTAAATGTCCATACAAATACTCATAATCAGCTTCTCATGTTCAAGATGTACAAAGTGCTCCTGCATTCTTTGGCACAGTTTCCATTGCTCCCTGAACCATCGTATGATGAGGCTAATGGAGCTCAAATGCTTAGTAGTCTAACTTGACAAGGTGGCCACTTTTTCTACCAGCAGATGCTACAGACTCACCTGTACTTCATATTTGCTTGAGATATTCAGTGTGAGGAGCTCAGACATTCGCAGTAAATATATTTTCCTTCTCTTGACGACAAACTGTTTTGTGGAAAGCAAATATGGAGAAAAGAAGTACATACCTGAAACTGAGGATCAGTCATATGTATCGTAGTAGAGCATTCACAAAATATTCAAATGCAGTTTGTCTGTACTGAAGTTTATAGCTTTGTGTTTCATCTGGGTTGATACCACAGAGTGTGAAGGAAATTGAATTAATTTCTGATCACTTGCTCATTCCAGTTTTCCTGCATTTCTACCTTCAGTTTTAAAGGGCTCTTTTTTGCCATTCTCTTTCTACTTTGCTTGTTGTCTTCTTTGATATGCACGCAGTGACCAAGAACTTTGCCAGAAAATTTCTATTGCTACATCGATTGGGTCTTTAATATTAGAGTCTATGGTGCTTTTAATTCCTTCCTTTATCATTCTGTCATCTCCCCTTTTCCAAAATACGTTAGCAAATAAACAGATGAATTCTTCTTCATAAAATCTGTAGTATAAAGGATTATTCTCAATTTTGGCAGAAGGCCAGAGTCTCAGAGACTTTTGTCAGGACAGACATGCTTTGAGTGTACGAAATTTTGCAAAGAAAACACAATTTGAATCAGAACTGTGTGCAGCACTGCTTCGACATTTAGGTTGCACGGGACATCCAAAAGGCTAGAAGTTTTCTCCGTGGTGTTTGCTGAGAGGAGGAGTCAGTGGGATCAGGGAAAGTAATTACCTCAGTCTTCTCTGAAAACTTCTGTCCAAACCCTTCAATCACAGTCTGTTCTAGTTATGCTGCAGCAAATCTGTAGTGACTTGATTAATGTTAATGAAATTATGTTTCGTTCATAGTGACATGGTAAAACGTAGAACATGGATGTCAGTCCTTATTACAATGATGCCAAATCTGGCTTGGAGATAAACTGGATGTTAGCAGCCCTGAGTGATCACACCCTTAGTCGTGGTTCCTGAGGGGAAGCCTCATTCTTCTGAAATGAATCAAAATGGTGTACTTTTGAAAAACATGGAGGGGTTTTCCCTTTTAAAGTAGATTCTGGAAATAAACAAAAGAAAAAAAAAACTTGATAAAGTACAATTGTTTTATATAGAGTCCACAAAGATGTAAATTATTTTTTTCCTTCTATAAATCAGCCTGTCAACTCTCCTTTCAAGTCACCCTCCAAATCAAAAATGAAAAATACAAGGCCAACAAAGCTCATGTATGGATGTTAAATTCCCCACTATGAGTGATTTCCTCATTATTCTTTGAATTTAGCAGTACAGATTTGAAGTTGTTAGTGCCTAATTCATAAAGCCTTGTTTGCTGAGTTGTACAGGGTATTGTCCTAATTTACTAGCCTAAGTCACATTAAGCATTTAATTCAGCAATGGAGTTGTAATTCATTACTTGATTCACTAGTTAAAGATCTATTTTCTCTAATGATGTTGTGTAATACAGAGTTAATGTAGGTATTGGGATGGTTTTAGATACTCTGCACCTTTACACTAATGTATTATTTGCTATGTATAATTCTGATGGATTTGTCAGTTGACTTCAGGATGCATTTTGTTTATCTTCATTTCTTAAAGGAGAATTGTAAGATTGTGACATTTTTGCTAACTGCTTTGTGAAGTGGATTTTTTTTGTTCATCAGTGTTTTTTGTTTAAGTGAATGGTTTGTTCTTACATCTTTTTTGACCATTTTTGAGTTGTTTATAGAGCAGGATAAATTCAAATAAGACGGCGCTTGTGATGTGCTGCTATGTGTATCAACTTGAATATTCCTTAAGAAAATAGCACATAGACAATAAATAAGAGGTCTGACTTCCAAAATGCTGTACGTCCTCCACTTAGTGGCTTCAGAAAGAGCTGAGGACATGGTGTGGCAATGCTAACATTGACATTCACGTTTGGTGTGGTCACACACAAAATAAAGAAATAGTCATTACTAATGTGAATGGGAGTTTTACTGTTGGCATTAGCAGAACTGTACAGAAACCTGAGTCAATTTGTTCCACAATACTTTAATCTCCATTCTCCCAACTGGAGTCAGGGAGAGCTTCAGCTAAGCAGGCCCTGATTCAGGAAGGTATGCAGAAGAGGAAACTTCCATATGCACAAAAGAAGTCAGTGGGATGGAAGTAAACCTTTGCACCTAAGAATGAGCTTTGGTGATGTCTCAAATAAAGCACGGATGTCAAAATTTGCTTGAATACTGTCTTAAATCAGGGCCATATAGAACAGAGCATGGGACCCAGACAGTTCTAAATTCTGTGTACAACACCATAAATTTTTTTTTGTCTTGTGTATATGTAAATGTAGTTGTGATATTGACTTATTTATTAATTCATTTTCTTATACTATGTGCCAAGTATATTCCTACCCTTTTGAACAGTACCTGTGACCATCAATTACTAAAAAAAATGTTATGCAAACTTGTGCATTGTAACCAGGAATATGATGCTAATAAGCTGTTGCATGTAGTTTTAAATAATTAAGAAAACCCTTTATTTAAAAAATGTAAATGAATACTTGCAGATGTTGATGATTATATATGGTTTTGCATGCCAAAACTCATTGTTCGGTTGTGGGCATGAAATGTAACGACTATATTACCTCTACGGAATATATTAGTAAGTTACAATTTACAAAGTAATTAACAGAGCTCTATATGTAAAATTTTTGCTTTTTACTTAATTATATTGTAGTAGAGGTAACAGAACTGCTTCTCTGTTACCCAAATTGGCTGTAGAAATTATGTTCCTATAACACTCATTTAAAGTCAATATTTATTTATGGATGTAATACAAAAAGATTGATCTTATGTGTCTGTCCTGTTATTTAGAGAAAAAAATACACTTGTAAAAAAATAATTTGTAAAAAAATTTAAATGTAAATAGAGTCTGATTTCTTTTACTCATTATTTTCATGTTTAGAATTTGTATATACTGTTTAGTTAATAAACTATCCTACATTGAAATCTTGCTACATTATCTCCTCCATACAGAATTTATAGTTTTGTTTTTCTTAAGTTGAAGACATAGAATCATCTAAGAAAAATCACTGTCATGCCAAGTACCTTTGCTACATCTGCATTTCATTGTGTATAAAGTCATACTATTTTATCCTCCATTTACTACAGCATTTTGTTTTCTTTAGAAAGTTATCAGAATAATCTGAAAATAGATTTAGATATCATTTCAGTTTTTTACATTGAAAAGTAATCCCTTAAGTAGAAAATTTGTCAAGAACTTGCCATCCCTTTCTCTGTTTTAATGGAATAGTCCACAGTGAAGATTTGTTGGCCCCTTATAATACTAACTGCTGGATCTATGTCATTGGCCTGACCCTGCAAGTCAAGTTTTTCATGACTGAAAATTGTGGTGAAATCTACGTGTGCACCAGATTTGGAGTATTTTGTATTTTAAAGTGCAGTATCCCATGATTTAAATTCTATATTTTTAATAAATATAAATATCTGACTTATACAAACATTTAGCTGTTTCAAATTGTCATAGATTTGCTATCATTTTCAGATGTAACATCTATAGTTTGGGGATGCACCTTTGATTTACCCTTAACTTACATAATAAACATTTAGATTTTACTAACTTGAACTCCAAAATTTCCTGGTGTTGCTTTCTCATTAGAATAACTGCTTAAATTTTGGGGGTTAGTTTTCCTTTTACATAACTGATTAATGTTTAGAAACCCCCATATAGTTAAATTTCCCTGCAAGTTGGACTATTTCAGTTATATTTGCCATAATGGTTCAGTAAATCCACACAAGAATGATATATCACTGTGGATAGGTAAGTTGACATAATGAATAGTTGAAGCGTTCTATATGCTGTAATTCAAAATAGCCATTCATTTTTTCCTTCCATAATAAATAAAGTGTTTTCTTCAACATAGAATTAAAAGAAACAAAGACTGGATGATGTGAATCATATGAAATAAAGAAAATTTGCTATCTATTGAACAGTATTGATCATTTGAGTTTTCGGTTTTGTGGCTGTGCAGCTTGGCTTTTGTGCCTCTAAAAGTGGAGTGTGCTCGAAAGATTCCATTTCTTAAAAAAATTAATACAATGAAAGGTCTTTACAGCACACAAAAAAAACCCCAAAAAACCCAAAACCCTCTCTACTTCTGTTTTCTTACTACAGGTGTTGCATTGTCATCGTCTGGATACATGCCAGCCTCCTTGCGGAAGGCCTTGAGCCAAAACACTGACGGTTGTCCCGTCGGTGGCAATGCAGCACCTGCAAGGGTGAAGAAATCACCGGGGAGAATCCTGAGAACGCGGGCTTTGAAATGGAGCCAATGTGCAAAAGACTCCTGCAGATTTGAAGGGGATGCGGTTCAGCGGAAGCGAATTGCTCTGTCCCCCTTCGGATTGCTTCTGCTCAAGGTGCTGGCAGGAGCACAGATTAATATTTAATACATGCCTTTCTATAAGCATTCACTGAGAGCGCTGCGTGGCACAGGAACTGAAGAATTTATGAATGCTTGCTGTACCCAGTTCCTCACCTGTGATGGTGATTTATTCATGTTGATAATAAGCTGCATTCAGGAGTTCTGTTTCCTCTCAAAGGAAGATCAACTCTGGAAATAGTGGTTTGTCATTTTTCAGGAGAGTTAGGCAAATACGCTACATGCAAATACCCCTTTATATTTGTGTGCCAATATATTTGTATACCAAATTGAGATTGATTGCCTCCACACAAGCTGTCCAGTAATATGTATGTGCAATAGGTTCAAAATTGTCAATGTTTAAAATTAACTCTGGGTTTGCTGATCAGTGTTGCTTAGCCAGCATATTTTTCATATTTTTATAATTTTCTTTAGAAAACGTTGACTGATTTAAATGGTTCAGACTGCACAGTTATCAGTAGATGCAGAGTGATAGGCTGTAATTTCCACCGTGTCATTTTTATCTACGTGAATAGTAAAGGAGACAGAGTGGGGACAGAAGAGCATGGGTGGCACAAAAAGCAGCTAATCATCTCTTGTATTTGTTTCTTTGCAGACATCCAATTTCCAGTATTAGCAGTTATCTGCAAACATTCAAAATAATCCTTTAAATTTATTTTCTGAGATGGGCTGCAATACTTGCTTGAAATATACATATTTCAGACTTTCAGTAAACATACCTGCAAGGCAAAATCAATTAGACTGTAACTCATGAAACAGGAATATACAAGAAAAAATAAGCTGGTGGATGCTAATGGTTCTTTCATAGCACTTAGGGACAACTGTTCTTTTTGCTTCGTGTTTATTGAATAATATTGCAGACAAAGAAGATTCACATGCATTTTTCTTGCTTTGAGTGAAATACCTCCTATCACAAAGAATCCCATTTAATTGGCTAAAGGTGCTTCATGAATGGCTGTTACCAGTCCTATACAGTAGCTTAACACTGTAATGATGCACCAGTGAATGAACCCTGTATTTTTACGTTCTTCTGGAGATTGTATTGTCTTTTTGCCTGAACTTCAGGGTTTTTTATTTGTTTTATAATGGATCACTCTTCATTGCTTTTGTTCAGTGTAAGAACTTGTCTCATTTATTAATCTTAGTCATACATGACACTCAAAGCATGTTTCTCTGCTCGTTGCTATAAAGATTTATGTTTATGATACCTTTCCAAGAAAAAATAAAGCCATTAAGAAAATATATATACATTCATGTATTTAGAGCTGATTTCAAAAAAGGGCTGCTTGTTAACAAAGTATTACTAGTTTTTAAATATAAAGTATATCTGCAGCTGTATCTCATTTAAATTATTATGTACATGATATAGTTTTGGACAATGGGAAAACTTACTGCCTTTTTAAATAACAACCATGCTTGGCGCAGGAAATTGTAGCAAGCACACAGAAGCATATTAAACTGATAGTTATCACTCATATTTGCAGCTTGATAAATTCTTTCAAGTCAATAACTTATGTTCATGTTAGCTAAATGCATAACTTTGAGCAAAACTGATCCCAAATCATCTGCAAAACTGGAGATGTGGGTGAATACCAGAAGTCTGGAGAGAGAGGCAGCAGGAACAATATAAACTTCTATGCCTGAATAATTTCAAGAAGCACAAAGCTGACACAGTTTAAATTATCTTTATAGGTTTTTTTTCCCCAATCACTGATAGCGAATATTCTATACTTCAATATTCAATAAAAATTCTAAGATGAATATTCAATTGAATAATAATCCTATTGAATATTCAAAAAAATCCTAAGATGATCCCATATTTATTTTGTAGTCAATTTTGTAGCTTTTGTAAGTAACTTTATAAAAGAAGTGGAACTAATAGCAAGAAATTAATCCTATTTCATTAAATTTCATTAAAAAAATGATATTTACCTAACATCATTCTCAGAATCATCAGAAAACTTGTATAGAGCAGTGTAATTCAGTTGAGTGAACAGTTCAGTTTGGAATTCTGTCTCTGAAATTCAACCTTTGACTGAAAAAATCTTCCTATTTTTAAAAATTATATATACAGTTATTGGGAAACTACGAGTCGAATGATGTAGTCTGGTTTTGGTAGCTGTTGTCAGACTTTATCTAGGAAATGTGTTCTCTTATCTCAGCTAACCTCAAAATCTCTAGAATAGTTTATTGCATGCTATCATTCATAGATGATAGGTTGCTCAGGGCTTTGCCCTTTCATGTTTTGGAGATAATCAAGGATGAGGATTCCACATCCTCTCATACTAATTACTTGTGAAACAACAGTAAGGCAAATAGTGACATCTTAACTATCAAGGAAATTGCATGTGAAAAACCACATGGCATAAATAATACCAATTGCATGATGGGCCTGACAAATTACAAAGAAATTGAAAACTATTCTTTTGAAGCACATTCTTAAAGGTTCTGTAATTCTCGGTAGGTTTGTGATGAAACCTTTCTCACAGTGGCCCTGGGAACTCAAAGCTAGAAGAAAATGAAACTTGCAGCTTCTCAATATATTTTTATTTTGTCAGACATTAGCTACCTCACAAGTCTTGAGAAATCGGAAATTGATCAGCTGTGTTTCTAGAGAATTCATACTGGTTGCTTAGCTTGCAAAACTGAATTAATTAGGACTCACATGGTAGTTTACCATATTAACACATTAACATTCTACTAATTATTAAATACTAAATTGACAATGGCAATGGCCCATTTCTGTTGCCTCTTTTGTATGCCATGGGTTGTTGGCTTGGCGACCTACAGATACCAAAATTATCAGGCCTCCTTGGTCAGGTAACACGTTACTCTTAGCAGGGTATGAGGTTCTGAGGAGGCCACCAAGGGCTCTGGAGAGCTGGGCTGAGCTGAGCAGGTTGCTGTGTCTGTGGCAGCGTGTGCCTGGCACCCAGCTGGATCTACTGGTGCTGCAGACATTGAAACCCCCATGCTTGGGGATGGCAGGGGGAGAGAGGACAGCTGCCTGGGGGTGGAAAGAAAGCAGAGCCTTCAGTGAAAATGCTGTGAAAAGGCCTCTCATCCAGAACTCTGCCTCTCATCAGAGCTGTATGGTGAGTAGGGAAGAAAGATCGAGCACAGAGGTGCCCACTGATCTGAGGTGGGAGAGAAGAAGTGTAACTGGTTGCATGAGCATAGTCTTGACAACAGAAGTAGCAAACATGGCACAGAGAGCAGCGCTGGTCAGGTGGAGATGTCCCTGCTGTTGAAGCAGAGTGGTCCTGAGCATCTATGTCCACAGCAAGGGGAGAGAGGAGCACCTCACACCTTCAGTATGCTGTCTTTCTGAGGGGACCAGGTGAGGGAGGGGAGAGTGGACAAGATGCAAAGAAGACTGGCACAAAAACCATGGTGCTGGAGCCCACACAGACTTACTTCCATTGAACTTTTGTTTGCAGAAGGCTCATAGATACCTAGGTTTGCTGTTAGCCCAGACATCTACAGATGCAGAGCTGAAACTCTGGGAGCTCAGTGCGAAGTACCACCGTGTCTGGAGTGCTAGCAGGGGCTCGCGTTGCCTGACAGGGTTTTGTGTCTACTGGTGGCACTACATAGGGAGCTCAGTTCCTCCAAGGTGGAGAGTATTTGAGCAAAACTTTGAGACGTGGAATTTGGACCTGTGTGGGAGCACACCTATGGCTTCCACTAGCCTTCACTATTTCGCCACTGTTGTATTGCTGTCCCTGCTCTTTCTGTTTTCCCTTGGGTTGCCTTGGGCTCCAAGTCACGCTGGCTTGTCCTAAGCAAGTCTTCCCCTGCATGTGGTCCATGGTCACATCCATGGGTTTGTGGTCTACCCCATCTCAGATGGTCACCCAAAAATCACCTAGTGTCAGAGGGATAGCTGTGTGAGTTTCATCACTGTCAAGCAGTATTGCTGAAAGGAGAGGGACTGTGTTGGATCATAAGAAAAGCTGAGTAAATCAAGGCTTATAAATCAATTACAAGCTAGAAAGAGTAAACCCTGGCACTGCACACAAACGGACTGTAGCTCTTGAGCTGGGTAGAGGAAGGGAGCCTCCGAGGAGGAAGCCACAAGCAGGATTCCCCTTGTGTTATTTCAGCAGTGACTGCAAATGAGTGAGCTCTGCTTTTGTGCACCATGAAAACACCTACAGTAATGAGGTCCTGAGCTGCCAAAAGCAGGAGCTGCACTGGGTATCACTCAAAAGAAAATAATATTACTCCTAAAAGCAGGGTTTGAGCCCGCCAGGAAGCTCATCACACATCACAGGTGAAATCCAGAGCCTCACATGCTCCGTCCTTCTGGCAAGGCATTAAGTCTCAGACAAAAGTTTTTCTCTCCCTGTAGAATTCCTGCTGTAGACAGATTAGTGAGAGCCAAACGTTAAAAATAAGAGGCAATTTGCATACAAGAGAAGGCAGGCAATGAAGAGACCTTGAGGCTTTATGCTAAAGTCAACTCCCCAACTGCCCTAACTATGGGGAAACTGTGATGCAAACCCTCCTTTATGTCCAAAAGATAAGTCTAAATGCATGACTTGCTGCATTACAATTGAAAGAAAGACATTTCCAGGCATTGCAAAGCATGTGTTATAGTTGTCTTAAATGTGGAAATGTTGAAATACTTCTAGACCAAGCAAATGTTTCTCTTCCTCCTTAGATAGTTTGTGATGACTCAGAAATGAGAAGAAAGGGCCACCCTTTAAAAGAACCCGCAGCCACAGATAAGAAAATGAAACTTAAGGAATTTTTTAAGGATTCGTGAAGGAGAGGATAAAGATCAGCAAGTATAGTCACCCAGAGATTTGGTGCCAGAAATAAAAGCAGGCCAGATGTGAATATTGGTCTCCCTGCACATCTCTTTGCTGTGCATCTTGGCTGCTCGGTGGCTTCATGTACAGTTAGTATGCCAGCAAATTCAATAGCTGTGCCACTGCCATGGAGCCAGCACACTGTAAAGAACAACAAAGAAAGTTTCTTCTGGTCTCTGGCAGGCTGCTATCATTATCCTAGTAAACTTTCCCATGGCAGGAGAATACTTAGCTTTCCCTTAAATGAATGGATTCATAGCTTGAAAAAAGATATTTTGATAATCCACTGTGGGAAGAAAACCATCAAAAAAAGGACTTAGAGGGGAACGAGAAAGATTTTAATGAGGTGAAGAGAGGAAAAAAAAATCATTCAAGAATCTTCATGTTTCTCTTAAATATCACCTAGACATTCTTAGAAATTATAGAAAAAAAAATTAAAAAATGAAGTGACAAAATCAGTCAGAAACAGTTGGAGACAACATTTCTGCAAATTCTGTAGTATCGATCCATGAAACGCGTTTCTAATGTGTCATGGGAATCAAAAGAAGCCTATGCAATGTTGGGAAGCCTTTAGTTGCAGCGTTTCTTTGAGGCTGGACATCTTGGAATACTTCATTTAGTTTATTAACATCGTATTAGTATTAACACAGGCTTGGGGAGGAGTAGCCCACCAGAAAAGGATCGGGGGGTCCTGGTGGACAGTCGGCTGAATATGAGCCAGCATGTGCACAGGTAGCCAAGAAGGCCAATGGCATCTTGGCCTATATCAAGACTAATGTGGCCAGCAGGAGCAGGGAAGTGATTGTGCTCAGCACTGGTGAGGCCCCACCTTGAGTGCTGTGTTCAGTTTTGGGTGCCACAGTACAGGAGAGACATTGAGGTGCTGGAGCGTGTCCAGAAAAGGGCAACAAAGCTGGTGAGGGGATCAGAGCACAAGTCTTATGCGGAGCAGCTGAGGGAATTGGGATCATTTAGCCTAGAGACAAGGTGGCTGAGAGGAAACCTTATCACTCTCTACAACTACCTGAAAGGAGGTGGTAGCGAGGTGGGGGTCGGTCTCTTCTCCCGTTACAAGCCATAGGACAAGAGGAGATGGCTTCAGGCTGTGCCAGGGGAGGTTTAGATTGGGATATTAGAAACAATTTCTTCACCAAAAGCGTTGTCAAGCATTGGAACAGGCTGCCCAGGGAGGTGGTGGAATCACCATCCCTGGAAGTATTTAAAAGACGGGTAGATGTGGTGCTTAGGGACATGGTTTAGAGGTGGTTTTGGCAATGTTAGGTTTATGGTTGGACTTGATGATCTTAAAGGTCTCTTCCAACTGAAGTGAATCTGGGATTCTGTGAAATGATATGTTGTCTTCTGACACTGATATTTTTGCTTTTTTGTGTTTCAACACATGGTAGTGTCATTAAAAAAATATATGCATGGCTTAGCTAAGCTATGACTAGCATCAGCACTGTAAGGACACACCATGCTGTCAGTTTAATAATGTCTACTACTTTGTTTTTCACCATGTTCTTTAGTCTTCCTGCCATATGAGCAGCAAGGATGGCAAAAATGCGTAAGCAAAAGTCACGAAATAAGGTCTCTTGTTTCACTAAATTCTACACTGATTGCCATTATTGCCAAATTCAGGCCAAGCTTCTTCCAACTGCTTTTAATCTCCATCTCAATGACTGTGATTTAGTTAGGCATTTTAGTGTTTGGAATCCCATTAACGCAAAGTTTGCCGAACGCACACGCCTTCCCTGTGTTGCTGAGGTAGACTTTGCACTAAACAAGGCAACTTATATGTCCCCAGGGCTATTGAGCACTATCCGCAACCTCTCCATCTGGTTCCAGGGATCATCTCTTGTAAAGTCTCTTTACAAACCACAGTCACCTCTGCCCTTAAATCCATTTTAAATTTAATAGTAGTATTGCCAGATTTGAGATTAACAAATCCAACCTGCTCTTCATTGTTGACTTTGAAAGCAGATCCCAGTTTATGTGAAGCACTTACCCTTGACTAGGTGATTTCTCAAATTCTTTCTTTTTGACAGACAATCCTTTTGACTTTTCCTTTACACATCCTGGATATACTTCTGTTGGCTGAGCCTCTCTCCTCTCTGCTGTGTCCTGCCTTGTCCCTAACAGCCAGAATTCTGCCATGGGAAATCCTCTCTTCTAAAAAGCATTTTTATAGGTTTCCTTGTTTCTCTAGAGATTTTGCCTTTGCTTATTCTTGACATCTGCCCCCCTACTTTTTCATTGTATATCTTGAATTTTGCCTAAGTTAGACAGTGATGCTTCTCCATCATTCATTTGAAGAGGAAATTCAATTATTAACTGCAAGATGTTTTTTAAAAATCCAATTACTAAGCACTTTGATATGTGTTCCTCAGTCTCCAAATTGCACTTCTTGTTTATATGTCAACTTTACAAAGTTTTTACCTTCTCTTGATCACTGAATAATTTATGTCAAAAGACTTGCCTGTTTGGCCATAATAGACATTTTAGGTTACTTAATTTTTTAAAGAATAAAATCACCATTACTGATCTAGCAATTTTATCGCATTCTTCATTGCATACATTACGAGATGCGTTGTGCTTCACAGATTTGTGTGAAGTTTCCTTTTCCCAATATTTAGTGTTTTGTTCTTTCCTCCCAGGTGATTCAATGTGAGTTATGAGAAATCTTTTAAAAGGTTAGATTGCAGCTGATTTTCTTTCTTATTTAGTCTTCTTCAAAATGAGTCTATTTCTCCCATAAAGGATCTAAAAATGACCAAAAGAAAATAATGTTTATAATGATGAGAATTTTTTTTTTCCATAGTAGGTCCCTATTTACACCATAGAACATTTATACTTTTGGCTTTGTTTCAGAGATTTTCCCTAAAATTTTTTTTCCCCCGTGTTTTCTTGTTATAAATTTAAAGAAAGGGAAGGATGCATCCTCACAGCAGCTAATCGTTATGTCACAAAAAGACTGATTTCATATTACATTAGGTGTCCTTTAAAATGCTGCAGAAATATGACCTTGTCTATGGCACTGCACTCTGTACAGATTCACTCCACTGTAAACTCACACTGTTTACAAAAGTATATTTCAGGAAGCATTTCAAGAATGCAGTCAGAGGTTTAGCTAAGGCAAAAGCTTATTACTAAAGACATTCATCGTCTCTTCAAGCACTTACCCCTAAGGATGGATGAGTTTGTATTCTTTTATTCTACTGTACTTTTAATTGTGGTCGGCAAAATAATTCCTGGAATTACCCAACTTGTATATGCTTGCAAAATCATAGGCTTCTCCAAAGACAAAAAATATGTGGTTTTGTTTTCTTTCATTTTAATTTACATTCTTGTTTCTTGCCAGTTAGGACTTATGTTTTTGAGCTTTTCTCTGTAAATAGAAAAGTTATAATTTTACCAGAGTGACAGTAACGGAGAGGGAGACGTTGCAAGAGAAGAATGTAAAATTCTCATGAATTTAAGAATTTAAAGGATTAGGTTGCATGAAAAGCACCAAGCAACACCAGTTTTGTGAAAAGATTATAAGATTTGTCAATGACAGTGGTGATGAGAGTGACAGTGGGGGACCCATCTGTTGACAAGACTTGACATTCTGGGAGGCATGCTGCTTCTGAGCATCCCAAATCCTTGGTGTTACTGAAATGTTGCCCAGGCTCCTCCAACCCTCTGAACACTAGCCCACACTTATGTTCCATGTGGATGTTAATAACACTACTGGGAATGAGTTTATACAGATTAAAAGCTACTCTAAGGCTCTGGGAATGGAGAGGTGAAGAGGTCAGGAGCTCAGGTGGCTTTTTTGTCAATTCTGCTCATCAAAGGTCAAGGCTTAGGGACAGATGTGACACAGAGATAAATATGTGAGTGAGCAGATGGTGCTGCCAGCAGAACGTCAGCTGCCTTGACCATGGAATAATGTTCCATAAAGCCTATGACACAAGGAAGAACTGCACCTCTCTCGTACCAATATATTGATTTATTGAGACAGGTTCACAAAACACACGAAATCAGTATGAAATATTCTGCCCTTAACAAAAGTTTAAATATTGGCAAGAAAAGAAGTATTTACCTTAAGGTCAGAGGAGAGAGAAAAAGAAGAATGGTGGGTTGGTCCACTAAGCATATTAGATAATATAAGGATTAAGTAGGAGGAACTGGAGGCTTTATTACATGGCCAACATTTTTCTGTAAATGATATTTGGTTGATTAAAAACTTGTCGGATCATTCACATGTGTCACAGCACTGATATCAAAAGATATAGCTTGCTCAGAAAAGGCAAGCAGAATACTAATGAAGAAGGTAAGAAAATACTCTTAAAATGAGAAGGGTGCTTACATTTGCTCTGAGATCCAGATTACAGAGAAGCATACATTTCCTGCTGGTCTTCAGAGCCCTCTTAATACTGCTTGGAATTAAAGGAGAAAGAAGATGGACACTATCATGGTGATGGTCCTGGGGATGAAAATCAGACTAATCCAAGTCTAGGACTTCACAGTTGTATCACAATTACTTGGTAGCCACTGGTCACTACTCAAGCATAATCTCTGGAAATAATGCAGTAAGACATGGAGGTAGGAACCCACCTGACTAAGGTGTCCTGGTTTGAGACTTCTACAGAGAGGACATGTGTATCTGGGCTAGCTACTTTCTTGTCAACAGAGGCACTTGAAAGGCACTGGGATCTGAATTACTGTGCATTAAAAATGTCTATTCTTTTTACATTATCAAAAAGAACTTTGAATGAAAACCTAAAATACAGATGTCTATGCAGAAGATACTTAAAGCAGGATGATATGAATACTGTCCAGGCAGTCCAACAAGTTTTTGGAACATGGTGGTGTTACCACCTAATAGTATCAAGAGGCAAAATCCCGCAGAGGAAGATGTTATAAAGAAGCTAGAGCCTGACAGAGAAACAATGCCAAGCTGCACTTGCAACTTGGCTAGCTTGCAAGGTATTGATGTTATTTTGCAGAAAGCATACTGCCTGTGGACAGGTCAGTAAAGATGGATGTAGGAACAAAAATAAATAAGCAAAATTATAAAAGAAATTCACCTAGCAAAGGATGGAAAAAATAACAAGGCCCAATCTGCGAAAACTTAGAAGATAATCATTCTATGATTCTGTGATAATATAGGCAATAAAATAATGGCCAACATGAATCTGTAAAGACCAAACTTGAACAATAGCATAATTTCTTCATATAACACAACAACAAACCTTCAAGACAGAAAGGAAGAGCATTTCCATATGTCTTGATTTTAGCAGAGCTTTCGGCTTTGCCTTTTACTCTTAGAATCAAATTTGAAAACTTATTCAGGTGAAAGTATTACAGTATATGCAAACTTTGTTTCAAAAAAAAATCCTTAAAGAGTAATTACTAATGGTATATATAAATTTTGAAGAATGTATCCACTAACATGTTACAGCGACTCTTGCTCTGTCTGTGGTTATGTACTCTTTTCATTGACATTTTGGACGATGAAATAGGGAGTTCTTACTAAATTTGCAGAGTCGATAATGGAAGTACATCTTAAAGAAAGATTAGAATTCAAAGTAATCTCATGTCAACAGTGTGGTCTATTTTAAAATGCTAACTACAATAGAGATAAACAGAAAGTACTTTGCTAGAGCTAGAATAATCTGCCACATACTACAGGTGTGGAACAATTAGCTTAGTAGTCATCTAATAGTCAAGAGTTCATGGGCTGAAGAAAAAATGTCCACAAGCCAACAATATTGTATTGTTGCAAAAGAAAATAAGGCAAACTATACTGAATTATTTGCACAAGAATGTGACATTCTACATTAAAATAATTTTTCCTTCTACTTGGCATTACTATGGCTCCTGTGGGAGTATTACTCTGAGAATGAACCTCACTTTAAGAAAGACTGTGGAAAAATTACAGAGAAAAACGAATGATCAGAGTTCAGAAAACATGGTTTATAGTAAAAGAAGAAAGGAATTCTGGAGTATGGTAACTTAGAGAATAGAAAGAGCAAAGAAGTGCTATTTATTGCCAACTACGTAGAAATGTACTGCAGTGAAAAGCAGGATGATGAATGTTTAATGGAGTCAAATTTAAGTATTTGGAAAATATTTTGTATTAGTGGGGATGATAAAGTACTAGAGAACCCTGCCTGAAAAGATTTTATGTTGTTTCCAGGGCTTAAGAGCCATTGAAATAAACTTCTGTCCTAAGAACTATTCATTTTGCTTTCAGGTATGTGGATGTTTAAAAGTCTCAGCCAGCTTTGAATGTGTGAGCACCAGGCTCTTACTTCACTCTTGAAGGAGAAAGCCTTGTCTTCATGAGAGCTGGATATCTGGGTAGGTGCAGCACAAGCGGAGTGGGCAGTGAGAAAATCCCTGAGAAATGCTACCAGGTACTCTGATCTTAAGGGTGCATATTGCTGCTGGTTATACAAGTAGAAGAATGAGATTCCAAAGAAAGCTCTCTTTCCTCTCAGCTAGTTGCTGAAGCAGTGATGGCAGAATCCAGGTCAAGGAACGGGGGTATGGACAGTCTTCTGTCTTATGTACAATGGCTTGTAATGCCATTGTGCACAAAATTTTTAAAAAAATAATGATTCCTAGATTTTTTCCAGAGGTTTGTTAGATTTTTGCTTATCTGTGTGTCGCTCGGCTTGCTTGGGCCGATCCGGCCCAAACCCACGACAGATTTACAGCAGCTTTTGAAAGTTATGAGATAATTTTTAAAAATTTTCTTTTAGTTGTTTAAAGTTCATAGAGAGTTGTGATCATGTGATTTTTGTATTTGAAGGAAGTGTGTTCTCCTAACACTTCATAAAATCCTTTAAAACATTAAATGTCTTTAAAACATTAAGTGAAAGAGGAAAATTTACATAAGGAAAAACATAAGTTTTCACAAGTTTCAACATAAGGAAATTCAAATTTCACATCTTTTTATGTTGTTACAGCCTACAAAATAATGGATTCTCCTAATATAGAAGCAATTATTTCTCAGTAAAAGTTTTCTTAAGACATTGCATGACATGTTCCATAATTATAGAATTATTGTCTGATGCAATAGTTCATGAGATTAAATCAATTTTCTGATGCAATATTTCATGAGATTAAATCAATTTCTGTAAAAAACTACTACTATAGAGTTATGGTTGGATTTTAACTTAGTAGGCCTACATGCAGTCTATGTTTTAATACAGGAGTAGGAGAATTATTAGAAAGATCATAAAAGAAACATGTGAGTGGTATCTCTGCAAGTACAAATAGCCATACTGGCAGTTATGTCAGCTTCATTAGCAAAGGCAAGAGATGTCCAGAAAACACTGGAGGAAGAATACTGAAATGCGACAAGGTTTGGTTTGGGCAAAAGGCCTGAATAGCCAGCTTGGATGCAAACTATTGGGCAGGCATCATTTCACCTCATTTCATTTGCCAGTCTGTTACTGTTCCTCCAAAATTCATGCAGTAGTCACTGTATGTTGACATTCCAAAAAGCTCCTGGCAAGACGAAAATTATAGAACAGCTTTTCTGTTTTGGGTTTGTTGTTATGTTTGTTTGTTTGTTTTTTGGTGTTTTTGTTTTTGGGTTTTTTTGTTTTGGTTTGGTTTTTAATAATTTCTATTTTTTTTTCTTTAGTCTTACTGCAATGACTTTGATTTTACATTCAGTTTTGGTTTTCATTGTGAAGCAGCAAGATTATCAGTTGCATGCATTTTGTGCCCTTGTAATGCATGCACTTTCTATGTCCTACTCATGACACATTTTTCTTCATTCAATCATTGTGCTGCATGTTTAAAATTTTAAGAAAAATTATTTTTCTCTCTCACTGTTAAAACTTAGTGTCTTTGAAGACTGTTTCTAGAACTGTTCCGGTTCCCAGCAGAAAGCTGTGTGTCACCTTTATCTATTGTAGTTAGTTTTGTCGGAGTTCAAGGAAAGTTTCACTGTGAATTATCTATTTAAATGTCTACCGTGTCCTTAGTAAATCAGGTGTATAAGCTCAGTATATGTGTAGCCAAGCCTCAGCAAATGCTTCTGGAACAGTTTTAGAGGGAGCTGGCATAGGGCAACACGTCACAGAACAGGGCAGATGCTTCATACAGGGACACCAGCACCTGATGTGCCAGGGCAGTGGAGCCCTATTTCTCAGTTCAGTACTCAAGCAAATCATTGTGTCAACTTCACTTAGAAGAGAAAATGAACACAGCTTAATGCCCTGCCTGAAAGGAGCTTTCCCAGTTCTTCTTCTCATTAATGCTTGTATATCTTTTCTGCAATGTTTCAGTGCATCCTTCAAGAAACTGGGAAGTTATTCTTGTTGGTTTCCAAATGACCTGACAGGGTGGGATGGAAAGTACAACTTGTGAAATTTGGAGTGACAACAATCATTTAAGGGAAAATGGCGATAACATTATATTGAATTTAATGTGGGCAGAACTAGACCATAATATAAGACACTTTCTGAAAAATGCCATTTTTTAAGATTAATTTTTCCAAATCCCTTGGAAATAGTACTGGGAAAAAATAGAACTTAAACATATTTCTAAACTGGAGCAAGATAATTGCAGAAATGGCCCTTCTTTGAGGAGTGAAATCAATTATTTTCTTCAATTTTCCAGAATTATTTATTACTTTTTACTGGGATAATAATTAAAACAAAGCTGTTCCTGGTTAAATAGAAAACCACTGGCTTCCAGTATGAGTTGATTATATTTTTGTTCTATATAGGAGTTCCAGCTCTGAATACAGTATTATACTTCTCTGGAAAATATGTGAAGTAGTATAAAATTTAAACAATACTGTATTGCTAGTACAGGAATGCTTCTAATTGTTTTTATAAAGAGTCTTTTTTCTATGAGGACTGCTGTTAAAATTGAAAAGGGCTAATATTATTACATTACTTGTAAGAGTAGTTATTTTGACTTCAGTGAATGTAGAGAACTTACGTAAAAAGGGTTCATAGTGTGAAATGGAGATCTTAAGAAGAATCTGTCATACATATGGTAGTGTTTTAAAATTGAGTTTTGTCTGCTTTATTAATGCATTGGTGTTATACCTTGTAATACTACAAGACTAAAGCCTTGTTCAGCATTTCTCCTAAGTTCCAAAGATCATTTTTACATATGTAAACCTAACATCTAGGCATATTTCTTATGTCCATGAGTAGTCCCATTAATGAATTAATAAATCCTATTAAAAATTACTAGTAAAATTATTGTAATTTAATGGCCACTGAACCAAAAACTCAAAACAACAGTGACAGGTTGTAAACATGGCGTGTTCCCTGTTAATTTAATAGAATTAGGCATCTTACTGCTGCAGAGTTTTCCACTACTTTAAGAGTACTTTTGGGAATGTTTTTAGCTCATGAGATAAAAATTACAGCATTAAACACATGCAGCTGGTACAAATATGTAATGTGATTTACTTGAAGTTGTGGCCAAAATTGTCAGTATTGTGTAATTAGAAAATGGTTCAATGACAGTTCTGTTCTGCTGCCCTTAGTCAATTCTGAGTTATACCATGCTCTTCCAGGAATGTCATCAAAGCTGGTCATAGTATATTCTCTCTGGTTTTGAAGCCCGCTTATGACTGAGAGATGAAAGGTACCAGGTGTATTTTAAAATCTGTTTGTCACCTCAGGATGTAAAACTGCCATTGCAGAAGGTCATACATTAACATTTGCTTTAGATAAAAAGTGTCTTGAAATTGCTAATAAAATAAGTAAAAAAAAAATGTTAGACTGCTTTTGGTTTGATATCTTTTAATAGACAAATACAGTAGAGGAAGAACAAATATTGGCTAAATAGACAAAAACCACATAGAAAGTCAAAGATTCAGAAAGGCATATATGCACTGTGTGTATGTCTGCAATTATTCATCACTTAGAAATATTGCCACTTGGGTAAAGGTCAGTATTGACCAGAAGTTTCCGCTATTACTAAATAATTCTCCATGCTTCATCATTTTTGTGCGATTTATTTCTGTCAGCTCTGCATATGTCATTTGCCTTAATGCTGTTTAATGTGCATGGAAAAAGGAATGATGAAGTGGCTGTGCGTTGCAAGGGTGTCGAGTAGCATTTCTGTTTAGACCTCTGTGGTAAGACTGCACTGGACTCTGTCAGGACTCAAGCTCCTTTGACTATATCCCCTTCCATAGGTATCCCCTAGAAGACCATGCAACTCAGGGAAGGCTAACCGCTTTCTCAGGATGAGAAGATAAAAGGGTTGGAGCTGAATGCAAAGGTCACAATTTGTTGTATAACCTTTGGCAAATCACTGAATCGTGCTGTTTCCTGATTTTTGTCCTAGTGAAACATAGACAACAGCCATTTCTTGATTATCTATTTAGGCAGTAAATTCTTATGGCTAGACATTTATTTTTTACTTGACACCTTATAATGCATAGATAAATATATCCTCCAGCTTCCTGATGTTTCTTTGGTAGAAAGTAAGTAAAGACAGGGAATTTCAAAAGAAAAATACTCTGTACTGTAGCATTTATTGGATTCTGACTTTATTGGATATTTGAAAAAGAAACCCAAATTTTTTTAGCTTAATAAGGTAATTAAAGCCTGCTGCTAGGACGAGCCATCTATATTGCAAGATAAATTACTCTCTTCTGGTCTTCTGTTCTCTCTCTTCTGCTTGCTGCATCCCCTTCCAAATTCCCCTCACCCATACTATTACGGCTACAGTACTGCTGATGTTCTCCCACAAATGCTGCTGTCCAGTTGCACACCTTCAGGAGTAGCAGATGTGCTGCAAAATTTTAAGGGTATGAAGTAAATGGACAGTCCTAAGCCGCTTTCTCTGAGTAGGCAACAGCTATAAAGTCAATACAGAGAGAACACGGCATGTTTGAGGGTGTCGGATTGATTAGCTTTTTACATAGTATAAGAAAGTAAAAATGAGGGCAGTGTTGTTTATTCAGATCTTTAAGAGACGTGTGGCTAGTCTGCAAAATTTTGATCTGAGTCCTGGTTTAATGGTTGCATAAAGTCACAGATATTTGCGACTCTGTCAGTTCTGTTGCTCCATGTGGAAGTCCCATGTCTGGGATGACGACGGTTTTATTAATCTCCTCTCAGCTACTACAGCATCTCAGAATCTGTGTAGACTAAGTCCTTCTTTTAATAATGATCAATATTCACTTTCACCTACAGTAATGTTATTAAGGTAGAATTGTATTTTATATTAGAGATTTGCACAAACTGGGTTGTTTCTGTACAATCAAAGAGGAATGTGAGTATACCTGGGCTGAAAATCTAAAATTGTAGCTAGACTGACAGCTAAAAGTAGAAAAGGACAGGTCCTTCCTGCCAAGACCTGGTCAGGAAAGAGTTTGTACTCTTGTTAGAAATAACAAAGGCAAGAGAAGTATTAAGCTACTTAAGGGCGACAATGTCCTCCATAACAGTTACCCCTGCAGGTCAAGAGCAAATTAACAAGTTTCTCTTTCATTCCACAAGGCAGGAGCACTGAAGTTGAAATCCTTGAAGTTGAGCTTGCAGTCTGAGAAAATACAGTGCAGTTTCCTTATGGTCAGTAGCATCAAAGATGCAATCAATAAATTCACATCCCCATACTGAGAAACTGTCCTGAGGGAAATAATACTACTTCAGTCCTATATGATTCAAAGCTCCTTGAGCTGGAGTTCTCTGAAGATAAAAGGCTGCGTTCTCAGCTAATATATATCAACATAGCTATTTTGAATTTAAGGAGCTACCAATTGAAGTGTGTTTTTGCAAGATTCATAGAATCATAGAATGGTTATTCCGTTATATCCTTGCTCAATAGTGACTTGAATAACTGTTTATTTAGTCTCTACTGGTTTATGCTATCTAGTCACACCATAAAGAGTGAGGCAGTTCTTTTCCTCTCAGGTGTTACTTTCCTTGGTGAAGGTCTTCAGCCACAAATTAATTTTATTGTAAGGTTGTCTTATAGGAATTGATTCTCACAAATCCTTACTAGGATTGCACTGTTATGATGCAGTTATATAATTTCAGTCTTAGCAGGGCTATTTTGCAGTTGGGTCTGGCTTGCTGAATTACATTGCCTTAATTGGTAAGCATTCTTAGTTTTTCTCTTTCCATGCTGAAAGAACTGGCATACCACCACATTCCTCACAAACCAAACTTTTCCACAGCAGGCAGTTTCTCTGAATATATTTTAAAAATCTTTTCTAAGACTGAAATCAACATAGTGAGAAGGAATGTGTAGGAGGTTAATAAAGGTTCATTAAACAAGAACCTTTGACTGCTTCATGTTCTTTCATTTCAGTTCTCTCAGTGTCCCAGAGTATCTCCATTTCAGTAGAGCATACGGACCATTAAGTAGGGTGAAAGTTGCTGACAGATGGTTAGAACAAAAATAATAATTCAGAATTTCCCCATTTCCTTCAGAGTCAACGTACATCTGGCGTAAAAGAATTAATTTCTTGTGTATGTTTTTCCAGAAGTCTGAATTGTTTCCACGTTACAGATTCTTGGCATAAACTGCCTATTCCCTGATTAGGACCCAAGTAGGGAACACCTGAATTTTTATCTTAATTTAAAAAAAAAAAAAGATCAACTTTCCAGTAGGCAACAAATTAAGGAAAAACCGAAAAACTCATAATATTGGACTTGAAGATGTATATTCATTTTTAATATAATTTTGTGAAGCGTGATCATATAGAATTCAAATTTTCCATATAAAAGTTGTAGCATTACAAAATGTCAACAATAACAGAAAATGCTCAGTATTGAAGACTCCCTACATTCTGAGATACCTAGTAACCTAATAATTCTAATATGTGGTATTGAAGATATCACATGTTCTAAGACATCTAATATTCTAATACATCTACTAAATACATAGTAGAATTTATTTCTGTTCATAAAATGATTATAAACAACACTCCTATTTGCCAAGATATTATAGAAGTCTCTTTGCAAAGAGAATGAATTTCTAGCTTGAGTTTTACTATATGTAAATTCAAAGGCAATTGAATGAAATTAGAGATTCTAAGCAGTGCTATTTCAGAGTTCTGTGTACATAATCATGACTAAAAGCTGCCTTAATGATAATGCTTTATTTGGCTTGTAGTTTTATTGGCTTAATTTATTTAATTGATTTGAGAGATATGCAAATAGTTATAGCATTCTATGTAAATCTTAGCACTATACATTTATCCCAAAGCTGCAACAGATTAACTTCTAACTCAGATATTGCATTCGATACCATGAAAGTCTAATTCCAAGCAAAGTAAGGAACTGTGAAAGCCTTTTATAGCTATTGCTCCTAAATATATTTCTCTGCGTCAGTTAATAAATACATATGCAAAAGTTGTTTAGCACCAACAGTAGACTAGATTCTACATTTGTACAGAAGACTAATTTGTATTTCCCACCCCGCAAAATGGAGACTGAGAGGAAGCAATCACTTCAGGTAATTTTTCCTTTTTCTTTGATAGTGAATTAACTTACGAAAAAACCGAGAAACAGAGCTCTTCACCTACAAACCATGTGAACACGGACAGGTTTTTAAGTGAGATGTAAATGTTCAGCAAGCAGATGGCAAAAGGAAACACACGGCAACAGTTGGAAAAAAAGGCTGAACAAAGACAATAAATAGAGAGCTGGCACTGTTAGCAGTGCAACCAGTTTGAAGGGGATGGTGATGGGGTATGTTCAAAGCACAAATCAGGGTAATGCTAAACAAACAAAACTAAAAGCAAAGCAGGTATTAACTTCCAATGGTTAGGAGTTAGCTAGAGGAAGAAACTCTGAAATAACTTCCTGAAAACAGAGTTAAAGGTAGTATGACCAGTGACATCCATTTTAGATAATCTGAAATGGAGATGGTTACTATGTAGATATTTTATCTATAAGAGAATCTTCACGACATAGGCAATTTTAAAATAAATGTAAAGATAGGCGAGAGAAATGAAGTATCTTTATTGCCCTGGCCTCGAGGTAGATGATCTAATGGCATGAGGAGAAGAGTCAATATTGCCATTATACAGCAAAATAGCAAAGACACATCTAAAGAACAGATTTTTTTTCTCTTATCTTCAAAGAAATTGAAACCTTCCTTGTTCAAAACAGCAGTAATGTGAAAGGAAAAGACTACTTTTCACTTAATGCCAAATACTCAAAAAGATGTGCAAAAAAACCCCCCAAAATCCAACAAAAAACTCTGACTGCCATTGGTCTCACATTGCTGGGAAAGTAGGATTCTGATGTTATCATGAAATGAGAACAGCAGGTGTGTAACTACGATCACATCTTATTTGTAACAAACAAAGGGTGGTAAAACATGGGAACAGAACAGCGCCAAAAGCAGGGCTGCGGAGGTGGGGGATTTAAACAACAGTAGGTAAATAGGATATCGAGAAGGGAGGGAGTGAAGAGCCAGGTAATAAGAAGAAAGGGTGAAGGAGACAAAAAAACCCCACAAAAAATAAAGGCAGATAATTTAATCCCTACTGTAGAAAAACTCTGCTTTTCAAATCCGTGATTACTAAAGCAATCGAGGAATGAGCATGCCTTTTAAAAAAATAATCAAATTAATCCATTAGTACGCACACATGCATGGGTGAAGCAAATGCACAACTTTGACAATTGTAATCCTTGTATTGCTATTGCCGTCTTTTGGGCAGACTCTTCCAAAAAGCTTTTTTTCTATTTAACCACCTACTAAAAAAGCAGCTGCAGGGACCTTAGTGGTGTTCCAACACTGGCTTCACTGGAATGCAGAGAAAATGGTGAGCTATTCCTACAGAGACCTTCACTTCTTAGCATAGCACTGATGCTTTTTTTGTGTCCGAGGGAGAGTACAGAAGCTTTGTAACCCTGAGAAACCAAAGATCTGCCAGAAAACAGTTAGACCTCCTGAGAATTTCCAGAAAAATTATCATTAATCTAAAGTGTTAACTTTCTTCATTTCTTAAATGCAAGCCTTACTTCCCCAGCATGTGTTTGCATTATCCTACTGAGTTGCTGCTTCTTTGCTGTTGTAACCTTTTGTGGTTGACGGTGATACTGAGAACTCAGTCCTATGTGCTTAAAAACTCTGGTCTGACCTTTTACTCATCACAAAAAAAGCCCCAAAACTTTCCTTTTTGCCCCAAGCAGAGGCAGAACTTTCATCCTTGGAGAGTTCTTTACTTATATGTATGAAATAGAGCAACCTTTAGTAAGGGCAAACAGGGCCTTGGAATTTGAGAAACCCCAGTGATAATTTAATGCTCATGGAAAGACCAAAGAATTTGGCTCCCCTCTGATCTTTCCATTCCAGTTGGAGGGAAAGTATCTAGCTGAATGTCTACATTTCACAGGGGTATAATTAATTAGAACTGTTAAATTGATTGATTTGTTACACACACACACACACACAGAGCGACCAAAACTTCTGCAACCACAAATAACTCTAGGTACCTTAGACTTCACTTGAAAATTGCAGCATTAGTGTTAATTACCACATTAGTATTCCAACCATTTCAAGGTGACTGCATATTGATCTCATTCCAGCTGGAGGGGCTGCTACCCCCACAAGTATTGCACATCAACTCTGTCGACATGTTGGATAAGGAGCTTCCCTATCTCTGTTAGGGCTTTTGAAGAGTTCATTTAGAAAAATTGGTTTCATACTGCGTGACTCAGCATAGCTGAAACCAAAACCATCTGGGACCCCAAGCACAAAGGGCTTTCTGCTCAAGATGACCTTTGTGAGTATTCCCTTGTTCTATACCTCTTGGTCTTTAACTGTCACCTCCCTACCAGAACCACAGTTTGGTACGGTTAGGGTGTTTTCTAGCTGTGACTGGGAATGGTGAATAAGAAAGGTATAAATATGTTTGTCTAAATCTGTGATTTTTATTTCTTCCTGAAGGAATGAAGATTATTTTTTACCCTGAAGCTTCTTCTAGCAGCTTACATACAATTTATTTTACACCGCTCTTCTGTCTTACTTCCTTAGTTCTTTTATATTTGTCACTGCAACTCCCACAGATAACAAAAGTGCCTGTCTTTCTGTTGTCCCTTTTCACATATAGCTGAGGACCCAACAGAGACATTGACAGCTTTATAATTATCCACAAAGTCACTGTAGTCTAGAGCCATGGAAAGCCTAAAATATCTTTTTCCTTTAATCACTTGATCCCCATTCAGTTTTCTCCTCCTATTTCCCATAACTCTTTCATCTGCCTCAGAACAATGCAGAGAAGGAGTACCATTAGTGTTGTTGAGCATATAAGTAAAGTATCTTCTACTGGTGAGGGCATGGCTCTTCTTGTAAAAGATAAAGAGAAATCGGAAGTATTTTTTTCATAGCAAAATAAGGACAACAAAATTCTTCAATGTCTGTATCTAATATCATTCAATGGGTGATTCAAAGAACTCTCACTTCTGCTGAAATGATTCTGTTATCTAGTGTAAAGTAAGCCTAAAGCAATACATTCTTTGCAATTAATGAAAACATGAACAGAACAAGCCTAGAGATACATACATTTGCCTCTGGCTTTGAATGCAAGACTTGGTGTCTGCCAAACTCACCTCCACAGTCCTTAATGACAAAAAAATAAGGGCTTTGATGTAAAAGCTTTGAACTGCTCCTATCTAAAATAAGCTTCCAGGCACATGCAACTACCCCTCTTAAAGATTTCTAAGCATGAATACTGAATTATTTTGGTGGACTAAAGAGTGATTAAATTTGCTTAAAAATACATGTCACATTGTAAAAGCTGTGCTCCTCACAACTAATAAGAAACTTGCCTTCAGTAATAAATTACCCATAGAAGTGAGAAACAGCCTCTTCTAGTTAAAATTACATTGTTCAGGGTATAGTCAGCAAAAACTAAGCAAAGGTGTGTGCTAAATGCTAAAGGTGTGCTCATTGGTTAGGTCAAACTAATGAGGCTGGAAATTGGTCTTTGTGTTATAAAATTGGTATTCAGATGGTTGCAAAAATTGGTACAGATATTTGCAGAACCACAGGTACTATCTGAGCAGTATCACTACCACTGCTCACAAAACAGTATTTTAACAGTAAAAAATCATTCTAAAGAGAGAAACATACTATTCAAGGTAGTAGCATTTCAGTATGTTCCCATAGCGTAATTAGTTAAGGGTGTCTAAATTCTATTACCATACTTTGTAATTATTATTTTAGATAATTTATTATCTATTACCATATTTCTGGGTGTTAACAATATGATGGTTCTTCAGAGCTATTATGCTTTGTGATCTGGATCGTTTCCACAGCAGTTTAATCCAGTTTCTCTCATAATTTTTTGTTTGCATAACCCAAGAGCGGGACAAAAGGAAAACAGAACAAGAAAGTACTAATCAATCATTGTTCTCCCCCAAATCCTTGAAGTAGCCTCTAAATTGTGTCAGCCTGCAGTAGAAACCAGGGATTTTATGATGCAAGGGAAGATTTTTGGACTGATTTGGGAGGGAGTCACATTTTCTCCCTGAATATTTCCCAGGTTATTCATAAAGAGTCCTCTACATTGGGAGGACTGGCTAACACAGGTTTTTTTATACTCAGCTAAAAGGCTAATGAAGTTTTCTAGTTCCACTTCACAAACTGGTAAAATAGGGCCATATAGGGGTGAGGATTTAATGCTCTGAATGGCATTGAAGGAGCTTAAGAGTTCTAATAAAGTGTTGGTATTTCTGCACTAGCTAATATGTCCAAAAAAAGAAAAACAGAAGTCATAAGATAAATAATTTGATTATAAAGATAAATCCTCACCTTTATTCTTCTAGCTTTTTGGCTTAAATTCCCAGGAAAGATATACTACATTTCTGACTGAGACCGATGAAAATTTTATTACGCCAAAGGTGGATGGACAAATATGCAGAACATGAAGACTCAACTAATAGATCAGGGGTTTAGTGGAAGAATTTTATGGAGATTTGAGTTCATACATAAAGTGAAAGCTAAACCTTTGTGGTGTTCATGAAGTACTCCTTGCACTACAAGGACCACATTGCCAAATAAGGTTCCAACAGATATGAAATATTAAGGAGCTTTGAAAAAGCCACCAAGGATCTTTTAACTCCAGGGTCACTTAATCTAGAAATGAATAAACAAAGATATTGCTGGTGCTTCAGTGGTCTTTTGAGGAGATTGTCTCTTGTGTTTTACCATAGGAAAAGGAAGTATCCATCTTTAGACTAATAAAATAATGCAATGGGATTGTGCGCCAGAAAACAAAAAATAAGTTAATAATAACAAACCCAGACAAGTTACTCATATCTTATTATGAGATCTATGTGATACACTCAACATCAGAGTTTGTGTGATGTGAATACAACTTTAAAAATTTCCTGTAAACTTCTATTTCTATGTATTTCTGTCAAAAGAAAGGCGTTGGTGGTGAAGAGATCCACCAGGACTTCACTGGAAGTCATGACCTCTGGATTCAAACTGCAGCATACTACTATATTAACATTAATGTGCAGAGAGCAGTTGCTGCACTGTACTTTGTAATTACTAATGTTGCATCTCTTAACTGTTAGTGTTTCAGTATGGAAGTTAAACAGCATTAAATGTACACACCTGGAGGGCGCGTGTTAAAGTTTTTCAGTCTAGCATATAGAAATGAAGTTAACTTGAAAAGAAAGTTTCTCAAATGCCTTCCTTTCCCCCATCTTTTTTCCTATATATTTATTTATCAGTCCAAGGAGTGGACACACAGTGCTTTGGCATACTCCTGGAAGAAATGGACTGATCACATTAAAGAACTATTTATCAACATTAGCCAAATCATATTACATTACAGTTAATGGAAAACTATGATTTATTTTCTTTTTGGAAAGGCAATCAAGATTAAAGAGATACTGAGTGATTTAATTAATATTAATTCAAGATACACCAAACAGTTTGGTCTAGAGAAAAGATGAATACTTTTCCAAAATTGGCTCCTTCTTATCAGGTAGATAAATATTTGATTTGAAGAATGTTTTGGTCCGTGAGTTGTTGCTGTTATAGTATACAGTTTCTTCTATCTTACTTTATATCTGAAATGCATTTTTTTCCACTTTTTGGCCTGGAAAACCTGCAGAGGTGGGACTATTATCCTTTTTTTCACCTCTTTCCTCCAGTTAAATAGTTGTTTAGCTCACAAGTGCCATTTGGGAATAATTAGCATTTACTTTTCATCCAGAAGTGGGTAGATTGACATAAAATCGCAGAAACACCTGAGACTTTGTCTTTTCGCACTAAAATACATGATGGATTTTTATTACATGTTTGTAAACCAGTAAACTTTATTAGTGCCATGCACATCATTTGCTACAGATGAGAAAGCTTTAACTACTAACTATATAACTCTTCACAGACCCTGGTAGCTCTGATGTTATCAGCACTATAATGAAAGCAGAAAATAAGTGTTTTCTGACATCTTTGAAATTCACAAGTGCAGCTGAGGCTTGCGTTGGTACTACTCTTAGAACAAAATATCGTTGGGACTATGTCCTTAATATATTTTGTAATTAACCTTGTAGCTGGAAGACTTCCTACCCCTTATAATTCACCAAGTCAGGGCTAGGTAAATCAATGGGACTGGGATGGAGATGTTTCCAGTAGAACAGCCTATATTATATCACTTCTGGGTTTCATAAAATTCATAAAATTTGGGGCTGTAAAAGCAACATATTTACATACAGAAATTAATATCAAGATGAATGGAATGTTATACTGTGATACTATAGAACGAAATGTTTTTGAGGGCACCAGAAGTGAGGCAGTACAGTACTGTTTCTCTGGCTTTGAAAAAGGGGCAAAAATAACTGTCAATAAAGTCAGTGTTTGTGTAAAAAACAGAAGAGGGAGAAATATTTCCTTGTGACATGCTCCTTGCAGAAAAAGGAAAAAGGAAAAGCTTTAAAACAGAGATTGCTATATCTTTCTAAAATAATTCTGATGTTTAAAAGCATACAGAAGTGTTGATTCTCTCTCAATTAAAATGTAAGTATACATACTATGTGTAAAGAGAAATATAAATCTTTTTAATGATGATAATTGGGTGTTTTCAGCTTTCATTCTGTCATAAAGTTTGTGCTTTCTGTCACTAAAGCCAATACCTAAACCGAGAAGCTGGGACATAAAATGAAAAAAGAGATTGTGTTTCTGAAGATCTACAACTTATAATGACATATGTACTCTTTTCATTTTAAGTGATCAACAAAGAATAAAGGAGGACTGCTCATATACTTTAACGATACTTCCCATTGCAATTTGTGTATAACTTGTGAGGATTTCAAGAGAGAAATAACAATCTTTTATTCTTTTCTCAAGCTGATAGGAAGAATAATATTTTCTTTGCATAATGCAAAGTTAAAAAAAAAAAAGCATTATCTGTAAACATCTTTTACAAAGTTAAAGCTCAGAATTCATAATACCACCAGCTATGCTTAAAACATTTATTTTGTCCTTCCTCCTGACTGAACTATGCCTAACAAATACCACAAGGTTAAAAAATTACTCCCATTCATGGGGAAAAATGCATGAAACAAATGGTATTTTTTAAAGACGCAGTTAACCAAGGTCAAAAGGTCAAAAGAGGTCAATAATCCTGCTGCATTAGTCTTTGCAATAAAACATTGGCAAAGACTGTTATAAGCCACTTTGTCTCTTTGCCCATCTTTTGGGAAGGAGATTATTTTTTACTTCAGAGTAGCTAGTAAGGTGTAGACCAAACTGAAGATCCCACAGGGAACACAATGTCTTTCTCTTTCTCTCTTTATCCAATCCTCTACCTAAAAAAAGCAAGGATTGTTCAGAGAACCTGAATACTTTATTCTACATGGGAATAAACCTGGCCATCAAAAAACAGATATCCAGCCCATGAAAAATAAAATTTTATTGTTCAAATATCTCCTTGCAATGTTGGAGACCCAGTTGCAAGTCTGCTCTGTGAGATAGTCCGTTGTGTTGCTCCTTCTCTTATTGACAATTGTATTCTGGTTTTGATAAACTTTTTCATCCTAGATACATAGAAATTCAAAGCTTTTAAAGTAAGGATTTTAGTTTAGATTAACTAGTATTTTCATGTGCAGAAATGTTGGGAAAAGTGTCCTTTTTAGACAAAATATATTCCCTAAATTTCCACTGAGAGTGGCTTGCTCAGATATAGGAGTAAGAAAAAGAAAAGTAGGAAGCAGGGATGGGGTGATACGGAGGTGTTTTGTGAGGTTTTTTCGTGGTTCTGCTTTAGTTCTGTGTTTGCATATAGGTGAGAAACTGAATGAAAACTAAGCCAAGAACCAGTTTTTCATTGTGCTCTGAAAAAGTGAGTCTTTCAGTTTAGTTTGTTGAATTATAAAAATCCAAAGCCTGAAGCCTGCTCTGGTTGAAGTATCAACTATCCCTTTTATGAACATCACTATACTCTTTTTTTTTTGTAGACACAGCTGTTAAGGGATGCTCATGTCATGGATGTGGCATCAGCCACTTCAGTAAACTGATGACGAACTAGATTGTCTTTTTCAAAGAAGCAGTAGCTTATCTCATCAGCTCTTCCTGTGGCCCGTGCCCTATGCTATTTAGAGGGACAGAACTGCTCCAAAGCTTTACAGAGCTTTGGATTTCAGACTTCTTCCAGGTACCTACAAAAAACCACTCTTCCTCTCTTGCACAAGAGGCACCATCTATTCACCTGCACTGAACCTTCTCTTCTCATTTTCCAGGCTTCAGGCCGTAAGTCATTCATTGTTATTGAAGTGCTGTTATCGAAACACACTTCTACTAATCAGTGGAGTAGTTTTGCTTGTAACCAGGGCTCTTCTCCATGTATCTTCCCCTGTGAAAGCAGGAAGCATATTTCTAACTGGTGTCTCACACCACAGCTGGTCTTGCTTCCAGCAGACAGGTCCTGGACCAGGAACCCACTCACTGGGAAAGATGATCTCCAGATTGCCCTCATCCTGAGCAGAGGCAGGGACAGCTGCAGAGACTGGAGACTACTGTTCCAGGGTCGTAATATCTTGACACAGGGAGAAAGCCAGCATACAAAGGTGATCTGCTTGTTGCAATCTGTGCATCTAAACATACAGACTAGTGGATTTTGTAGCAACAATTATGTAGCTTTGCGATTTCATACCTTAATATTGAAGCCAGGATAACACAAATATCCTTGGGGCCTAAACTGCAGCTGTTAATAGAGGTGCAATTTTCTGATCAAACCAGATCAGAATTAAAAGTCATGCCCTTGAGTGCTTGGCAGCTGCACTTCTGTATGTGCCCAGCTACAGTGCGCCTAAAGTCCAAAAGTATTCAGTAGTGTTAAAAGCTGATTTAACAGCCTAAGGCAATTTTTTCACCCTAAGTGGAACATGATAATCGAGAAGAGGCAAATCTTTCAAAACATTTTCAGTCTTCCGGTTCTCACTTCTCTTTTTCTCCCTTTTTACATGGGAGTGAAATGAAATTTTCTTAACCAATGGGAACTGGTAGAGAAAGGAGTAAAACAAATCTCCTAAGCCCTAATTCAGTGAAAAATGCTCTGTAGTCTGCTTCCTCAGAATTATTTATAAACGTTGGAATTACGAACATACATCTGCTCTGTTAAGTAAAAAAGGTTGACAGATTAGCTACAAAAAACAAGTTATGGTGCCAAATTGAATAAATTCATACATCAATAATATGCATTTCTTTAAAGTTTATTGTCTGTTAATGTTTTTAAACGCTACCCTTTTTTTTTTCATCAGTTACAATTCCTGTCATTTATTGACTTCAATGTTTTTCGGATAAGGGTCTATAGCTACTCGTTTGTTGAAATGGTAACATGCTTACCCCTCATTCTGAAACCCTGAAGGGAGGTTCATCTGACTAATGATAGTATTTTGGCCATCAGCTGATTTATTGCTTAGAAACTAAAATTTATGTAGTTAAAAGTGTTTTTAAGTGTCAGTATTTACCACCTTACAGGTAATAGACTGTAGTAGTATACTGAAAGTTTCACTCATAACTACTTCAATGTCTAAATGCTAGTAGGCACACAATTAATCCACCCTGGCACATCTAAAACAGTAATTACCTAATGCCATTCACATGGTGTGGGGTTAACTGAAAAGAGTCTTGACCTTCATGACCTATCGGTTTTGCCTCATCAGTTTGACCCAGGTCACAGATTCTCTGTGGTAACTTCTGCTTATCAATACAACCTCACTGTATCTAGAAATGGCATGTGTGTGTATATATATGTGTATGCATGCATATCATAAGGGTGTATACGTATATGCACGGTAATAAATAAATAAATAAATAAATAAATGTGTCACTGACTTTTATCTTTTATTTTTCTTTTCAAGTGAAATAGGAATTATGTAAATTCAAAGTGAAGAGTTTTCAGTTCGTAGCTTAAACATTGTACGAAAACTGATTTTTCCAGGTAAGATTAGACCAATTTTATCGTTGCTTATGTTATCGTAAATGCCTTTGAGAAGATAATTTGGTTGACGAAGGGTTTTCAAATGGTAATATATCTTTATATTAAAGAGGACTTATTTTAATATGTAATTAGTCAAACACAGCTCTTATTGACCGATGCACCTCATTCTGTTAGTTGAGCACAAATACTCAGATACTGGTTGAATTTTATGCTGTGCTATAACTGGAGGGTAAAGTGTATTCCATTATATCCCCCAAATTTAGTAAACTATATTTAAATTGAAAAGTTAAGTACTTGAAAATTAGGAAACACCAGAGTTTAAGTTACTTCTGGAGTTACAACAAGAAGTCACTTGTTTTGTCCTGAGCCTCGTGCTGTCTTTGATTCATTTTCACAAAAGACATTGCTGCCTCTGCTTCTCCCTTCCTAAGCCCAAAGCCACAGTAGGTACAAATGCATTCAAAAATCTGAAGGGTGTGTAGAAAGAAGATGGATCCAGGATCTTTTCAGTGGTGCCCAGTGACAGGACTAGAGACAAAGAGCACGACCTGAAACTCAGGAGGTTCCCTCTGAATATCAGGAAACACTTTTTCACTGTGAGGGTGACTGAGCACTGGCACAGGTTGCCCAGAGATGTTGTGGAGTCTCCATCCTTGGAGGTATTTAAAAGTTGTCTGCATGTGGTCTGGGCAACTGGTTCTAGATGGTCCTACTTGAGGGGGGAGCTTGGACTAGACAACCTCTAGAGGTCCTTTCCAACCTCAACCATCCTGTGATAAGTAAAGCAGAGTTAGAAAAAGCATCATAAATTCTCAGGCAGGATATACTCACTTGCTTTATGTGATGAAGGCATATGCACTCTGTCAGTCTGTGTGAAAGAGATCTGGCCAGTGAGCTTCAGTATCAGATGCCTGACCAGCCACATTGCTAAATTGTTGGTTTGTTTCCTGCCGTAGATAGGACTGCTCCAAATGGCAAGGCCGGGTACAAAGCCCAGAATTTGGATAAGTTTCTCTTGGCACTGTTCTCCAGAGGCAGTGTGGAAAAAATGGAACGGGGGTATCCTGTTAAACGACACCATCTAAGTCCTGCTGCCTGATCATCCTAACACCCCTTCATATGGCAGCTCAAACTTATCCTTTCCTTT
This sequence comes from Chionis minor, assembly GCA_013398295.1. Classification (NCBI taxonomy): domain Eukaryota; kingdom Metazoa; phylum Chordata; class Aves; order Charadriiformes; family Chionidae; genus Chionis; species Chionis minor. The sequence goes on from VZSF01002930.1 coordinate 415,991, forward strand.
TATAGTAAGACCACTCTAGTGGGGCACAGCACAATCCTTTTATTATTCCAGAGAGTTTAGTGCAAAAACCACATAGTAATGATGATGCAGGACGCAGGGACAGCAAGTGCAATGATAGTCCCTTGACAGCATGGTCATGAGCAAGCCACCTGCGGGGCTGAGATGGGGTCCTGGGCCCTGGGCAGGATGCGGGGAGCCCCAGCAGGCTGATGGTGCCCCCTGGTCCCACAAGCAGCCAGTAGGATATCTTCAACTGATCAGTCACTACCAGGCCATGTGGGACAGTATGTCTCATCACAGCCATCAAGTCCTCCATTAGTTTACCTACATATAAGTCTGTATTAATTACTCTTTGAAGATGCAGTTCTCGGTATGAAATGTATAATGCTTCTAAGATGAACCGTAATGCAAGCAGACTTAATAATGCATTTTCAGAAAAGGTTTGCTAGTAGGTTACTCTGCCTTCAGAGAAAAGGAGCAGATCCAGCAAACTGACTCGGTGGAGACCCCTTGCATACTTAACCCTCAGTTCTTTAGGCATCACATGCACTGTAATCTTGTTTTTTTGACATTTCTCAGATGTACTAATCCTTTCATACTGCAAGATCAAATGCAAACCCTCATTGATTTTATGCTAAGGCAACCCATGGGCCCCTAGACAGTAACTTCTGTACCCTGACCATAGTAGGTCAGTTGAGTTTGCTGTCTATTACCTCAGTGTAAAAGTACATTTTACTCATTAATTCACCCACTAAATCTGACTCAGACATACTGATTTACATCTGTTTCAACCTATTGGCCTGTTTGTAGTTATTTCAAATGTACATTAAACTAAACCACATAACTAAAGGGACATACTTTCTCCCATCAAAATACTAAAGGGAAGACTGTTCTACCAGTTCTATCACTGGAGGATAAATCCCCATAAATACTTTGTGAACGAGGCAAGAGAACATGAGACAGTTGTCAATAATGCTAGTGTGTGGTGGCTGTCCATCACCTGTGAAGGCAAAGTATCTTCTGGTTCCGGCAAGGGCTGAGATTCTTCATAGACTGAAAGCATTAAAAAGCAAAATAATAACTATTGGCAAGTTATTAACAAAATCTTTCTAGTCAGATACAGCTGATACAGCCTGCAGTATTCTTTTTTCTTTGCATAGAGCAATGTTCCTCAGTTCGCTCTGTTAAGAGGGATGGAAAAGTTTTAGAAGAAGGTAGAATGGGTGCCAATTTTCTAAAATGATTATTGGGGATTTTTAGGGAAGCAAGTTCCTGCCAGTAATATTTATAAAAAGAATTGTTATGGAATTGATTCTGTTGAATTTCCTGAAATTGCACAACATTTTATCCTGTGAGTGGTCCCAGGAAAGTATATTGTGCTTCTGAGACATCCTGGTTTTAATTTCTAGCAGATATTATTGGACTGTGTGAATTTTATTTTATAATAACTACATATTACATTGAATTTGTAGAAATTTTGTTAGTGATGTCTACTTGATATCACCAGCTGCTTTGAAAATTTGTCACAGAAAACTATTAATTTGTCTTCTGTTTGTCTTTTTTCTGCAGCTTGCACTCCTCAATTCACTACAGCCCTCTCTTTTTCTCAGTCATATGCTTTATCTCCATGGTATTTGTGAGCTATGATGCATTTAGGTATAAAAATGATCTGAAACTGTCAGCAGCTGAAATAAAATATCTTATGAATATCAGAATATGATGCTTGTTGGTATAGATTTATACTCCGCACTTTGTCAATGAGATACATGTGTCCCTGGTGTTTGGGTACTTTCTGAACATGTAGTAACTATTATTCCTGGCACGTGTGTGACTGATTGTTTCCAGAATGAACAAAACATAAGGCAGCATCATTATGCCTGGTAGATGTAGGCCACACTCTCAACAGTGGTCTTGTTTTTATAAATTAGTTAAATAGTTTCCAGAGAATGATGTGCTGAACTACTTGGGACACATTTCTTTTAAGCAAATGATGAAAGGATTTCCAAGTAGTTCCAAATGGTCCATATTTGCTTTGTTTAACTGTCAGGCATACTAGTCACCTGGAAAATATCTAGAAAAGATTGAGGCTGGGACAGAGTCGTTTAGTTTTATGTAATCTTTATTTTGATTCTAAGCACTACATTTATACTTAATAGGACATTACCATATTAATAAGAAGTTAATACAAAATCACGAATAGAATAATTTTGTTTATGGTTTAAATCTGTATGCACTGTTGCTTTACATATATTTGCATTTTAAAAAACTACATCACCTAAAGTTGGCAGATAAAATCATTGCCTCATTCTAACACTGAATACAGGATTTTTTTGTAAAATGGTAAATCTCAGACTTGACTTAATCCTACTAAAATGTAAAGTTCTCTAAGGAATATTAATTTTTTTTGTGTAATTAGGAGATGAAAGTGTAAAGTGGTTAACAGAAGACATCTGGTTACCCACAACTACTTACTTTCCACCAGTTTATAAAGGAATCAGAACAAAGTGATTTAGAAATATTACAAAATTATCAAGGTTCTGATATTGCCCTAGGGCAATACATCAAATAGAAAAAACCCCCATAGCTGTTGTTTTCAACTTTCATTGTGTATTCTGAAAATAATTTGTTTGTAAAATACCTTCAGAATAAATGTTTATTGTCCCAAAGGAAGCTGGTTTTCATTGCATTTGTAATATTTGAGATCTGTTGTTATTTCTGATGATTACAATGGTCCCTATTGGAACCCAAAGAGTAAACTAGAGAGAGATTTCTTTGAGCAGCATGACTTTGTGTTTGAGCAGAACAGTTTTTAAAAAAACCCATAAACAATGCAATTCTCAATGATTTTAACTTCTTACTAAGTGCTCTTGAAAGAAAAAAAAACTTATTTATGCCTTGTTGGACTATCCTATCTTCTTCCCATACTATTCCCTCATAGTCATATAACTGATAACAGTATTTAAATAACAGTAAATATTTTCAAAAGAAAGTACTGCTAAAAGTATTTCCCAAATCTTTCTGCCCTGCATAAAAAGAAAAGCAGAGAAGTTATTGCAAATATTTTGAATTGTTCTCAGACTTTGGAGGCTTTAATTTGTGGATTCTGCAACAAAGCAATCACTTTTTCTTAAATTGAGCTTACAAGCTTCTCTGCTGGTGAGGCTTGTTTCATGTTATGTTAGCTGAGGCTTTGGAGATCATTTTCCTTCAGGTCAGGATCTGCTTAAATCCTCTATAAGTTAATGGAACTGAAGATCACAGCATAAGTTGAGCAACATTTAATTATGCCCAAATAGAAATGGATTTCTGGAAATATAAGTTGTGTCACCTTTTGTGCTTATAGGAAGTGGTATGATTTCCTGTAGAAGAAAACATGAATAGTCCAAAACCTGCCTCTTTGCTTTAATCTGACCAGATGGAATGAGGCAATGACGAACATACTTTTCTAATGTTTATCCCCTGGTTTCTGATGATACTTGTAATTGATATTATCCTTAAGGCAGGGATTCCCTAGTATTGCCTAGATCTGCAATGAATGAATATACAGCAACATACCTCCCATGAATTAGTTTATCACATCTAAATTCACAAATTGCTTTATGCAAGCTTAACTCAATTTCACTATCTTTTTTTCAATATGTATTTGTTCTTAGACATCTGCATAAAATTTTGACAGAAAAAAAACAAAGCAGAAGGAAAAAGTTGCTGATTCTGAGTACGATTCACTTACAGTATCCTCACAAACTCCTTCACAAATATTAATGGCTACTACCCTGGTGAAACCTGTACCTGCTAACGCACACCTTGTCCTTTGAGAGGCTTGAGACTTGCCAAATATTTCTCATATATCTAAGCTAAAAAGTGAAAAAAATAAAAATTCCATTTTTGATGAGGATAGGAGGAGGTTAACAGTTCATTCAAACTCCAAAGAGAAAACAAAATATGAGAGAATCAGGGAACGGATTGAGATACATCTCCAGGCATCAACACACTCTCTTGAAATTCCCTTTCAAGAGAAAATTGCTAAATTTCTCAGAATGACATTTTGAGCCTGTTTCTGGTTTGTTTTGTTCTATTTTTTTTTGCAAAGGAAAAGATACAGTTGTTTCCTAAAATCAGAGAAGAACTAGCTGTTTTTCAACGTTGTATTTTCAGGTAAAAGCTCAGCATAAAACATATTTAGAAATTTGCATCACCAAAGGTAGATTCCTTTTGTTGCCCTTACCACCAAATGGACTTTCATTATAAATCTGCTTTATAAATTAAACCTTTTTCCAAACTGCTAATCCAATAGCTTTTCATTAAAATCCTCCTTTAAAAATATAACACTGAAATAACAATGATCAGCAATGCCAAAGTCTGACTTAATCTCTAAGCAGTGCCAGCAGCTTTCAGAACAGCTCAATGTGCTAATTACTCCATAGACTTTTCACAATATAGTCTTTAATTTCTGAATTTTTTTAATGGTACAATCCTATCATTGTAGTTTGCAATGACTATTTCTTTCTGCTTTATACGGTATAATTTTAAAAGAAATTAAGAACTTGCAGGCTGAGAAAGGTAAAATTGCTCAAATTAAGCGTATGAAAGGTTTTTGTTCTGTTTTGTTTTGTTTTATCACGCCAGTAACTGTTAATGAAAAATAGTCTTTTTCATCAGTAAATGTCTCTTTTAACCTTTATGTTTTGTAAAGGAGAAAAAAAAATAATTAAAACAGACGTTCAAGTTTTTAAAACAACTATTGTTTTCTTAATAAAGTCAAAAGGAAGCAGCACCAGTTTTCATGTGGGAAGGGTTACTTTGTTGATGACTGAGGATCAAGTAGCTAATATGAAACTTGCATGTACTTCCAGAATTGTCTTAGGCATTGAACATACTTATTCCACCTTTTTTTATGCTCAAGAAGACAGTCAGCCTCCCAATTTCTTGGACAGGAAGGAGAGCTTCACTGCCTAATGATGTCAACGTTTAGTCACAAAGTCCTTATGTCTCTGGTCATATGTTAAAGTCCTAGAAGCTAGACTACTTTTCCCTAACTTTTAAAATTCTTAAAGTCACTTTAAGAAATTTTCCTGGGTCCTATATGAGCACTTGACTAACCTAAGAATAGATTCTGGTTTTCCCATTTCCCTACAGTCCACCCTAACGCAGGGTGAATGAAGTGGCAACCTGTCACAGAGGATGTCTCCATCTGACCTACTATGCTTCATGTAGCCAGAGAATTTATGTGCAGAGAGAGAAATGGCATGTTTATTAACACTGCTGAGTCAGTGCTCAGTACTGAGATCAGAAAGACATCTTGGCCATCTGTTCCACGTAGCCTGTAAGATGGATCCCAGAACTGATATCCAATTTTAACATAAAAAGCCTGGTTTACTTAGAATCACACAGAATATATGAGGCTGGATTGTCTAATCTCTTCAGACTTTTTAGTCCAGCTTTCCTGCTAAAGCAGGGTCAACTACAGCAGGTTGCCCAGACCATGTCCCATCATGTTTTTAATATCTTCAAGGATAGAGACTCCACAGCCTCCCTGGGCAATCTAGTCCAGTGTTGTCACCCTCACAATAAAAAGCGTTACCAGATATTCATAGTTTCCTATGTATCAATTTGTGCCCTTTTCCTCTCATTGGAAACTGTTGAGAAGAGTCTGGCTCGCTCTACTTTACTTTCCCCATCATATATTCATACTCATGCCTAAGATCTGCCCTGAGCCTTCTCTTCTCCAAGCTGACCAGTCCCAGCTCTTGCAGCCTCTCATCACGTTGAAGATGCTCCAGTCCCTTAGTCCCCTTTGTGGCCCTTTGCTGCACTTACTCAAGTATGTCCGTGTCTCTCTTGTACTGGGGAGCCCGGAATTGGACCCAGCATTCCAGATATGTCTCACTAGCGCCGAGCAAAGAGGAAGGATCTCCTTCTTTGACCTGCTGGCAATGTTTTGCCTAGTGCCACCTAAGCTGCTATTGGCCTTCATTGCCACAAGAGCACGCTACAGGCTCTTGGTCAACCTGGTGTCCAGGCGTCCACTGGGACAGAGAGATCCTTCTCTGTCAAGCTGCTTTCCAGTCAGTTAACCCCCAACCTATACAGGTACATGGGCTTATTCCTCCCCAGGTGCAGGGCTTGGCTTTTTCCTTTGCTGGTCTTCATGCATTCCTCTCTGCCCATTTCTCAAGCTGTTTGATGTTCCTCTGAATGGTGGCACAACCATCTGCTGTATCAAGCACTCCTCACAGTTTTGTGTCTTCTGAAAAATGGCTAAGGGTGCACTCTGTCCCATCATCCAGGTCACTAATTAAGATGTTGAGCAGTACAGGAGCCAGTAGCGATCCCTGGGGTAAACGCATAATGCCAGGATTTTTCAATTCTAGACAATGGATGATTCTTCCATGTAAAAAAAAGATTAAAATTCCTTTTTTTGGATTGGACATGGATATGGATAAAGTCCATTGTGCAGTTTTGAGGTTCGTGGTGTATATGTAATTTGTAGAGAATACCCTTCCTGCAGATCTTAATTCTTTACTGTTGTAGATGCCTATGAGACTAGAGATTCATTTGAGAAACAGTAGTCCTTCTGTTGTTTTTCTTAGGAATTTTCATCAGATAAAATTTACATTGTGCCCAAATCAGAGGTGGGAAAGAGGGGTATTAACAGAGAATTGTCCTGCAATGGAATTAGCTGGGAACCTGTAAATCTGTTCTTTCTCAGACATTTCTGTCCCTACATGCTCACAACTTTTCCATCATAGTGTAGAAGTATCCTAATTAAGTTAGAATCGTTCTCACAACAGAACAATAGAAAAAAAAAACTTTAGGGACATTTAAAAGAAACCATGACTGTTTCATACATTAAAAACTGAGCTGGAAAGAAACTTTCATAGGAGATTATATAGCTAAAGAAAATTTTCTTTAATAGATTTTCCTCCTATGACACTAAAGGATTGTTCACTTCTGAAAACAAACTTACCTAATTTTCAAATTAAATTGAGTGGGGTATCTTGAGCATCTGCAAGCACTTCTTAGACCTAGTGGTCTTTTACCATACCATGGCAGTGTAACATGTTAAAATCATTCTGTCCCTTGAGTCTTCTACCTGTGTTCTCCCACCCCTGTGCCTTAGATTAATTAGAAGGAGATTTAGCAGTTAAACGGAGAGGGAACTTCAGTATATTCAGCAGATAATCCTGGTTTGAGACTGTCAGGGTACGAGCATCACTATAGTGCACAACGGGATAAATCCCAGTTTTCAAGAAATGTAGGAGAATAATTTATCTGAGGAAATAAGGCTGGTTACTCAATTTATACTCCACAATGTTGCAATCTGCAGTACATAAACACATCTGGGAACCCAGCTTCCAAACAGGCTAACAAAGGGCAAGCTCTCCTCTTTTATAATCCCAGGGACCTTAGAGGTTCATCAGCCTTATTACAGTGAAAGGGATGGACTATGCTGTGCACTTTCTGCAATAGAAAGAAGCAAAGAAAAAGTTGTGGCTAAATAGGAAAGATAAGCTCAGCAATGATCAGATAAGTGGGAAGAACTAATGACTCAATTAGGATGCTCTAGATAACTAAGTAAGATTTGTATTTGGCAAAGGCTCAGCAGAAAATTGTTTTACAAGTTTTGCAGTGGAAGAAGAATTATACTGTGTTTATAGCAAGGACGCATAGGACCTGATCCTGGGTAGTCGTTTTGCTTACCTTGATTTCAGTGTGAATTCAGATCCTCAGCAAATCAGAAACATTAACTTCAGTACGAGCTGGACTGCCCAGAATATGGCATGACTGCCATATTTATTAAATTAGAATCATAGAATTGTAGAATCATTTAGGTTGGAAAACATCTTTAAGATCATCATGCCCAACCGTTTACCTAGCACTGCCAAGTCCACCACTAAATCACGTCCCTAAGCACTACATCTACATGTCTTTTAAATGCCTTCACGAATAGTGACTCAACCACTTCCCGAGCAGCCTGTTCTAATCTTGATAACCCTTTTGGTGAAGAAATTTTTCTTAATATCTAATGTAAACCTCTCCTGGCACAACTTGAGGCCATTTACTCTCATCCTATCACTCTTTACGTGGGAGAAGATTCCAACCCCTACTTTGCTACAACCTTCTTTCAGGTAGTTTTAGAGAGTGATAAGGTCTCCCCTCAGCCTCCTTTTCTCCAGGCTAAACAATGCCACTTATTACACTATATAAAAGAGCTCATATCTGACTAGATTTTCATAAAGGATAGGGAGGTGGTGTAAAAGTGAGAGAACAAGCACCATTTATTTAATTCTATGCACACATATAGGTCCTAGTAGGTAGAGAGAGGTGACCAATGGTGGTGTCAAAGGAGCTTTGTCTGCTCCCACAGCACACTTTCTGAAGCAGACTATGCTTTTGAAACAATGAAAACAGGTGGAATTACATACTGTTTTCCCTTCAGGAGCCACTTCCCTCTCAAACCACCGCCCCCCTCCAAACTCCCCGACCCAAAAAAACCCTGGAAATACTATCTTATTCACAGCAGAGTCTCCATCAAGCTTGACAAACAAGACAGATCTATGGGACTTTGTCTAGATTCTACAGGGGTTTATATATGGCATCCTTACAGTTTCCTGGATTGTCAAACTCTAAGAAAAAAATGGTTTTATTCAGAGATCTGAAATCACTACATAGGCAGATACAAATATTTCTGTTAGAAATGGAGAAATGGGAAAACAGAGGTTTTCTCTCCAAGCATTAACAGTGGGGTTTCCTCCAATCGATATTCCAAATGGGTGCAGGTCCAGCAGTAAAAGGGAGCATAAAACCACTGAGCACATAAAGCATTAGCATGCAACAGACAAGTGGGCTGGTGTTTTTAACAGGCTACATCAACCTAAAGCATGAGGATTGACCCTACTAAGGCTGTAAAAAGTCAACATTTTAGTATTTTAAATCATACTATCCTGAACACTTTTAGTCTTGGCCTCCTTAAGAATCTTTGCAGAGCTATTGTAATCACAGGGCTGTGAGCAGGCCAGTTCATTAAATTGCCGACTCTGCTGCTTGCAGATGTTTGAGGCAGGTGTTCTGTACAGACCAGGGAGTTCGCTTTCTTCTTCTGCATGTTGCACTGGAGGTCAGAGGTCACACCTCAATGGCAAGGTCTCAACTGCATGGCAAGTCTCAGTGGTCTTTGTTAGGGGAGAAAAAGAATTCAGTCTCCTTAAAATTTATGTACTGCAAAAGATAACTGCACCTGCAGACTGTTGCTTTTATTGAAAACACATGGTGGCTGTTGGAAGAAATGTAAAATGCTACTCTGTAGTTCCTGTTGAGAAGATGCAGGGACTCCAAATGATCCATATTGGACCAGAGATATCAGAATGATTCATGATCCAATAGTACACAGTTCTGGTACAAAGTGTATGTTGTTTTCATACACTTTTAGGGATTCGTGCAAATCTGCATGTGTTTAAAAATTGATTTTGGGCAGTGTTGTATTGCCATCAAACAGCTGCCCCACACAATATAATGTATGCCAGCAGGCATTCCTGATGACCCAGCTAGTTCATAATTGGAAAAGGTTAGTCCAGTCTTTCCTGGCCACCTGTGCGTTGGCTTTTTAACTTCCCAGATACAAAGAGCAAAGATAGATTCTTGTAGGGGCAGGAAATGCTATAAAAGAGACCACCCTTATTAGAGAATCTTCTGTCTTAAAAAGACCACTGTATGTTTACAGGGTAAAAATCTGCTTTGTTTTTCCTAGAAATAACCTCCAGCAAGCACCAAGTTGTTGTCAGTTCATGTTATGTTAGTCAGGTATAAATGATACTCTTATGGAAGGGGATAGAAATATGTTTGTGTTTCTTAACTTCTACTGACATATGTGGCTGTGGTACTGCTGAAACAGCTTTCAGCAATGACTGTTGGGGCTGTAATGCTAATAATTGCTGAAAGATCATAAAAAATTAAGACAAAAGATAGAACAACATCACTTATTGGAATGTCTAAGGCTGAAGCATTCATTACCACTTGTTCACCAGAAGGAGCGGTTGCAGATTAATTTCTCAGTATTACAGAATCACAGAATTACAGAAAGTTAAGGGTTGGAAGGGACCTCAGGAAATGTGAATATTCAGTCCTGTGTTCGTATGATATTCACAGTGTTCTTCATGAAAATTTTGTGTGAAATACTGATGTGAGTTATGATGCAACAAGAAGTTTATTATGCTACTGTGTTACATATTCCCTATACACTATTTACTATTGCGTAATCTATGTACAGTAGAAAGTCAATACTATATATGAGGGGAATCCAACTGTATTTTTTGACTCTGAAAAATCTCTATGTATCATAAACATCTATACGTAGTTCCCTAACATCCAAATTTTTCATAGTTTAAAAAAGCAGAAATATGATATGAAATATCTAACTTCATCATATGAAATATTTCTAAACTTCTAACAACATAAGAGTTTTCCTGTTAATTTCAGAGGTGCAGCATTTTCGTCTACTTTCTGTTTTTCTTTCTTTTTCTCCTGAATAGTGAACCTACGTAGTCACATCCAGAAATCCATTTTAAATAGTAGTGATGAGATAACTATTTTCATCTAGAGATGAATAAGGCCAGTTTTGCAGGCTGGAATGTTTTGCAATGAAAAAGAAAGCGTATATATAATTGGAGAGGTATTTTTTAGAACACTTAATATTCACTTCAGCTGCATTCTGTTCACACAAGGTATGACTTACTGCTAACCTCTGAGCCCTGATGGAGTAACAGCACTGAACAAAGTTTCATCCAGTTTTTCATAAAACATTTATACACATATCATACAGTATAGTGCTGAATGTTATCAAGACTGCTGTGGTCATATTTACTAACAAAAAATCTTTCCTTATAATTATTTTTAGATTATGAGACATAAATTTGGAAGAGGCAACAAGGATCCCTACACGTCCTTTTGTTACCTACAAAGGCTCTGATGGAGGATAAAATCCTGCACAAATATTGTCTCTAATTAGAGTATGAGCGCAATGGAGCGCAGAACGGGATTCAGAACTGACAGTCAGCATGCTGAGTGGGGAGCCACCTAAACTAAGTTGATAGCAAACCTTAAGAATAGGGTTTGTTTCTTAACCCTTTTTCTTTCCATAACTTCTGCTTTGAATTTAGAAAATGAAAATTCTCCAGACTGAGAGACAGCTTTCAAAGATTAAACAATATTGGGATTTTTGCGAATAGTAATTTTTAAAACTTTCTGACAATAATAGAGAAGAAGAATTTGATTGTTTGTTAGGTTTTTTACTGTATTTATATTTGTAGCACTTATCGAGGATTTGGGAAACCCAATTCTATTACTTTTTATGCCCCAAAAAGTTCACACCCACATTTTTCAATTTTTCAACATAATTCTCATTTGTCTTAGGTTTTAAAGCAAGATGCTTTATAGATCTAAGTAATTTCAAAGACCATGAGTGACACCATTTTTGGCCACTCTTCTCCTTTTCCACTGGTGAATGTATCTCTCCACTGTGTTAACAGTGTTGAAAGTACCAAGTTTCAGTTTTGACAATCTAGTATTTTCTGTTGAAAATCTGTTTTATGAAGGCAACTACAGCCACCTGTTTCCCCAAATCCTCTGTTATGTATAAGCCTTTTATGAAATCTGAGCAGAGTGAAAAATCACTTTTTTAGGTTGACAGTCTGAAAACAGTGAGAATGGATAAACAGGACAAGACAGAGCCAAAACTGACTGTTCTACCACTAAGTTTAGACAGCTAATACACACGTAGCACGTTTGTATTGCTTGCGTTAAAAACTAGGGTACTAGGGTATCGATTCATCCTATTAACAGGTAAAACTGTAAAATTGTGTTCCCAATTTCAAAATTAGACATGTGGGACATGTTTGCAAGCATAAATTCTTTAGTTAGCTTGCTAGGCTCTGCTTATTGTTGTTATTATAGTGCCTATGTTCATTTTATGTTTTATGGTGGATTACATACAGTCTGTTTTAGGGAACATCTTTTTGTGTAGCCCAACTTGTGTGTTTTGCTCAGATTGCCCAATCATTTGAGTCTCATTTTAGGACACACATATAGAAAATCTAGTATAAATCTGTCACCACTTTCAGCATGCATCTGAATGTTTTAAAGTGTATCTCAGCTGTTTTAATTCGAATTGGGCTATGCAACATTTCAAGAATCAAGAAACTTTCTGTTTTTCTAATTTCCTAATATATAGAAGTATCATTCAGGGATTTTAGTATATTAAATTAATACCATGTTGTTTCTTCTTATTTTCAAAGAAAATGTAGCTGTACAATGCAACAATAAAAAATATTCCCAATGTTATTGTATTGTTTTAATAACACCTTCTGCAGGTGGCTTTGAGTAATCTGCACTTCTAAACAGGATGAGAGATTTCCCTATGGATAAGATTTGGTGTTAAAGTAGGGCTTTTTTCCTGCTAAATAAGTGCAAAGGAAAAAAGAAGGTGGATTTTTAACTAAAAAAAGAAACGCTCAATGAGCAGGAAAAGCTGAATTATAATCTCTGTTAGAAAACACAGCATAGGCGACTTCTATCACAGTATCTGATGAATCAGGCCCCTGACTGTTCTGAGAATGAGAGAGTGATTTGTACTTTTCAGTTTTCTTTATTAGGGCACAACTGTTTCATTTTAAATTGCTTGAGATATTTGAAAAAGTAAAAGTGTTCTTCCTCAATGTTGTAAATAACAGCAAGGTGTATAAAGAGTATCCAATCCTGCTGATTAATTCTGATGTGTACAGAGACCCATTTGCATGACATTCTCCTTTTCAGATATTATGGAAGATGCCCAGGCCAGTCAGTCAACAAGCTCCCCTTTAATTCTGGCAGTACTCTTAAATAAATAGTTCCTTTTTTAACTTCTCTGGATATATGGTCAGCCTAAGGCCTGCAGGATGAAATTGTGTTATGCCAATGCCATTCTCCCTCACCCTGTGCCTCATTTGTTCATCACACTTGTCATTAGTTTTTTATGTAAAAAAGACCTTGGATGTATGCCTGCTGTTTTTACTTCTTTTCCTAACACCATGAAATACTGGCAATGCTGAGCAAAGACACCAAAGAGTAATACCTGTCAGGTGCTGTGGAAAATCTAGCCACATAGTAGATTTTCTGATCAAGGCCACAGCATGCAACAAACTACATTCATATTCACTGACTTTGCATTTGAAGATACAGATTCTTCATTATTTGCCACAGCTTACTGCAAGTTAGTAGGAGCCTGGATGGGCTAAACTGTGAGAACCACACTCCAGTAGCAGCAAGAGAGGTGTACCTGGCCAATGAATGGAGCTACCCATGACGGAGTACAGCTAGAGGAGAACAGACCCTTGTCAGGCATTTCCCTCAGTTCTAAGACTGCATACAAAATTCCCCCACTCTCTTCTCTCTGTTATTCAGTGGCACAGTCCCCAGGAAAGGTTTATGTCTCAGTTGTCTGATCATCTAGATTTCCACTGAGTTGTTCGTTACAAGGTAAGGTAAGGTAAAGTAAGGTAAGGTAAGGTAGAAAATGAATACACAGAGGAAGTATCCTTATGGACACATTTCCACACTGAGACAAAATTTCGTCTTCCAGGACATGGCATGTTTGCCTAACTTCTGTGTGTGATTCTTTCCATCTGTAGGTCTACGTCTCTCTCCAGTCTTTATCAGTGTCTGGGTCCTGACCAGCCTAGGAGGTCATTTTCAAAGGCTCTTCATTTATCACAGCCAGCTACTTATGCCAAAGCAGCCACAGACCAGTCTCATTTCTGTTTCTCTGCTGGACAATGCAGTACCCATGCATGCACGACTCACTAAAACTCACCAGATTCAGGCTTTCAGCAGCAAAACTTCTCTTACTAACAGCGGGAGAGAAGGAGGGAGTCTTTCTTGAATCTGGGTTGTGGATCATGAAAGATTGCCTATCTCACATCTCTGGAAGTTCTCCAGGTAAGCAGATCCAAGACCAGCACTAGAACTAATGCTGTGGTCTAGGTGCGATTTGTAATACTTTTTTACTGGTACAGTTTGGAGATGCCCAAGGAATACTCACATACTGTGGTAGTCCCTGTTCTTTCTAGCTCTAAAGTATCATAATAAAGTCTGGTTTAGTGGGTCACATCTGAATTGGCTAACTGTACGTGCAAAGCTAATCAAAGCCATGCTCAGACATGCTGTTTCTCACAAAGCTGCACAATGTAAGCTGGAACAAAACGGCAATGTCCTTCATGCTATCATAGACAACAGATTTCCAGCCTACATGGAGTTGCTTATGCATTGTTGCAGCATTCGCACTCGGCTGAGTGTAGATTACATGGAGAGAGTAGGTTACATCAGAGTAGGAGACACCTTCCCGTATAGCTAGCCCCAAAATGTACTCTTCAGGCTGCAAAGGGTGGGAAGAGCCATGAGAAGGACCCAGGTGGGAAGTGGTTCATACTGACAGCTTAATAGTGGTACATGTTTTCTTTCTGATTGGCCTTAAGGAAAGATTGGAAATACTTTTGCATGACAAGAGGTCAGAGTTGATAGCAGCTGGCGCAGTTGGTAGATGCTGGGACTAAGGTTGCGGTTCAAAAGAAAACTTTGAAAAGATCTTAGAAAAAAGATGCCACAGGCACCTGAATGACTCAAGGATCAGCTACGTGGCACAACCTGATAATTAGGAGCTGTTTCCTTATTTGAGATCAGCTGCTCACTTTCTGAAGCAGAAGGTTGAGGGCTCAGGTTGATTGGGCTGCCAGAGACAATCACCTTAATCTTTAGGGAAAAAAACCCAAAGGAAATATGAAACAAGGACCACAGGCCTACTGTTTTTCTCATGTTTTTTATTTGTTTTTTTCTTACAATAACAGTGGCAGGAGCAGCACAAAAGTGTTTTCCCAGCATAGCAAAATATTGGTCAAAATCAGTTTTGGTCCAGAAAGATTAGTATCTTTTTTACAGCCATCTTTGCACTATGATGTACATGCTGAAGGAACGTCTGTCTAGAAGTCACATATTAAAAATGTTTGCAGAAAACAGGGTATGTGTTGGTCTACAAAAGAAAGATCACAAGAGCACACCCTTCTTCAGGAGAGCATTTGTCCAGGAAATAACACTGCAATGACTGTTTCTTGCTTTCTTTTTTACCTCTAGGGTAAAAAAACCCCCACAAATTAAAAAAGGACAGCTGTTTACTGCTGTCTCATATCTGATCTATGTCCTTTCCCAAAACAGCCTTCCCACTTTCCTGGGGCAAATGATATTCCATAACGAGTATGCATGTAGATTAGGTATTCTGTGGGACTTTTTTGAACTCCCTCCAGTTTTTCTAACTGGACATATGCCATTGCATTACTCAATAAATGTGCTGGCTGATTGATTAATCATATCTCTGGCTTTAGCAGCTCATTTTGCATCTCCTTGTCTGTGTACTAACTCTTACTCTCCTTTCCTTGGCTTGGTCCCTGCCAGTTTTTGAAGATTCATCAGTTATTATATACATTGCCTTACCATTATTCCTAGCCTAGCTTCCAGGCAACAAATTATTCCCTAATTCACTTGGAGCATGATCTATTTTCCATTTAAATCAATGGTAGTTTGGTGAGGTTATTGGTGAGAACAATAACGTAAAGATTCAACAATTTCAAAATTTTTTTCCGAACACCTAAAATTGAATTAAATTAAATTTTAAATTCTTTTAAAATTGAATAGCTCTCAGCACCAACTGAACAAGGCATCTGGACCAAAATAAATGAAACACAAATACCACCAGGTGACATCTGACTGAACCTCTAAGTTGTTGGGATTCTGCAGGTGAAGAGTAGAATTCAGGTTTGAAATAGTCCAATGATGATCAAGTGTAAACGTTCTTGAGCTGAATGCAGTTCAGAATAGCTTGGGTTTGATTTGCTGGAATGAGGTTCTATAAAGATGATAAGGATGGACATTGGCATTTTAAGAAACTTTGAGTCATAGATAGTTGCATGTTGCAAAAGGTGGTCCTTGTATGGAAATAAGACCTGCATATGAAAGATAAATAAAATCACAGTCAAGGTCTATTCAGATTAGGGTTCACAATATAACAAATAGTATGGTAACTTTCCAGGATAACCTTCTAATATAACTAACTACCATACTATTTAACTCTACATAGCATTCTAACACAAAGCAACTGCTGTCAATATTAATATTTTATCCCACATCACAACAGGATTTCCAGCATACCCAACTTCCCAGTGGCAGCCATTAGGAGAAGTAACCTATGATTAATTTCAACAATATGTCAGTCTGTGATAAAAGAAAGTGAGCCCCCAAACCCAAGAAATGTGTATGTTATGAATGAGTATGTGTGTAAAACCTGCTGAGACACATGATTTAAAGGAATTGACACATGGGTGTACCAGCCAACTAGGAACTGCAGTGCAGGAGGTCTTTCTGAGAGCTTTCAGCAAATGTTATTGTAATACCGGTGTGCTGCCTCGGGGGCTTGGAAAAAGCTTAACGTATCTTTGCAGAGTGAAAACAATGATAAGATTAGTGAGGTATAACAGAATCTTAAGAAGGAAATCTTTCTCATGTTTATTTCATAACTCAAGAAGGGTGTGATAGGTCTTTCTGCAGCAAGCTTTAGGTTAGAGGTGAAATGTGCAAAATGCTAACAAAAGAAAAATAGACCTTCTAGAAATGGGGTAAAGAAGTTCTGCTTTTATGCTTAAGGCCATAGGAAGTCCCAGTCTGTATGAGCTGCATATAGCCATTTTGATATTTCTGTTCACAGTTAAAATATGTAACTTCAGTAACTCTGAAATATGAAACTCCAGTAACTCCTTCTTCACAAAGTAAAGCATTTTCCACTGCTCGATTCACTTTCTGCCCTCACCTTCGGTTTATTCTTGTTTTGTGGTTGCCTGATCACTTGATCAGCAATGCAAAAGACAACTGAGGGAGATGGATAGGGGAACTTTGATCTCTCCTCCACCTCCCTGCCCCCAAACAGGAATCATGATGATATATAAAGGGAATTGAAAAACTTGCTCAGCTCACTTTTATTAAAGTAGTTGTGTGCTATTATGGCTGAAAAATACTTCTTAAAATTCCATAATTAAAAAGAACAGCTGACAAACCTGAAGATGTTCCAGTCTGATCCTGGATTTCTGGACATTTTTTCTTACACATAAAAGCAGCATGTCACTGACTTCACCCCGTGTGCACGTGTTGCTCTGACTGTTACAGAGTATTTCAGAAGGACTGAAACTAACCTCAGCTACAGACTCGCTTCCTGCTGTCACCAGAATCTTTTTTTGTCATCTTGATTGCTTTGAAAACTGATGATACTGGATTTGGTGAGACACTCCTGAACAAACTTCAGTGTTCTATCTGTAAAGGTGGCATTTGTCTTGCAGAGCTGAAATGAAGTCATTGTTCTGTCTTGACTGAGAGTACAAACATTCACCTAAGGAACATTTTGAACTTGCTTGTCTCTTACATTTGCTGCTTTCATAGAGTTCCAAGATCATTAATAATTGTATATGTTCTCTGGTTTGATCTTAACTGAATACCGTACATTTCAGTATCTGTTACTTTGAGGTACCATATGTGAGATGACTTTCTGTGTGCTGCATTTAGACAGCTTGATTCATTAGTATTTCTTTAGATTTCTTTGGAACTTTTATTTTCTTTGGAAATTTGACTTTCTCACTATATCTGACCTTAAACTTTTCTGATGATCTTCCTTCCAGAAGGAACTGTAGTTTCTATCTGATCAGCCAGACAGAAGTAAATTGCCTTGCCCTTGCAGTTTGAGACGGTAGGGTAGATAAACCATGTTTATGTCTTTTTTACTTAGTGCCTTGGAAAAATAAAACATTGCTGTTGAGGTTACTGTCCATAACATTACATATCATATGCTAGGATCCTTAGCAGCCTCCCAAGTTTTACCTAATGCAAAATATTCTCAAAAGCTGAAATCAGTGCTCCTGCTTGTCCACCCAGTTAGTCAAGAAAAGCATACATCCAGTGATATGACTGATGTTTCATATTTTATGTCCTGACGTATAAACTTTCATTTGGATACTTTATGAATGATTTCTGAAGTATGTATACACAATGCTATTTTTACTAGATTTCTGGCATGCAAAACCCACAGCAACGAGAATATTTAGCTCTTGTTTCCTTCAGCTGCAGATTTTTGGTAACATCTGGCTACCAAGCCCATTATTATGAGCTGCATTATATAATGGTGTCTTTGACAATTGTTGATAGACATATTTAAAGTCAATATTGTATCTTTCATGACGGGTATACTTCTTCCAATGTACAAGTTATCTTATACAAGTAAATAAATGAGGGAAAATTAATGTCATCACCCACACATCATAGCCATAAATACACTCTCCTTGTGTTAGAAGAATCTGTTTTATTTAATCTACCATAATTGCAAGTATTACTTTCCAGCAATTGTTCAAGAATAATCTCTCATGCTTTTTCATAGCCACTGTTACCATTATGTCATTTTGAATGGCAAGAATTTATCTCAGCCTTCATTCACTCACTTTGAAGTATCATAAACATGTTATCCTGCCTACAAACCAATCAGTTAAATGAAGTGATAGCTGACTTCTCCATTTACTGAGATATTTTCAGTTTATTTAAGACACCATCTTGCAGTTCAAGGCCTTGCTTAGTAAGGTGACACATACTATTTAGGTAATAGGTGGTTTTGGGTTTTTTTTCTTTTCTTTTCTGAGAGGAATAATTTGGCTGTGGTGGTTTTTTTTGTTTTTTTTTTTTTTTTTTTTCTTAGAAATGGATCAGCTATTCCTTGGTATAGTCACTGCTCTTCAAGCTATCTTTCCAATTATAATCAGACCAAGAGGATGTTTTCTATCTGTGCATAGTCAAAAATAATTTGTATCCAAAACTATAGCAGAATCTATTCATAAATTTCAGAACTACACAGTTTAGAGTATAAATGACTGTAGAGAGTGGCTTTATTTTCAGTGTTAGGTATAAGAAAAAAATGAAAGTGAAAATTTCTAACGGGCTGAGGTAGCTTATATGTGATTACTGAAAGTATCTTGAAGGAAATTTTGTTGCTTTTCACTAAGACATCCAGTGGAAGTTGATCTACTTGTTTTGGAATTATTTTCTTTCTCATTGTTTAGCCATGTTTTAAGTGCACAGTTATGAACATATATTCTGTCCTTCAGTTGGTTGCCATCCATTTGATAAGACCAAACTGGGACTATAGAGTGCAACACACCCAACAATCAACAAACTGAAACTGTTGTCTGGTGCCATGATCTGATTTAGGCCTCTAGGAGACAACGAAGAAAAAGACAGGAAGAATAAAACCAACTTCTTAACTTGATGCTACTATAAAACTTGTGATTTTAGGTTTTTGTTATGTAGCCCCCTGCAATAGAGAAAGGACTACTTAAAACCTAAACCAGTCCTTTTCAAAGTGCTTTTTTCTGGAAGGTTTACAGGAGCTCTATCAAACCAGAGGCAGAGGAATGATAGCCTATTTTAGCTGTAGAAAGACAGAGAGGCTGAGAAATCCATGTATAGAGTTAAAATGATTTCACAATCTTTGCAATAGAAGAAAGATCATGAAGAGAAAAAGCAGGCGAAGGAGAGACATGTGATCTTTAGCCAGGCACCTCACAAAGGGAGCTTAATTTTCTGAGCTATTTCCCAACCATGGAAGCTGAAGTTCCACCTATATTGCTAAAGAAAAGTCCAAGGATTGATCTTTTGCTGAAAGGGTGAGTACTGCCAGCTGGCTCTGGTCCACAGTGTTTAGGGCTAACCACTTCTGTAAGAAATTTGTCTTGGAGAGACCAAGCTGGAGTATTCCAATAAAAAAGAGCCAGGAAGTGCTGTTAACAATTAGGCGGTAAGGATGCTATGGTCCAGTACTGACCTCAGTCTCTGGCCCTTTTCTAATACAGTACAGAGGCATCCAGAGAGATCTTTAGCCTGGCCTTATCCACTGTGAGCCATCTGACTCTTCAGACGAGAGAGACACATTTTAAGCAAAAATCGGTATCAGGATTATATAACTAGCTCTAGTTTAAGACTGTGTCCAAGCTACATTACTAGCATGAAAATAAAATTTGTGTATTCTTTTGGTTTTAACCTAATCTCAGAAATGTTTCTGATGCTTTTCCTGATCTAGAATGATCTGTTTTTCTGTGTTCTTACTGTTTTTGTTGTTCTAACACAGATCATGTAGAAAGCCTTGATCTGACTCTATGCTTAGGTATATGGTCGATTTTCAATTCTTCTGCTGAATGTAACGAGAATATTAAGAAATATTAAGAGCTTTGCTGGACTGGAGCCAAGATTAACATTGTTAGATAGACTAAGCTATATTTTACATAAGCTTTAACTGAATATTCATAGTCTTTCTCTGTAATGTCGAAAATGGATTAGATTAAGAGAAAACCAGAATGACAGGTACCCAGAAATCAGCCCCAGCTAAGTAGACTACAGACATTAAACAGCGTACTGCAGCAGGAACGGTAAGTTGAAGGTTTTCAGTTTGCCTAATGCCGAAGAAAAACAAAAAGCTGCTCCTAAATGCTTGAAATAATAGGACCATGATGGATCTCAAATCCAGTTTAATCCTCTTTGGCAGCATAATACTTTTCTAAAGCCATATAATCAAAGGGTGGGGAAGAAAATGATCAGGTTTAACATATAGACTAGAATTTGGACCTCTGTATGAAATCTGTGTTTCATGCATACTTTAGCTGATGCATTTTTCTTATATATATTCTTAGATATAAGAAAATAAATTATTTATTTAAGACTTTGCAATGGTGAATCAGTCATTTTCCTTTCTTCTGTGTTTTTTTATTTGTTTACGAAGCACCTTCTTTTACCACCATTTTCATCCTCATGAAAAATCCTTTCCAGTGCTTCTCCTTAAGGGCTGTGTTTTATAGTACTAGCAATGTCAAGATGATTGTAGGCATATGTTGCAAAGAACTTTCAAAAACAAGATTTTGTTTCCCAATATTGAAAATAATACATTTGGTAAATGTTTATTAAGGGTCAAAATTCTTATTATTAATTCCTGGTGACCTGTAATCAGGAATGGGGCCACATTGCATTAGGTGCTATAATACCTTCCCTAACCTTATTGCAGTCCAAATAAACAAGAAAAGAAAGATCAAAAGAACAAAAACACGCTGAAAGATTAGTGTTGTGGCAGACAACACCATGCTGGAGGTATAACTTCAGGAAGGGAAACTGTAGGGAGTGATTAGCTAAATGCTTAGATAAAGTAAAAGGACAAGGATATGCAAATTAATGAACAAAGTGGTAGGGGAAAGAAATAGGTCAGAAAGAGACAGTTTGAGTGAAGCCAAACCAAAAATACTCTGAGAAGAGAGGTCAGAAGGAATTGGACCGAAGTGCCCTAGCACAAAGTGGAGCAGTCCTTACCAGACCCATAGCCTTGAAGTCTCTGCTTTAGCTGATTGCATGCTCCTTCTCCTACTTCATATTGGGAAGGAAATACTTCTTTAGCTACTCACTTTTTGAATCTCCTGTGTGTGAAGTTTAATTTTTAAATGTCTTTATATTAGAAGGGAAATCATTGAGGTCAATACTCCATAGTATTAATTAACTTTTTCTGTTTATCCATCAACAGTTTCAGTATTGAAAAACATTACGCTTGCCATCAGTTTGCGGAGTTGGTTCATTTGCAGAGTTGCAAATTAAGGACTTCATATATGCATTGACATAGTTACTATTATATTTTATTTTGCCAGTGATCCCTGTGAGTAACGTCTGCTTAAGCATGAAGTGATGGGATCATTAATAATTTTTGTACACTTTGTAAATGATCCATGAATAAGGACAATTTGTCATGTATTTTGATTTGATCATAGAGTCTAGAAAGTGGTGGTAATAAATTGAATATAAAAATATACAAATTTCACTTAAATGCTTCTGTGCTTTTAATTATGTCATGCTATAGAAAAAAAAAAATAAAATGTGCCTGAAGGAAAGCTCATTTCAAGACATGCAGTTTATAACTTCACAGCAAATATTCAGTATCTGTACTTCTTTTCATGATATTTGTTCAACTGTTGCAAGAATTTGGAAATGGCTGTTTGGTTTCATATTTTTACAACCTAAATTATTATCATTGCCATTAAAGAAAATTCATATGAAATCATTTTGTACAAATATATTTTGATGAATCTGGTAGGAGGAAAATACGCAAACACCTTCAGTTGTGTTACGTACAATGTATAAACTAGTGGCCATTTTGGCTTCCAGTGGGAAATACTTCTTAGATGAGTTAGTCAATTTTGAAAATTAGTCATATTTCACTGACCAGTTTCAGGACTTTTGAAAACGCAGTAAAATGAGGACGACAGCATATGGTGTCTCTTCTCACATTTTTACCAGACGTGCTGGTTGCACGTGTCTGTTAAGTTGAATACACAAATTTTTATTGTTTACCTGATGCAACATGATGCTCATCTCATCTTTCTATAATGGCTTTGTTTGGCATTCAAATTATGTGAATTACTGTCATAAAATAAATGGAAAATTCATCCATCTGACCCATGCTGTCAATTTAATAAATGATAGCTTTTGTTGGGTTAAATTATCCTTACCTGTGTGCACAGCCTAGTGTGGATTTTGAATTAGAACACAAATCACAAAATTACAGAATAATTTGTGTTGGAAGGGCTCTCTGGAGCTCATTTAATCCTATTCCCCTCTCAAAGCAGATCAGGTTGTTCAGGTCTGTGTCAAATCTTGAAGACCTCCAAGGAGGTAGATCCCACAGCCTCTCTGAGCAACTTGTGCTGATGTTTGACCATTGGTATCGTAAAAAGAAATTTTCCTTTTTTTCTAAACAGAATCACCCTGCTGCAAGATGTGGCTGTTGCAAGCTGTTTCTGTCTTGGACATTAAATGTGTGGGGGACTGTTCTCTAGCGCTGAGGACAGCTGATGTGGGACAGACCACATTCATAACAATAAACAATTTTGTCCTGCAAAAGTGGGAATTTGCACCCAGACTCTGTTGTGAATGGCTCCTAGCCCGTGTAAACTCTTGTCTAGTCCTAGGAATGGTTTAGGAGCAGACTATGAAGGCCAGAAATGTACAAAGTACATACCAGGGATTCTACTTGTTTAACAGTACAGATCAAGTTCCAGTACTTGGAACTAGCACTGCTCAATTTAAGTAACTGTTCCCTAGATCTATTTAATATAGACATGACCTATAATTCTATAAGAAATACGAGATTGTAGTGTGTAATTGATGTGATATGTCACATCTACTGATGGGTGTGGTTTTTTTCTTCTATGGTAAGACAAATCTGGCTATTGGCACTCCTCAAAATGATAGGACAGTCTTCCAGATATGGTCACACCCCAAACTTTCAGCTTCTAAGATCATGTGGAACACGGCTAGAACACAATGTTGCTACTTTCTTCTTAGCTTCATTTGCTGTGTCACATCATTAGTACTATTAGTTAGAATATACTATAGTCTCCATCTTGGAGACTGGGTCTTCACAAAGCAAACACAAGATCAGTGGAGTAAGATCGTGCATTTTCAGCGTTTCTGTTCTCTTTTAGGCTCCTTCTTCTCAACTGCTGCTGACTTGCCCCGTATTTTGATCAGATTTTTTTTTCAGGCTTCAGAGACACAGTTGCTGCAGTTGGGCTATGTTTTTAGTGTTTGCACAGCTTTACCTATATCCTGTCAGATGCTGTTACCATGTAGATGTATAATGTTTACAAAACTATCCCCATACAATGCTCTTTTCATGACCAGATGTGTGCACCAGATAAGGAAATTGGGAGAAATTTCATGGACTGCCTCTTAGCACTTATCAAAATGTTTTTTGTAAATGTAACTCTTTAACTATTGCCAAACATTAGTAGCTGAGAGCTGGCCAATCAACCTGACATGAATTGTTCTTTTTCAGAAATCAGCCAAATTGATGTAACATATTTTTGCTTAGTGGGGAATACGCCAGTTTTAGCTGAAGCCTGGTTTTAAAGTCAGAGGAGTCATCCTGAGAAAAGAATGATTAAGATATAACTTGCAATTTTATTTTCTTAGGCACTAGTCAGTTGTTCAGATTTCAGCTACATGAACGGGTAGTTAAAAGTCATTACAATCTGTACCTTTTCAATGACTGTTGTTATTGAAATGTACAGATGGAAATTATCTGTTTCCTAGTAAGTATGGGCATAAGACCAATACTAACTAGTGCTTTCATTAGTAGTTTTACGGGAGACAGACTTGAAGTGGATCTCCTATCTCAGAACTGAACTCATCTCAATTCCATCTACCTGAAAGACAGATTTTTACATTTCATCTTTCAATAATTTGCCCTTTAGGCCTCATTAGTAGGTGATTCCAAAGACCTATAGTGAACACCCGTCTGAGTACTCCAAAAGCGGTTATGCTGCAGGATTACCTCTTAAATAGTTTAAGTTAAGCAGAAGAAATTCCATGCTCAGTTCCTAGGGGTAAGTCACCTAAACCAGACCTTGTAGAGAAAAAATTCTGAAGGTGTTTCCTGGCTCTGCAGCATGTTAAGCCAGTTTCCACAGTGACAATCAGTAAATTTGCCTTAATACGTCTCTGAAGTTAATCAGGACTTGAATTTTGTCACGGCAAAACCAGAATTAATTTAGCTGTAGGTTGTCATTCTTTATAATGATCCTTTTTTTCAAGTGAAAATATATACACAAGACCTAGAAAGATTTTTTCTCTGAGTCTAGAAGTCAGAACTCAGCATAGAGATTGTGATTGTCATAAATAGTTTAATATTTATGTTTTAATATGAGCAACTAACTTTTGGTAATATACTTCATGTTACTTGCCATTTGATGAAATGTAGCATCAGTCTAGCACTCTTGAGCATAGGTGCTCCAAATTACTCTGCTGTTGCACACAATCAAAATACCTAGTCTTCAAGATTTATTTCACCTATGTTTATTTAGGTCAAGTTCATGCAGAGTTTGTAGCATGATGAATTTGGAAAGGTACCCAAACTCCCAAACTATCCAGAAATACTCTATGTTTAAATTATCTCTACTTATTACTGTAAATATTTTATTTAGCAGAGCATACATTATGAAAATAATATTAATATGCACCTTGAATTAATTTAGAATTTTCAACTTTTTAAACTTCTCAAAAGCTTAATATGTCTCTTCCAGTTTCATAACAAACTTGTATCTGTTATAATGATTCAAAGAGCTTTAAGCAATATAAATACTACAGCAGGAATGTTGATTTTTTACTTTCTAAAAACTATAACATAGCTAAACTTTAAGCTGTTGGTATAACGAAGAAACTACCAGCAAAGTTCTGTAGTTTACCCTATGCAAGAGGTCTTATGCAGTAATCATATTTTGTCTTCAAAGTTTAAAACTGTGGATCATTCCAAAGAGTAGAACTCAAGGGCTGTTTCTTGTAGCTTTTCTATTGAAAAGCTCTATTCTATTTTCTATTAGTTCTATGTTCCAGTTTTGTCCCTAACATGTATACATGTTCTGGATCTAGAACGGATCCAAAGCCTATATTAAAGGAACCTGTGTAAAAGCAGGAAGATTTAAATAGCTGTCTTAACCTAATTTGATTCTTTTCTGTTATGACCCTATTTAACAATATTAATTCTATGTCCATACATATGTCCCTCTCTCTGTGTGGCTTCATTATCCATAGCACTAAGTTTTAATTTCTGATTATTTTGTTCCGTGTGTTATCCATGCACCTCACCAAGAAAAACTATATCATTTGAACATCCAGCAAACTTTCTCCAGATCTATCTGTTGCAGAGAGATTCTATTGTCTTTCTGCCCTACAATCAACCTCTCAAATGCTCTTAAGTCTGAGGGCTGTATACTCAGAGAGCTGGAACTTAATGACTGTTTCGTTGAAATGGGATTTCTTTCTTCCAATGTAATGGTGTGTTTTAATTTTGTAATTGATGCATTAATATTAACAATTGCTGCAATATGGTCAGTAAGTATGCTTACAATGTTAGTTCCTCTTCTACAGTATTCTGTCTTTTATGAACTCTGGCAAATATAATCTAGTGTGCCAGTCAGTAATAACTTTAACCCGTAATGAACTTTATATCTGTGTATGCTGTTTGTTCATAATATATAGGTAGACAAAGCAATATCTACATATATAAATGTAGCTCCCAATATCCACTCTCAGCAGTGTTTAGCATTTTAACATAAACAAGACATATATCTGAAAACAATCAGTTCTTCATCTGTGCTCTTTTCCTTAACATTCCTTGTGCTCCAAATGTGTCCATTTGACCTGTACGTTTTATTTTCTTAAAAGCACCTTTGATCCTCAGCTGTTTAGCTTCCTCGAATGGAATCCTAAGCAGTTGGTCATTAAGAAGCCTGGACAAAAATTCCATCCACCGGTGTGTGTATGCATGTATATATGTGTATATCTATATATATTTAGAGACAGATATAAATATATATTCCATCCATCAGCACGTGTGTGTGTGTGTACGTCTATAAAAAGTTGTATTTGTACTCATAAAATCTATGCCTTAGGCTGAAATAACTGATACATGAAGCCATAATATTAGGGATGTTAGAGAGAGGAACTTAAAAATTCCACCATGTCATCAATTATACTCCTAATCAGTGCTTCAAGATTTAAAAAACTTCAGTCATGTGTGAGAGATACAGACACTAGATAAAAGAAGGGTGTTTTATTAATTTTCTCATATAAAATACCATGTGACTCTAAAGGACAATGCACAACTTATGCTAGCTAATGTGAGATAATTATTAGTACAACAAATAAAGTTCTCTGGCATGTGTGATTTCAAAAGTTCAGTAATCTGTATCTTACTCCCTTCTTTTAAAGTCAAATATTTTTGCCAGTATATGTTAGGAAGAAGAGATATTCTATATTTGCTACTATGTGTAGCAAAGCTATCATCATTGAAGCAATACTGTGTCATTCCTTGTACAGGTAGGTACTAAGGAATCATTCCACCATATAGAGATATTACAGATAAAACTGAACTGTAACAGTGTCCTACAAAAATATATAAAAGAATTGTTATGGTCTTTTAGGCATTGTATTTTGAGTTTACCGTGGTTAAAATATTACTTTGAACACCTGCCTTCTGTCCAACCTGCTTGTTTAGTCATTGTGTCAAGACCATTAATTTGTTCCTTAAAGTTATTTTCAAAGTAATCATTACTTTGTAATGATTACTAATCCTAATGCTGTAGGAAACTTTGGAAATTTTGGGCAAATGCTAACATTTTGACACAGACTCAGATCATTAATAAGAGGATTAAAGTAAGAATTAGGTGGTAAATTTTTACTGAGTATCATCATTCCTAACAGACAGCCTGAAATGCCATGATCAGCTGTTGCCTAACCTTGTATTTTTAGGTGTATGTGTTTCACCTCAGAAAATTGTGAGGTGTTCAATCATGTCTCACAGCACCCAACAAAGAGAATATGAACCCACATGAGTGGGTTACCAATAAGCCATGCTCACACTTTCACATGTGCTCATCTCTCCTGCCCAATGAAAATTTAATTTTTTCCCTCAAAATGGAACAACTTCAGCTTGAATAGTTTGGTGAGCCCATCTATTTCAGATACCTTCAGACTGGCTTGCTGGGTTACTAGTGATTCTCTAAGCTACTAGCTAATAAGATGGCTGTACCTCCTTCTCAGGTGTACACTCTGTGTGCACTTGGGATACAAGTAAATTCACAATGGATGTATATATGATCATATTGCCCATTCGTATTTGTATTTATACTTATATATACTTATTTCTGCATTTTGTGAAAAAGGACTAACTGGAGGACATTGATTAGGACTCTGTATTGCAGCTAGAGGTATGTCATTGTGTAACTGAAGAGCTGTAAAAGAGAAGGGTGACAACTAAAGGCATCCTGGTTTCTATCAACATGTTCTCCTGAGTATTCTAGCTGTTCCCAGCTCAGCACTGTTGCTGTGGATCCTCTTTCTCTTTATCTCTCTACATGCACTTAAGAAAAGCTTTTGTTACTTAAGTTAGACCTTCAGTTTTCATTTTTGTGTGTCTTCTCACGTGTACCTCACATCAGCAAAACTAATGTTATTTTATCAGGTTACTTTTGATTTATACTGGAATAAACAGAAGGAGATGGAAGCTTCTTAATCTATTCTTTTGCCTGCAGAATCAGGTTACATTAACTGAGAGATGAGGAAAACAAATACCTCAGTTATTACATGATGTATTGACTAGACTCCAGTTAGCATATTATGAACCCTATTAACTCCTATCTCATATTGATTTGGATAATTCAATCTGGAACATAAATTTGTATACGTTATAACAAAAAAGTAGGCAAATGGTTGTTTTCCCCTAGGCTGTAAGGTCTGTAAACTGGGCTGAATATGAATATTAACCCAGGCTTTGCGCTAGAACTGTGTACATGGCTTCAAGGAAGACACTGGTCTCTCTGGGAAAGAGAAGGAAATAGGTGCAGAAGAGGTTTCGTTTTGCACAGTCAAGTCAGTTTCTCCTAGAGCTACAACAGTCCTCATTCTGAGTCCTCTCAAAATCTTTGGCGTAAATGTACAACCAAGGTTAGAATACACATCTGTGTATAGTGATGGTGAAAAATTAATGATTCAGAATAATTTTCAGTGTTGATTAGAGACAAATGTGATTTGTGTGTGGTTCTACTTGACAAAATACATGGTTAGGTTACACTCCTATTAGGAAGGAAATAAATACCCAAAAGGAGAAAGCACACTGTAGATTGTGAATTTATGATTTTTTGGACGAGGTTATTGTTTCTTAATTGTATTGTCATATACCATGTGACATAGCATTTAGTAAACATTAAGACAAAGTCTAAAATAGTGTGCAATATGAAGACTTGTGTTATCTTTGAATATACTTACATCCGTATTTAAGCTAACTACATTTGTTATGCTGCAGGCTGGGCATTACAACATGGACAGCCACTCAAAGAGAATATTTTTCTCTCTGCTGAAACATATTATATATCTTCATTCTCTCTCCCTTGGTCTATTACAAATTTATATTAGTATAATTTTATTTATCATTTTGGCTTGTTTCATTACAGTTATGTGACATGCTTTTTCATTATGTTTAGCTCATTTTATATGTAATGGTAAAATTCCTCTTTTACTTTTTTGTATTATTATTCCAGCAAGAAAACATGGTAAGTTCTCCAACTTGCATGTTTTTATTCTGATAGAAATCTTAAACAAATTTTTTTTTAATGCAGTTTATAATTTCATGGAAATTTGTAACAAATGCTACCTGAGGTTTTTTAAATACATGACTTCCAATTTATGGATGTATTCCTTAGTGCATTATGTCCATGAGTATACAATGCAACATTTGAAAACAGTTTGTTTGGTAAAGACTCAAACCCTTCAGGGGTTACGGACTGCAAAAAAACCCCCAAACAACCCCCCTCTATTTTTCTTGATATATCAAATAAAAGGAAGAACAAAGATTTAATGACTAATATTAAAGAGATTTACTAGAAAACTTTAAAAATTCATGAATTATGGAGAATTTCTTTGCATATTTATTCAATTTGTCAGGGCACCTCGAGGCTGGTAGGGGCTCCCCATGGTGGGTGATGGCAGACCCCGGCAGCCATGGCCCATCCCAGCCCCAGCCAGGCACAGGGCAGCCATGGGGGCACTGGGGCAGCCCCAGACCCGGCCATGGGGCACCTCCCTGGGGATGGGGACAGGCATGTGTCATGGGCCCATGGCCGGGCAGGGCAGGGCTGTGGACAGCTGGAGCCCGGCCCTGCGGTGGCATCGCTGGGGCAGGGGCTGACAGCCCTGGGGGGGCCAACATGGGGTGCTGGGGCCTGGGCAGGGCAGGGGGAGTCCTGGGGGGCTGGGCAGGGGCTGTGGTGCCCAGGCCAAACCCATGGCTTGACACGTTAAGAAATAATAGTAAATTTGTGTCATTTTTCAACAGTTTTTTAATCATATCTCTTTAATTATTTATACCATTGTATTCACCTTGAGTTTTGCTGCTGTCGTATTGATTTAGGTGAGGTTGCTGTAATACGGTATTTTTAGAAAAGATCTGGAATATTCCACATTTGTGATATCATTTTGCCCCATATCAGCTGAAGCTTGCCTTCCCTTTCTCCTAATTCAGTCAATGAAAAAATTACTGATTAAGTAGGAGTAGGATTTCATTATTAATTAGAGCAAGTATGGACATGTTTTGTATCTGTGACTGTATGAAGTTAAATTTATGTATGTGCATGAAGTTAAATTTAATGCATCTACCATAAAATGAGAATAGCATTTTCTTTGCATTACTGATCTTGAAGCAGAATCCTAGCTGAGGTGCTGTTCAGTCAGCATATTTACAGCTTTTGCAACAAAAATATACAGGGAAGTCTAGACATGTTTTGTTCATTTAGGTTTTTCTTTTCCCATAACAGAAAACCTTCCATTTTTGTTATTGCATTAAAACATACATAGGTGGCACATTCATCAAAGCTATTAACCAAGAATTGTCTTTGACAGATTATACTATGGAAAGATTTGACATGAGAACAAAGTCTTGAACTGAGAGACCAGTTATAAATTAAATGAGCTGAAGGCTTATGGTAGAAGAGTGAATGTGAGGCCACTCCACTCTGGTAGAGTCAGAGATCCACAGAGAGCTCTGCATAATGCTTTACAGGACCTCAGGAAACATGTCTTCACATTCCTGTGAGGAGGAATGATTGCTCTGCTCAAACTCCGCAACAGAATGGTAGGTGGGATAAATGGATCTTGACATAAAATCGTAAAAAGTTGGAGGGACAGCATTTAGTGGCAGAGCTACTGAAGATGTGCTAATTACCAGGTTTTAAGACAAAAAGAACATTTTTTTTTTTCCTTCTTCATTTTGCCATTCTGTGTATAATGGTAAGAATCTGACCATTTGTTGTGCATGTGGGGGATTGAGACCAAAGCCACCAGTTCTATTTTAAAGAGATTAATAAGTACCTAGCAAAAACTAATGGTCTCAGGCTTTTAGAATATTACTGTTGGAAGTCTTAATTGGAAGATTTGTCTTTGTCTGTATCATGATGCCCCTGACATGTAAGTCACATCATATCTGTCTGTAGCTGTCATTTCTAGAGAATTAATGTCCGGTAATCCTAGCATTTGCACATTAATTACAAAACTTCTGTTTAGTTTATAATATCTTTTGCACGAATTTCCCCATGAATACCTGCAGGAAAAAAGCTAGAAAGATGTTTTGAATATGTAAAGGTTGATATGCTGAACCACTAAAGAGTATTGATTAACAATCTCTCCTGCAACTATATGAGATCTTGGGCTTTTCTCTAAAAGCAAGCTAACGAATCAGCCTAATACAGATTTACTTTCAGCTACATTGTAGTTTAAGTTGAATGTTTTTAAAATCTCAGTGTCTTATACTTAGTATTTTTTTTTTGCATTCAAAAATATAGTAATTTAAGGATATATAATATAAATACATTTCTAATCTGTCTAATTTTCTCTATATAAGGACTTAGATTTCTATAAAGACCCAAATGACCTAACAATTGGCCCAACAGGGTGCATTTTGAACTCTTTAGGAGATCAGAATGTAGAATCCAGTCAAGTGGAAAGTGAAAATAGATTTGTCATCTTCCTTCTATTTGCTCATGTCAAATAAATTTTCCAAGGTTAATAGTCATGTAGCTGCTCAAAACTTGTTTTTAAAGTCATGGGACACACCAAGAAAAGGAATGTACAAAGGCATAGGAACTACATGTATTACAGTAGGTATCATCTGACCAGGTTAAAGTATAGTTTACCTCTCCATTTGAACTTGTTGTCCATAAGGTCTCCGTAACCAGTAAAGAGGAGTAAAAATGTATATTTAGACACATATAAGTCTATGGGGATGGACAAAATCCATGTAAAGGTACTGAGGCAGCTGGCAGAAGTGCTTACCAAGCCACTTTCCATCGTTTATGAGCAGTCCTGGCTAACCAGGGAGGTCCCAGTTGACTGGAGGTTAGCAAATGTGACACCCGTCTACAAGGAGGGCCAGAGGGAGGATCTGGGGAACTACAGGCCTGTCAGTCTGACAGACTTTTCATCGCTAGAACTCATTTCATTTTAGCTTTTCAAATAATACCATGAGCTTTGAGCAAGATCCAAGGAAGAAACTTAGATGTTTGAACAAAAAATATCTAAAAATTGCACATCTGGTCCTAGCAAAGTGACTCAAGGAAATTTAGTTGAACATCTGGTCACCACAGATAAAGAAGAGAGAATTCAGTCCTCAGATAGGTAGCATCTAAAAAGCCAGATCATGGTAGGAAAGCAGTACAGTTGACAGGCAACATCAAACCCAAAAATGTGTTTGCTGTTTTGGCCACCTCTAAGACACCAGGAGAAGGAAAAGATCTCTAAAGGAGCAAATAAACACAAACCCAACTCTTTCACTTACATGATTAGGCACTGAGTTAAACAAGGAGACTTGTGTTTTCAGTTCTCTGTTGACAAGTTTATATTTGTTTATGTTTTATTACTGTAATGAAAAAGTGGAAAATTCTACATGAATTTAGGACATGGAGTTCTAGCAGACAACTAACCTGCCACTGCCAGCCATTGTCTCCCAGTCCTGTTGGCCCTGTGCTCTTGACTGATTGACAGCCCAGGTTGACATTGGGCTCCTTCCAGGTATTTTGTACGCACGCAATTAAAGCACTCTGCTGGAAAATGAGCCACGTGTATTTCAATACTCTCAGACTGTTTGCAGTCCGGGATCTAGATGTGCTTTTTTCTGAACACTTTGCCCTCCATCAGAATCTTCTGTAGTCTCACTTGTTCTGTGCTGTAAGCAGGAATGCAGAAATGTTTTTCAGTATTTCTTTTTGAAATCAAAATAATCCAAGTGACCCGGTTTACATTGTGGCCTCATAAGCAATTGTATTAAGGATGGTGAATATAGCATTAGTATGAGAATGAACGCTAGAATAGGGAGCGGGGAATGGGACTTCTTTAGCTAGCTTCTACACCAGAGAGAATATATTGTGTAAAACTGCATCATTTGCTACATTAAATGAAGATTTACCAAGCCAAGGTTTTGAAGTATCTGGCTAATAATTGAATTGATTACCTGTCTGAAATAATTAACTGTTGATAGATATAGAAGGATTATTTTATGAAAGATATAGTGTCTAGAATATTAGAATTCCCTACCAGATGTGGTTTTGATGCTATGAGATATATTTTGACTGGACTAACACATCATTTATGGTCAATCAAATTAATACGACATGTAAATAGGAAATATCTTGGGGGGGGGGTTGATTACCCATTTCAGTTTTATAATAGTGGCTATTAGCAGAATTTCATTTGTGTTTTTATTACCTTACAATGCAAAGCTCTAAAACAGGAGTAGACCATGCAAACTCTGTGAAGTGAATGATTTATTCAGTATGTTTAACCTTGTTAAAACTTATGAAATACCCACATGTAGGTGCTATAAATTTGGTTATGATAGATTGGATCTCTTTTGCCATGAAAATAGTTTAAAACACACATCAACAATTGCTGACAGAAACAATGAATAATATTCAGCAAATTATTTTTTGTAATAATTATTGCTCCTCCACTGGATAGCTAAAACATTTGGAATGAAGATGGAAATCAAAGTGAGTTCAAGATGGCTAATGCCAGTGAAGCTGCAATACTGGATGCAGCTATTTTGTTATTGATACAATTATACCATTAGAATTGTCACAAATAATATCAACAAAACACACACACACACAAACCTTTATACACATGCATATATACATAGAAGTCTATATTCACATTGTTAGTCACAGAAATTAAAAAAGGGGTTATGGATAACATGGAAATAAATTCACTCTGTTTCACCAGTGTTGACAAAGGTTCTCATATATCCTCATGTGATAAGAGCTACATGAGAACCAAGAGAATGAAACCCAGATTATTCCTTCACAGCTGTTTGCAAACCAGCAATGATCTGCAGGAATTCACTGAACCCCAGAAAATCCCATTTTATGAAATTGATCACAAGATCAGAGATTTCTCCAAGCAGCTTATCATTTTGCACAACAAATGCGAAGTTGTAAACATGCCAGGATCCCACTGAGCTTTACAGATTGAGCAGTTGCTACATATAGATATGCAGAGTACTTTTTCAAAGTGACCTGTACATTGACTTTGATGTGTGCCTCTATGTGTTTTACCTCCATGAATTCATTTTCCTTTTGTGAACATTTCTGTTAAAGTTGAAAAGTACTGATTTTGGGGGAAACCCGTTTCTGATTAAGTTGGTTCATGGAGCTGTAAAGTGTCTCTTCCTTAATGTGGCAGTTTACATATACGCTTTGCCTAGGCATAGATGACTGTCCTGGGATTCAAGCTGCTTCCTTCTGTGTCACTGTTACTAGGTCACTGAGGGAGACATGTCATTAACTTCATTCCAAATTCACATCTGTTTCTCCAGTTGGATAGATTTTTAAGATTCAAATGTGATGGTGCAGCTGTTGGCCTTTTGCACATGCTGTCTCCTCCTTTGAGGACCAAGAATTAATTTTCTCCTTTTACAAAACAAGGTTACAAATAGTTTCCTTCAGGGGTTAGTTTACATTAGGCTTTTCAGCACACTCAGCTCTGTGGAAAGGCAATTTCCAGAACACTCTTCCATTCCTGTGCGAGGTTCAGTCACTGCTCTTTGGCTTAACTTCTGAAAGAGGGAAGGCACCACAGAAGGTCAAAGCCACAACCGTCCTTTCCCAAAATTGTGTGGTAGATCAGGTGCATTGGAGGGTGGAAGAGCAAAAAATAGTTTACATAGTTGCCTGCGCAGAGGACTGTGTATTTATGATGTGAATATGCAGTTCATTTGGCAGACCATATTGCATTAAAATATTACTGCAAGCATAGATGGTTGCACAGAAAAATGTGTTTACATATGCCATTTTTTGTGTCAAGCCCTCTTGCATATGTGCCTGATCCTTTAGCTTTCTTCATTTTCAGATATGTGGTGACTTGTGTGCATGTGGGAGGCTCGGTGTGGCAATTTTCACAGTGAGTCACTAGAAGACTGAAAAGACAAGGGAAAGTTAATTACAGTAATTCCTTCATTGAAATGTTTTAAAGCAACAAAATAATATAAATGATTATTGCACCTTCTTTCAGCTTATTGATAATACACAGTAATACTTTCCTATGAAAATTTATTCTAACAGTGCAGTTTAAGAGTGAAACTTTTTACTGCCCTTAATGCTGTTTTATAACATTCCATTGTGTTTTAGTGTGTATGCCATGACATTGTTGGAATTAGGAATGGATGATTTCAGCACCCTGAGAGAACTAATGAAGATTAGTATAAGTAGTTCCATGAGGCATGAAAAGTAGTGAGATTTTGGAGAGAAGACGACAAATCAAGGTTAAATTTTGCCTCCACAAAAGAAAGAAGAGTGTAGCCAGATTATCTAGCAAGGGCTGTAGAATCCTTTTTGGGG
The DNA here is from genome assembly GCA_013398295.1 of Chionis minor. Classification (NCBI taxonomy): domain Eukaryota; kingdom Metazoa; phylum Chordata; class Aves; order Charadriiformes; family Chionidae; genus Chionis; species Chionis minor. The sequence continues at coordinate 451,564 of VZSF01002930.1, forward strand.
AAAAAAAGGAAAAAGCTTCTTCATTACATTCCTGTGATTTGTTCTCGTCCTACTGACACAGGCTATTAAAAACGTTGTTTATGTTTTAGAGACTTTTTTAAAGAGCACTTTGGGGCTTTATAGTGTTTGTAGAATGTTCTTTATAGTTAAAATTACATGCTGAGATGGCAGGCTGCTGAGCTAATATATTGTTACACTGATTAAATTGATTAAAAGCTTCATTTTTGACAGGCAAATTGTAGAGGCTGAGATCTCTTTATTGCACATTTCAGTAATTCAACTCATGTCTTGTCCTATCTAATAATCACTTCTCTGCTTCCCTGTTTAGGAATCATCTCAGCAGCGGGTACATTTTCAAACAGCATATTAGCTTCAGATCTGAATTACATGAGTCACAGTGCATTGGCATTACAAAAGCCTTATTCAAGGTAATGGCTTATTCAGTGAAACACTTGAAATATATTCCTTTTTTCTTCTGTCTTACTATACTGTGGACAAAGAAAAGGACCCTTGATTTTTAGATTATAAAATAAGAGATTGCTTCTACTATAGCTGTTGATTGACAGGACAGGTCATACTGCAGAAGCATTTTGTGTCCTACTCAGACAACATATGCTTACTTACAAAAGTGTGACAAAGTAGAGCATAAAACCTTACAAGAAATAAGTAAAGATATAACAGGAGATAAAGAGGAGGATTCAACAACTTGAATCAGCTGCAGAAGAGATATTTTGCAATAAATATGGAAATAAGGTGAGTTTTTTCCAAAAAATGAGGAAGTCCAAATGTCTTTAAATAAATGTAAATGCCTACAGATGAATCTGTAAGCTTCTGACGGCTGTGCAAAGTACAACTGTTCACAGCTTGCCAACGGGAGACACCGAAGACAGTTCAGAAATGTAAGGTGACAACACAACAGAGATACGGCTAGTCAGTGCCAGCCACAAACTGTACTTCTCTACTGCACATTCCTGATTTGTCACAAGCATTAAGCATTTTTCAGGGTAAAAGCAGACTTGTTTAGCCAGACATTAGTGCCCAGCCCAGTGACTCTACTAAATGAAAAAACCACTACTTGCATGTCTTACAGCAGAAAGGTAAGAAAAAGTGTGTTGCCCATCTACAAGAGGGCCAGAAGGAGGAGCAGGGGAACGACAGGCCTGTCAGTCTGACCTCGGTGCTGGAGAAGGTTATGGAGTAAATCATCTTCAGTGCCATGATGCGGTACATACAGGACAACCAGGTGATCAGGCCCAGTCAGCATGGGTTTATGATCAAAGGCAGGACCTGCTTGACAAACCTGATCTCCTTCTATGGTAAGGTGACTTGCCTAGTGGACAAGGGAAAGACCGCGGCTGCTGTCTGCCTCGGTTTCAGTAAAGCCTTTGACACCATTTCCCACAGCATTCTCCTGGAGAAACAGGCTGTTCATGGCTTGGATGGGCCTATTCTTCACTGGGTAAAACCTGGCTGGATGGCCAGACCCAAAGAGTTTTGGTGTATGGAGTTAAGTCCAGTTGGTGGCCAGTCACAAGTACTGCGGCTCAGCATTGGGGCCTGTTCTGTTTAATAGTTTTATCAATGACCTGGACAAGGGAATTGAGTACACCCTCAGTAAGTTTGCAGATGACATCAAATCAGGCAGGACCGTTGATCTGCTTGAGGGTAGGAAGGCTCTACAGAGGGATTTGGACATGCTGAATTGATGGGCTGAGGACAATGGGATGAAGTTCAACAAGGCCAAATGCCTTGTCCTGCATGTGGGTCACAACAACCCCATGCAGTGGGGGTTGGGGAAGGCTTGGGGAAGAGTGGCTAAAAAGCTGCCCAGCAGAAAAGGGCCTGGGGGTACTGGTCAACAACCAGCTGAATATGAGCCAGCAGTGTGCCCAGGTGGCCAAGAAGACCAGTAGTATCCTGGCTTGTATCACAAGTAGTGATAGCCAGCAGAACTAGGAAAGTTGTTGTCCCCCTGTACTTGGCACTGGTGAGGCAGCAGCTCAAACACGTGTTTGGTTTTGGGCCCTCAGTACAAGAAAGACATTGAGATACTGGAGCGTGTCCAGAGAAGGGCAACAAAGCTGGTGAGGAGTCTAAAGCACAAGTCTTATGAGGAGCAGCTGAGGGAACTAGGATTGTTTAGTCTGCAGAAAAAGAGGCTGAGAGGAGACCTTATCGCTCTCTAGAACTACCTGAGAGGAGGTTGTAGTGAGGTGGGGGCCAGTGTCTTCTCCCGAGTAACAAGCAATAGGACAAGAGGAAATGACCTCAAATTGTGCCAGGGGAAATTTACACTGGATATTAGGAAAAATTTCTTCACTGAAATGTTTATCCAGCATTGGAATAGGCTTCCCAGGGATATGATTGAGTCACCTTCTTTGGAGGTATTTAAAAGATGTGTAGACATGGTGCTTAGGAAGATGGTTTAGTTATGGACTTGGCAGTGTTAGGTTTATGGTTGGATTTGATGATCTTAAAGGTATTTTCCAACCTAAACGATTCTATGATTCTTCAGACTAATTCAGACTGAAGCTCCATTAGCTCAGTACCCTGAAATTCTGATTCTGATTAATGAACCACACAACCCAGCTTCTGGCTATCAGAAGTTTAAAAACTTTTGGAGTAGTGGTGATATTCTACCAGCTCTGCTTGGATGCCATTAGTGAAGTTTGTCTTTGTATTTTACCTTTTGAAACTATTTACAATGCAGGCCACTAAGTATCCTGTGACAGTTAATTCAGTAACTGAATTATGTTCCATTCTGTCATTCCTGTCATTTCATTTGGAGGCCTACTTTTCTTTTATTGTGGGGAATGATGATTAATCATTTGACTTACTTTTTTTCCTACTATGCATCATGTCAGAGAGCTCTGGCTGTCTCCCTATCTTATGTTGGCAAGCCACCTCAGATACAGCAGTGTTTCCAAAACTTCTGTAGCAACACTGGCAGCTGATGGAGAACTTACCTGCGGGTGTAAAGACAGTTTAAATGTTGATATCTTTCCCTCTGCAAACAGGAATCTAAAAGGGGAACAGTAAAGGAAAAATAAGTATCTTGGAGTTGGCTTGGAGAGAGGTAAGGAAAGCCTTGAGGGCATACAGGACTCTGAGCCACATGAAAATCTGGGACACTGCATCTCCCAGTAGCTAGAAGTTGACATCCTTTGATTTTAACACCTATAAATGCCTCTGGAAAAAAGGATAGGGAGGTATAGTACCTGACTGTACTTGGGAGGGTCTGCTGTGAAGCACAGGTCACTGGGATTTGATGTGCTTGCCTGACACTAGTAGAATAGGCACTTCTCACAGAAAGTCAGGGAAGGAACTACAAAGCCTTCTGACTTTCTTTTTTTAAAAAATGTTTTCCAATGTAATTTTCTAAAAATCACAAATACCTGTAAAATGATGGTGGGAATCCTGTGTCCTAAGTGTGCGTTAGGTGGGATACACAGGTCTTAAGGGGTAACATAATGAAAGCAATCAGTTTAGATTTCATGCAGGGCAGAAAAGGGGACATGCAGATGGTCATCCTAGCAGCATTTTGATTAGTACCAACAAGATGTTACCAATCCCCAGAGATGTAGCATCTAAAATCAGTCCTATACAGTGCTGGGAACTATTTACAGGAAGTTACATTATTTTCCAACTCCCTCCCTAATCTGTACATGTGTATGAACACTTCAGGTGTTTTGATCCCATCTGCAAAAGATAGCATCCACAATCCACAAATTTGGAACTTCTTAAATTAGCCCAGTTCTCAGTCCAACAGTGAATTACATGCCTGCCTTTCCTGTATCAGAATGGAAGAACTCACTTCGCATCCTGTAAAGCAAATAAGGTGTTATTTTGGAATTACCTTGTCCAACAGATCTTCAGCAGGTCATTTTCTGGTAAGTCTGAGCCAGGACAGTGGTGCATAAACTCCTAATATGTCTCCTTGAGTGAAGGACATTTGGATGTTTCTAAGTGGTAATTTGACTTGCTATATAGCCCTTGTCAGCAGCTAGGAAAACCCCTACAGTATTTATCTGTAGTTAGAAATGCAGCACCATATGAATCTAATAGAAAAATACAAACTGCAAAGAAACTATATGACCAATAAGGTTAATTCTTCCTTCATCAGCCACTATAAAAGACTACACATTGAACATTTTTCATTTAAAAAAGTAGAGATTTCACTCATTTCCCATGCTAGATTGTCCCATACACTGGGGATTTGTAATCCCTCTTGGCTCTTCGCCTTTCTCCTCCCATAATCCACAGATTTGCTTCACCAAAGGTCTCCTTGTGAATAAGATGTGGTGTTTTAGCCAATATTTTAATCTCTACAATTTGTGCTGTTGCACACCTGTAAAAATACATTTATGATTTCATTAAAAAGACTCAAAGGAGAGCCAGGGGAAGCTTTAAGCAACAGTTATTAGAAGATCTATTCTTCTGTAGGCATTTAACCCTCCTCTGTCTTTTTCCGTGTTTTGTTTATCACCAGCCTGTCTAGTTTCAAATGACAAAGTTTACAAAAAATGCAGGCACTGCAGAATCAGGTCCAGAAGGTTTACTGTTACATTACTCACCAGAAGTTTGGTACAGCAGCCAATTTTAAGAAGAGCAGAGACTCATATTCAACCATAAAATAATTCCAAATTTTCATGTGTTTTCAGTTTCACACAATCTAATTTTTCTAAAATCAGAAATTTCACCATGAATGCTTTTGTATATTCCGGCTATGTTCCTTTTGATTGCTGTAAGGAATTCCCACAGCCTCATTTTAGATGCTTAACTTTGACTTTCCTTTGCTTTCCTCCATGTGTGGTGATTCAGGGCAGGAACATATTTGGAATAGTCTACCTCTTTCCTGTGTCTGTGTATGGATACTGGTAAGACTGACCTCCTGATTTAGACCTATTAATCAGTTTCCTAAAGGCAGGTGATGTAAATTCCTCTTACCACAAAGGTCTGGCTTTTTAAACAAGTGCTCAGATATTCTGGGACTTGTGACCTACTGAGGATCTCACTGGTACACAGTAAAGTGTAGGTGATGATTTAGGCATGGGATAAGTGTACGTCTGTTTGGTTGATTGCACCTTGCTTTCTATTGTGCTGATGTGTACCTATTGGTTCCCTCTAAAATGTGAAATCTGGACTGAAAAGATTTCTGTAATTCCTATCCACTTATCTCATTCCTTACAGTTTAGGCCATTGCCATTTTTAACTGATGTTAGCCAATGCAGAAGAAATACTGCTTTGTCTTGGGATCTTGATGATTGTTAATTCTTACAGAATGATGAATATATTTTAACAATGTATATCCAGCTGTCTCTGGACACCTTGGGAAACAACCACAGATGTGTGGAAAAATGACTGCAAAGATGAAACAGAGCAGTAAATTGTGCATGACATTCTTCTGAAATGGTCTTACTTTCTGAGGTCAACCAATTGGAAGTAATTGTTAGGACTGGGTATGACAGAGCTGTGGAAGGATATGGGGAAATTCAAATGGAGAAGATAACATTCCTGGATTTCTCCAGAGCTGAAGTGACATATTGTTTTAGCACTACTCTAAGATGTCACTATTAACAAGCCAAATGACCTGGACACTTACTAACCAGTTTGAAGTTGCTGGATAAGTTATTTGAACTATCCTTAAAAAGATGTGTTTCTTATCAAGATGGGTTGACACCCTGAATCATATAGCTTGCAAAGATACAAAAATATCAGCGTCCCAGATTATTTTGGGTCACTGCTGGGATTCATGTACCTTCTCTTTACTTACCCCTTTCTCAGCAGAGCTTGAAGGCCTAAGAAAATTGCCATTGCTATATATTTATCAGTATTGAGGCAGGGCACTTAGAAGGTTCCAAGATTCCATTTAGACTAGACATAAAGAAGAAATTTTTTACAATGAGGGCGGTGAAACATTGGAACAGGTTGCCCAGAGAGGTGGTAGATGTAACATTCCTGGAAACATCAGATTGAATGAGGCTCTGAGCAACCTGATCTAGTTGAAGATGTCCCTGCTCATTGCGGGGGGTTGGACTAGATGACCTTTAAAAGGTCATCCCTTTCAACCCAAACTGGTTTATGATTCTATGATTATTTCCAGTGAGAAATTGAATTACGCTAGTAGAAACACTGTGATCATTAATTTATATCGTGATTCTTCTTCCCATTCTGAAAGACGCAGTCAGTATTCTGATTCCTGGCTAAAGAGCTCTGAAACATGGTAACAAGTTCAATTTATGTACCACACAGCTACCTCTGAGCGCTTTTGATGGATTTGTGGTGGAGGATCATCAGCCTACATTTAGGGCAGAAGTCCAGCTCTGAGGATGCCCTTAGGTCTTGCATCGCTTTTGAATCCCAAGCCATCGAGAAAGATCTAGAAAGTCAGCTTCAGAGACAGTGCTGAATAATTGGAAAAAGATATGGACTCCTATAAAAGTTCACTAGTACTTTCTTATTAGAAGCAATGTGGTACACTCTTGTGGATAAACAGGGATAAAGATTTCCTTGGATTTTGTACTTCTGCTTCCAGCCTAAAAACCTGGCCAGAATTAAGAAAAGATCTGGAATGAACATTGAGCCACTGAAATGTCTTGTAATTCATTTCAATAAAGTTTTTTTTTTTTACTCAGTTCTTCACAGAAACACAGTTTGCTTTTATAGACTATTTGTAATGAGCCAATGTTTCTGAATAAATTCCATGAAGAAAATACCTCAACCATCAAAAAAATTCAAAGAAATTGAAATGTTTTTTCAAATTAATGTAGTCTAAAAGAAAAGCTGCAAATATTGGCTATATACTCAGTTTGTTCCAAGTCTAATAATGATTTTATCTCATATCTTACTGCAATCTTAACACTGTCTCTACAAGGACTTTATTTCACTTTCATTAGCTTAACATACAACAGGTACAGAGTTGACAAAGTGGTCATGATGCAAAGTAGAATTATGTTTTTATGTGGGCAAAGTGTAGCCCTGCATGGGTCAGGACCTTCGTGACAGCAAATGCAATAGTGACACTTCAGCAGCAAGTCACAATAACCAACTAAAACACCTCAAAAAGTTTTCTAGAATGTATATAGTCATGATTTGTACTGATCAGCTAGGTAGCAAGAATTAGTATAAGGTCAGGCACATGAAGAAGATTGCAAAATGCAAAATAACATGTAAATGGAGAAAATCACGACTGCAAGTCTAGCTTAACTTTCAAGAAAAGAAAAAAAAAAGCTTTACTCCTTTTTCTATTTATATAAATAACTGTTCACAAAAGAGAATATCAAGTGCTTTCCAAGATTAACTTAAGAATAAAACTGATGTATAATGCTAAACCAAGATATTCATTATAGGGAAGCTTTCTTCAGTGACTGAATACTGCTCACATTTCTCTCAGAACAGTGTCAGAACAAAGTTGGTGGTTTTTTCCACGGGCTAAAAATCAGGATTATTTATCTCATACATGTCAAAGTTTATAAAAGAATGCATAAGGGCAAATTATAATAACAAAAATAAATGAACAATTAGTGGATGGAATGTGGAAAGATATGCCATATATCAGTTCTCATATTCCTGACTTGATATTTTGATTTCAGCAGGCATAATTACTCTAACCAGATTTAGCTGTGTCTCTGAATAAAATGCTAACTTTATGAGAGAACATGAGTACTATTGAAGGGTTGAGTCTTGGCAAAAGGCTGAGTATGCATGATTCATACTGAGAGTTTGTGTGTGTGTGTGCACATGCATGTACATGCACTCACATGTTTGTGTGGTTCGGAGATCTTGCACAGGCAACATTATAGATCTTTCTCCTAATTCAACTTCTCTGGATATCATTGAATTTACAGAATTTATTATGTACAGAGTTTATTATTATTACTTCAAATGCAGCATTAGAAAAAATATTGTATAAACAGACTTGGGCAGATTGCAGAAACCTGTTAAATATCAGTTCTATTAAACTAAGCTTCAAATCCAAATCAATTTAATTATGATTTTTTTCTTTCTATTGCCATCATTTTACTTATTTACTTGCAGTTAACAAAATGTGCTGCAGTGAAAAAAATAATTGCCTTTTCTTTATGGCACTCATAGTTCAGAAAAGTTGTCTGAAGCCACTGTACATGTAATGGTTTATATGAATTAATGATGAAGTATATTGAAATATATTAACTTCAGTACAATTTTCAATAAAAAGCTGAAGGCTGTGATAATGGAAGCATATGGTTGTTGGAAGTGAAAAGGCTTATGATATACACATTTGAAACATCCTCAGGGAAGGGGGTTTTTATCTTGTAAGGTGCCATTTTATTTATTATTTTGCAATTTATTGTATTAGTTTCTAATTTGCATTCAAGAACATGTGGCCACACAGCTTCTGGTGACTTCTGAGGTGGGAGCTGACTGCTCCTCTTTTGAGGAGAACAGTGCTCTGTGCTGTGTCATCATGACGTGATCTGGATGGGTAAAACACTCTGCAAACAGCCTTGATTTGTGTATGACAGTGAGATAGTATCAGACACTTGAGGAGGCAAAGAAGCAGGAACCAGCCAGTGCTTCTCTGACTTACCTATAAACAGTGATAATGTAGAAAGCAGTTTTGGAGTAAGGTAGTATAACGACCAGTAAAGGAATTTAAATTCCTTGAAGTGTGGCAGATATCTGGAATAAACTTTCTAGACCCTGTTGCCTTGGGGAAAAAATCTGGGGTAGGAATTTCCCAAAATATAAAAGTCAGGTGACTGAGAATAAGAAAAGACTTAAATTAATTGGATTTTTCTCACATCTTGAAGAGAGAAAGGCCATGCCTTTTCTGCAAAATGAGAGAGACAATGAACCATTGTCTGGCTATAAGGCTAAGTGGCAACCCATGATTTATACCCACAATCTTAAAATCTCTCCCAAAACATGGTAGAAACCATGTTGCCTACCCGGAACAAATCCTGAATGCACAGGCATTGTCTGGGACATGGTTAGTTGCCAAAGAGGCAAGAAACATACCAGAAAGCTAATCCAAAGGCAAGGTAAGATGTAGTGTGTTAGAATTCTTCTAGAGTAAGATGATTGTATGAAGTTTGTTGTTGTTCAGCTTCAAAGAAATAAAGCCTCTGTAGAGATCACTGTAGAAATCCCTTCCAGTTAAACATCAGATGGTACTTTAGGCTAAAGCATGTGTGTTTAATGGATGATACATTTAAATCCAGCTGCGGTCATTGTGAAGCTCGGTATTCAAAAAAACTGCTTACTCCTCTGCTTTGGTCTGTGGACCAGTCTCTTGGCTGTTTGGACAATGAGATGTTGAGTCACAGCCTCAAGGCAAACTGTGGTGTTGTACCCTGCTAAGGAGAGGTAGTTGGTTAGTTCTACCAGCAGCAGAATGATATCGAATGGGACCTGAGACAAGGACTATGATACAGCATAAGGCAGATAATTTTGTGTGGGACTGGAAAAGACTGAACCTAGATACATTTGTGTTTCAAGACCCAAGACAGTAATTAGTAATTGTCTATAAGAAAAAGTCAAAACTGTGACTGCAATTGTTATGATGGAAATACCAAGTGGTATTTCTTTTAGAAAGCCTATTTCCATCCAGGCCAGTTAGCAATTCAGAACAGTTTGGAGTAAGGCCATTTTAATACCTGTGATCAGTATAAATAGCAGATGCTGGAAGAAATATTGTCTCAGTTGACTGATGCTTTTATTTTATTTAGCTCAGTTTAGTTTAGTTTCTTGCAGTATCTCATGCAAAGTGCAAGTCAGATGTAATTTCTTTGGTTACATTCCTACTCCGATGGGGAGAAACAAGCAAGGTCTTCACTGTAGCAGCCAGAGTAGTTATTGATAGTGTCACTCGTTGCTATGCTACCACTTCTGAAAGGTGGGAGGGGAGGCTTTCACGAATCAGACAGTGAGACACCACATTGGAAGAAAAGAAAGAAAAGAAAAGCAGAAAAAATGAACTACAGGGAAGAAAGAAATGAGAATTTGTGAAACTTCTTCAGAAAGACTCCGGCTCAGAATTACGTGAAATGGGAGTTCAGGGGACAAAGAATCATCCTTTCTAAGATGCTGGGAAGCACACAGAGATCTCAGAGGAAAATAAGTTACAAAGTTGGGAAATGTCACTAACAATATATCGGTCTGTTTTCCCTCTCTCACTCCTACTTTCTCCCTGTTTCCAATGATTTAAAGTGAGCTGTGATTAGCCTGGTGACCCTGGTGGGTGATTTCCCTGAAGAGAAAGTAAACTACAATATTTAAATGTAGCGTTTGATATAAGCATGAGCCAAGCCTCACCTTTTTACGGCTGGAAAAGAAGGAAACACAAGAGACTCATGATTTCACTTTAATGGTTGTGCTAATAGCCAGATTGGCTGGTGTCAGAGTGTGACTGAGACAGGCCTCAGCATTTTTCTGGTGTAAAAGAAGAAATCACAAGAGACGTTCTTTTTGCCTGTCATAACCAGGTGCTTGTTACTTGATCTTGGTAGTGGATAGAATTGTGTATCCTCTTTTTTTCCCTGCTTGCATGTATTGTGGATTTGATCTCTCTCTACTGAATTGTGTTAAAGTTTTTTTCTGGTGTCCATTGAAAGCTAGAAGAGAGCAAAAAAGGCTTTTAGCTGAATACTAGCTATAATGGACAAGCTGGTTTTTTTGTGCTCTGCAAAAATTAATTGCCAACAGTCCTCAATATACTTGTGAACTATGAAAAATGAAGAGAAGTATTTAGAAACGTAGGGCTTGCCATACTAGGTCTGGCTTGAGATCCATATTGTCTAGTATTTTGTCTCTGTGAGCGGCCAGAAGTTAATTAAAATAGTGTTTTTACAGAAAATTTAAATGTGTTATTCACTGCTCTGTTGCCAATATAGCATCAATTTTGGCAGAGGAAATACATGGCATCTGTTAATAGGCAAGCAGAAGGAGCTTTATGGAGGAAACTAAAATAATACCTCTTTGGCTTTCTTTGTGTAAAGTAATTCATGGCTAATTGTAAGCAGATCCTACACTTAAATACTGTGTTACATCCTAAGCTGATGTAAATCTCATAGCTCCATTGCTATCAGCAGGGTTATTCTGAGCGACATATGCTAACGGTGTGATTCATAGTGAGAAAGACTGATTGCAATAACAGAAATGCCAATTCAGAGTTAAATTTTCATCACTTTTTCCCTCTTTTGAAGTCTATTTTAATGTCCTTTTCTTTCTCAATTCAGAAAGTTATACTTCATTTGAATTTATAAAGCAAGCTAAACAGAAGCTTAATCTTGGTCTGATTCTCTGCTGTCCTGTACCCTTTGTAACCATTTCAGAATAAGTGTGAAAGGTTTCCACTCGTATTTAGTGGCATTTAGTATTCATTTCACCCAAATATAAATGACAAAAAAGATAAAGGGCAACATATGATAGAAGTACAAAGCCCTAGCAGAACCAAAGGGAAGCAGTGGCTGTTTCTGTTTGTGATTTTTTGATGGCAGTAGATTCATTGCAAAAAAATAAATATGGGATTTTTGAAAAGGAGGTGAACAGTATGTTCCACACTATGTCAGAATGCTGCCTGTATAGGATCATTTATAACAGACATCCAAAGAGGAATAAAACTGTATCAGCCTTGCATGTAAAATGTCAATGTTAATTCTATGTAAATTAGTGCATACCTCCATTCAAATTATGCATCCAAAAGTCAGAAAGGCTTCAAAATCCAGAAAAGCAGAGCTGTTCATGTTATAACCTCAAGCAGTTTAATATGTTCAACAAGACTTTTAACCGTATTTATATTACATCTGACTTTAAAGATATTTTCTAGCAATGCCATACAGAAAAACCCCACCAAAATATGAGATACAAATATTTCTGTACATGAGATACAAAGTTAACTTTTGATTTCTCTGTGTCTTAAGGAGATCATGGTTTTTATAAAGGCTGAGGATTTCTAGCAAAAACAAGCTATTTATCTGCTCTCAGCTTCAAACTATCATTTTTTATTGCCTTTTGCATTGTGTACCAAGCATATCGGATATTCCACCACATGCTAACACTACAAATTGGTTATTTCAAACCTGTTAAGGTATGTATACTTTGGCAAAGGAAGAGAGAACACTAATAGTAAAAGGCTCAGCAAATATGGAGAATGCTTTTCATAAGTTCTGAAGAAAAGTTAATTAACAAACCATATGGGAGTAAACAGGAAAGAAAAAAGATGCTGTGCTAGCATGAAAACAGCAGGAGGAATAAAGGCAATCATATGTGCATTCCAGAGGTGAAATAAAAGCACTATCTTTTCACTCAGAAAGCACCTCTGAGTCCGATACAATAACTCTGATAATAACATCTTAGTGACTTATGAACAAATCCAAAAGTGTTAGGCTTTTGCATTGAAAAGCATGATCTAGAGAAACTTTCCTCAGTAGCTCCCTGATGATGGAAGCCCTCTCTCAACAGAGTTCCACCTGTGCCTGCAGCTCAACTCTATACATATTATCAGGGCTGCCTGGCCTCAGAAGCTGGTTTCCTAGCATTCACCTAAATCTGGCTAGATCTAGCCCACAAATCTCTAAATCAAACTCAGTCTGGTCACTTGAAAAAACATCGTCAATATCCGTGACATTATGTCCTGCAATGGAAAGCTCACAGAAAAAAAGGATTCTTCTCAGAAAATTATAAAGGAAAAGGCAATATATGTCATTGCATAGGTAATTCTATCAAGCTGCTGCCAGAGGATCAGTGTGCAGGAAAGGATATGATGCCTCATCCAGTTAGAGCACCACAGCTGGGGCACGTAACATCAACAGCCTTGTAATAGTGTTCAACTCAGGTACAAGAGGGTTCGAGTCTAGTTCCTGCTGCCAAGGTGGTTGTATTTTGGTGTGGTCTTTTGTTTCTTTGTTTTTTTTAAGTTAATGTGAAGTTTAATTCAGGAAAAAAGGAAGGAACTGGGAAGTGGGAAATCTGAGTATCCTTACGCTGAATCAGGAGCTAAACCCTGATATTTTACTTTTTGGACAAAAGGTCTAACCCAAACTAGTGTATAGGAAAGGTTTATGCAAAGCTGCATTTTAAGTGATGGAGACAAGTATGATAAGTATGAGTTTCTTTTTTTTTTTTTTAAATGTCTCAAATGCACATCTTCAGGAGTAACTTGAACGCTTAGACACACCTTCTCACATGTGATTAGGAGCCCAATTACCTTTGGTGAATTTCCACTAAGTCTTTAAATATTTCTGAGGGTTAAAGACCGAAGATCCCAGGTCCTATCAAAAGTCAGTATAATGTAGCTTCCTAAATATGCATCACTTCAGTAGAAGGGATAGCTGTTCCCCATTAGAGACGCCCAAGTCTTACACATGCTCATTCTTTACAAGTGTCAAGTGAATTTCGGCAGAAAGATTCACCTGGAAACACAGACAACATTTTCAGTGTTATATTACAGCAATTACTGAGAAGGCTTAGTGAGTCATATGGTACTCATTTATGATGTTGTTACCTTTGTGGATATGGAAAGAAGCTCATATAAATATTTAATGTATACCATTAACCAAAGTTATAGAAACTCCATAAAGCATATGTTTTACCTGATTCCATTATGAGTAATTAGAGTAGCGCCTAGCAACCAAAATTGAAATCAGGGATTGTTTGTATGAAGCAATATGCAATCATATAATAAGAGATGGATCTGACCTCAAAAGAAATGATAGACAACACTGTGAAACAACATTCTTGCTATATATTATAATGTCTTACACAAACTTCTCAAGGACATCTTTAAAATTTCAAGAAAGACAGAATATTTTAGAATGTTTGAAACTATTCTATTCTATGCCAGATCTCAGCGGGGGCATAATTAAAATAAGTTCTACTCCATGATATTTATGAGTTAAGTGCAAAGTTTAATGTTAATATTCTCTGGCACATTCACGCAAGGTAAAAATGTGTACATTTGCAGCTGTGTCTATGAACTATGTAATTCAGATCTCCTTTTGCAGCCTAAAATTGTCTTTGAGACAGTGCACTGAAAAAGTGTTTTGCGTACAGTGGTCAACAACCCATTTGATGTAATCTGCAACATCTTTATGCAAGTGTTTGAAGTCAGTAGTTTAATGTTACAAAACTTCAGGAATTATTAAGGGAACCTCAAGTTTACTTTCTAGAAAAATTATTACAGGAGAAACTCATGTGATGTTGAAGCAAAAGACCTAGGTCAGGTTAATTTTTAAGATCAAAGGCACATCGAATATTTTCCAGTTCCAGATAAGCTCTGAAATTGTATCACAAAGTCCCCCAAAAATTTGACATAGGGAAGATTTCTCTTAGTGTGGTTTGGAAAATTCCCCCCNAAAACTGGGTTTCAATGGTTTTCCATTTACTTTTTTTAAAATTTTTTTTTTAATTTTTTTTTTAATTTTTTTTTTTTTGTTAGAAGGAAATAAACTTTTGCTATTGCAGGATCAAAGATTAGACAGAAAATACATAAATGTTTAAATTACATATTGAAGGTGCATGAGGGAAGAAAGCTTTGAGAAACTAGTGCAGGTACTCACTTTGGGAACTGATGTGAGTGTTGCTTGGTCAATGTCTCAAAAACAGGCAGGGGTCTAGTTGGGAAAGTCTGTGGAAAAGCCAGAGCAGAAGCCATTCCTGCCCAGAGCAATTGCTGCAGGAGGCACTATCACATTGTGTGGCTGGAGTGCTCTAGCCACACTGGGTACAGTTCCACGCTTGGGCAGAAATCCAGCAGAGCCCAGGGCAGTGAGAAAGGACTTTTCGTTAGGCCAGCAAGGCACTTCTTACCCAGGCCACATCCAGAAACTGCAAGAGGCAGAGCTCCCATGAAAACGTGCAGCAATCCGTGTCTCAGGCTGCAGGAAATGCCAGAGCCTTTTGCTGGCAGTAATGAGAACAGCTGTGTGAGTTGTGACCGGGTGGATGATCTGCTCAGCCTGGTGTCAGAGCAATACGAAAGGAAGCAGAAAGGTTAAGGAGCATCAGGGAGTCTGAGAAAGAAAGAGACTGGTGGAACCATGCTAAACCTTCTCTGAGACAGAAATAGGAACAACCACCAGGAAAAAACCAAGATCAAGGGATCCTGTATCTTCCCCCTGACAGGCTGAAGGCAGTAGCTTAAAGGAGAGGAGTGAACGGAGGAAAGTCCATGCTCGGGGTGGCAGGTGTACCCCCTCATTGCCCAGTCCACTTTCCCAGGTGCCTCTGTACAATGGGTATGAGACTCTGGATGTGGAAGGACAGTCAATGGATGAAGATGTGGATGATGGTCCATCTTCACCAGAGGTGCTGCCAAGGTCAGAAAGGCCTACCTTCTGTACCATGAGATCTTCCAAGAGGAAGAAAAGATGGGTTATAGTTCTAGGCAACTACCTTCTGAGGGGAACCGAGGGTTCAATATGCTGGACACACCTTCCTCTTTGGGACGTTAGCTGTCTCCATGGGGCCCGGGTTAAAGATATCACAAGGAGACTTCCTAGCCCAGTACGGTCCATTGCTGCTCTTCCATATAGGTAGCAATAAAGTCTCAATGCGTAGTCCAAGGGGCAATCAAAAGAGACTTCAGGGCATTGGGATGGTTGGTAAGGGAATCTGGAGCACACATTAGTTTCTCCTCTCTCCTCCCAGTTGTAGACAACAACATTGGAAGAAACAGATGACCCCAGTCTGTCAATATGTGGCTCCGTGGCTGGTGTCACCACCACAGTTTTGTTTTTTTCAATAGTGGGATGGCCTACACAGCACCAGGCTTGCTGGCGTCAGATGGGGTTCATCTTTCTGAAAGGAGCAAGAGGGTCTTTGCTCACAAGCTAGTGAGGCTCACTGACAGAGCTTTAAATTAGTCTTGAGGTGGGAGAGGGGCAATATCAGTTTTGCCTGTGCCGAGCTGTGGGACAAAAGGCAACATGGTTTCACCAAGGGCAAGTCCTGTCTGATGAACCTAGTGGCCTTCTATGATGGAGTGATGATATCAGTGGACAAGGGAAGAGCCATGAATGTGATCTATCTGGACTTCTGTAAGGCCT
The DNA here is from genome assembly GCA_013398295.1 of Chionis minor. Taxonomy (NCBI): domain Eukaryota; kingdom Metazoa; phylum Chordata; class Aves; order Charadriiformes; family Chionidae; genus Chionis; species Chionis minor. The sequence goes on from VZSF01002930.1 coordinate 467,592, forward strand.
TTGACTTGGTTCCCCACGACATCCTTTTCTCTAAATTAGAGAGAGACGGATTTGATGGATGAAGAACTGGTTGGATGGTTGCATCAGAGGTCAATGGCTCAATGTTCCAATGGAGATTGGTGATAAGTGGTGTCTGTATTGGGACCAGTACTGCTCAGTATCTTCATCAATGACATAGACAGTGGGATCAAGTACACCCTCAGCTAGTTTGCAGATTACACCAAGCTGAGTGTGTGGTCGACACGCCTGAGGAATCAGATGGCATCCAGAGGAACCTGGGCAGGCTAGAGAAGTGGGCCCATGTGAACCTCATGAGGTTCAACAAGGCCAAGTGTGAGGTACTGCACCTGGGGCAATCACAGTATCAANGCTCAATGTTCCAATGGAGATTGGTGATAAGTGGTGTCTGTATTGGGACCAGTACTGCTCAGTATCTTCATCAATGACATAGACAGTGGGATCAAGTACACCCTCAGCTAGTTTGCAGATTACACCAAGCTGAGTGTGTGGTCGACACGCCTGAGGAATCAGATGGCATCCAGAGGAACCTGGGCAGGCTAGAGAAGTGGGCCCATGTGAACCTCATGAGGTTCAACAAGGCCAAGTGTGAGGTACTGCACCTGGGGCAATCCACAGTATCAATACAGGCTGGGGGACGAAGGGATTGAGAGCAGCCCTGAGGATAAGGACTTAGAGATACTGGTGGATGAAAAGCTGGACATGAGAAGACAATGTGCACTTGCTGCCCAGAAAGTCAACCACATCCTGGGTTTCATCAAAAGAAGCATGGTCAGCAGATCATGGAAGATGATTCTTCCCCTCTGCTCTGGTGAGATCACACCTGGAATACTGTGTCCAGCTCTGGAGGCCTCAGCACAAGAAGGACACGGACCTGCTGGAGTGGGTCCAGATGAGGGACACAAAAATGATCAGAGGGTTGGATCACCTCTCCTATGAGGACAGGCTGACAGAGTTGGGGTTGCTCAGCCTGGAGAAGAGAAGGCCGTGGGGAAACCTTATTGTGGCCTTTCAGTACTTAAAGGGGGCTTATAAGAAAGATGGGGAGAAATATTTTAGCAGGGCCTATTGCAATAGGACAATAGGTAACATTTTTGAGTTAAAAGAGGGTAGATTTAGACTAGATATAAGGAAGAAATTTTTCACAATGAAGGTGGAGAAAAAAATGAACCAGGTTGCCCAGAGAGGTGGTATGCCCCATTCCTGAAAACATTCAAAGTCAGGTTGGACAGGGCTCTGAGCAAGCTGATCTAGTTGAGGATGTCCCTGCTCATTGCAGGCAAGGTGGGACCAGATGACCTTTTAAGGGTCCCTCCCAACCCAAATAATTCTATGATTTGATAATTCTATGAGTCTAAGCTACTGGTAAACTGGGAAGAGAAGCAGATATATGAACAATTCCCATTCCTGTCAGGTTTTGCTAAGCCGTGGGATGGGGAAACATATTGCTGTACAGCTAGAATTCAGAGAAGTTTATAGCCTGTGCATGTAAGGAGCAAGGACAAGGCACAGCGAGGGTTGCAGCAAGATTACAAATGCAAACCCCTCGCTAGCATTTCTCTGTACTCCTCTGCAGTGTCTGTGCAGCAGTTCTTTTTTGTCTGTTTCCAGTGTTAAAATGTCACAACCTGCAGCATCAGGAAGGGGGCAGGAAACCTGCAAGCCACATAATTGGGAAAAATATGGTCATCCTGGGTCTCTGTGTTTCTCCCATCATCTTGACACCTCTTCTATTTTGGAGGCTTGTAGGAAGGTCTGGGGTTAAAGTGACATATAGGGGCCACTGTGTCTCCTTGGTTCTGAACTGCAGGTTTCCTAGCAGAACAGAGGGGAAAAATTTATCTTGCTGAAGTGGATTTTTCAGTTTAGGCTGAGCACTAATTCAGTTCTAATTTGAAGTTTTATTGAGTTCTAATTTGAAGTTTTAAAAGAACTAGTTTGAGCATATCTGCACTTTGCTATTGTAGCCACCTGGGAGGGTAATTTGGGAAGGTAACAGCGTCTCACAATTGTGTAATTCTGTCTCATTTTTACTCAACTTAGGCAAATGCTGATCTAATTCTTCTGAATGTCATATGTATTTAAAAATGCTGAGTGGCATGTAAAAATAGATTTTAAGGCCCAATTACAGATAAGACTTTCACCTCATTTAAAGATCAAAATTTCAATGTATGATTAATCTTAAATTAAATTTCACTGAATATGTTTGGCTTGCTGGATAGGTATCTAAATGACTTGACTGAGGAGTCAGGTGATTCAGATGCTGTGGCATGACTTATGCTGACAGCAGTGCCACCAGACCAGGGCTCTGCTTCCACTGAAGGCGGAAGGCAACATCAATACCAATGCGGCACTGTTTCAAGATGAGCAGCAATAACACAACCTAGGGGTGTTCTGGATAGGAATGGCCAGGGAGCATCAAATGCAGACAGAACACTTTGATCTTGTCACATTGAAAAGTAGTAATACACACCACTTCCCACAGTAATAACATGGTATCCAACTTGGCAGAACAAATAAAGAGTAAAACGTGTTTGGAGACAAGGAATTCACGGGAAATTATAGTCCAGCAAGTTTGTAAGAAATTATTTCTCTCCAAGGCGTACCAAAGGAAAGGCAATCTCAGGTGGAATTTCTGGACCCAGAAGGCAACAGTGAGATGGCTAGTGATTGTATTGGGCTGTGTCTGAGAACTTAGGTATAGTATTTGCTCAAAATAAACAAAAAGCTGTTGGGATAGAGATGAATTTCCTACTAGCAGCTGGTATAGTGTTATGTTTTAGATTTGGGACAGGAATAGTGTGATAGTGTCCTGGTGGTTTTGGTTGTTGTTGAGCAGTCAAGGCCCTTTCTGCTCCTCGCAGTGCCCTGCCAATGAGTAGGCTGTGGGTGCACAAGAAGTTGGGAGGGGTTGTAAAGTTAAGTCCTTCTTAAAGATTCTAAGTTGAGGCAGCAAAAAAAAATGTATGACAAAGTTTGATCAAATAATACTTTTAAAGAATATCTATTATAAAACTAAAATGTCAGGGTAAGTCATTCAACATCACAGAGCCTCTTTTTTTTTATTAGTTTTTTCCTTTTGTGAGACGAATATGTTGCTAGCACATATTACTTTTCCAGACCCAGGTGGATTACTGGTATGTTTCGTTAAGCCTTATTTGTGTTGTATTTTCTCATAAAGCTTAAGTACAACTGAGAAATGAAGACTGCAGACAAATCTGTAAATTGTTGTCCACTGCTGATGTTCTTGGAACTACGACCTTAATAGTGTCCAGCTACAAAAATTATAATTGCTCTTTTTATTAGCTCTGCTATTCTCATTTTGCACCTACAGCACTGCCAGGCCTTCTATGTTTTCAGGAAATCAAGAAAGCAATGCACATTGGAGTCAATTAGAGCTTTTTGGCATGTGTTTCTGCAATACATGTACTTCTTAAAATGGGATTTGGGTTATTTTTTGGGCAAAGAAATACTGAAAAGAAAAATATAATAATTGAACCTCTGTAGAACAGACAGGAATATTCAGTGAGAAGAGTGAGAATAAGTCAAAAGGTCACTAAGAAGTGAAGTGGGATACAAAAACAAAAACAAAAAAAAAAAGGAAGGAAGTGGAAGGTCATAATAAAAGAATTTTGAATACAATTGCAATGCGTCAACAGGGGGAGTTTGTTAACATCAACGCTCAGTCCCTCAGCAGCTCAGTAACTGTGAAGCTTACAGGAGATCTCATTGAATTCGTTCCTTCAGCTCTGTACTGTGTAATCTTAGTGGTTTATTTTCTGTGAGTGCCAAGACAAACATTGTGAATAACAATGGCAATTTAAAACCCCATCTGGTCAAAAGATAAAAAAGATGCAATATGTTGAGTGTTAATGTATACTAACCCATTCCGAGAAGTTATGTATTGTTACTGCTCCATGCTTACTATCTCATTTCTTATTATGTTTATGGCCAAGCCTTTTCTCAGAAATACAACTTTCTTCCACACTTACACTTCAAATTTACTCAGAACAGAGCAACAGGTATCCCAGAGGAGATGTGTATGCAACTCTGCTGGTAACTTCCCTCCACTTTAAGCACCTATAAATCAGTGGATAAGTTTAATTCTCATCTATTAAATGTTCAGTTCCTATAACAACTTTAATAAAGGTCTGATAAATTACTTTTGGACACTCAAATATCAACTGAGTTTTTCTTGTAAGCACTATGCTGACCTCTTTGAAAAATGATAATATATTTTTGACATAGAACTGTCAAAAACAGATGAGAAAGACTGTGTTCATGATTGCAAAGGAAATTATATTTTTCTGTGTCCAAGATTTCTAATTTTACTACAAAATTTCATATTTGTCAGAGGTTTATGTAAATTGCAACTTGCTAAACTTCTTCAGAATCCTTTTTTTATTAATATTATTTAATGCCATTTCTGTTTAGTAATCACCCAGTAAAAATTTGCTTCCAGATTTCAATTGTAATGTAGGAGGATATATTTTAGGATAAATTTTCATGATTTTATTTCCATGTATTTAATTTCCATGATAATAGCCTCATACCACTATTTTTTGGTAAAGAATAGTGTGAGTAATGTAACTTTAAGTTCTATTATTTTTTTCCAACAATAGGAAATCAGTTTTGAACCTAAAATGCATTGTTTACAACATTTAAGTAACACTAGTTGACACACCTGTCATCACTATTTCTGTTGATGAATCTGAGGATTATAACTCTTACTAAAATCACACCAATTTAACAAGCCACAGCTGAAGTTTAAAGCTTGCAAAAGGAGTATGTGCCATAATAATAATAATGACAACGTAAGGTTTGTTATTAATAGGCATGGAATGTGTGGAGTGCAGTGACCCATTAATTGTCACTGGTTCTTTTTTCCTTGAACACTTCAGTTAACATTTTTTTTCAGAAAATTATCTTCTTTTAAACTGGATTTTGACACAATATATAATGACAGTTTCATGGCACATTTGGAAGCTGCTATTGATTTTTAATGTCATGGGCATAAGGATGTTCCATATTTTCCAAAACTTGATAATGCTCTTAATAATGTGAACATTGTGATATTTGTCTATTTTAGTACAGTGTTGCTTTAACATATAGGAGGAAGAATGATCTATGTTTGTCTATTTTTGGATGTAATTTCTGTGCCTTAGCTTTTTTTCATCAAGGCATCCTAAAGAGATGAAACTGCCAGATTCTTTACAAGCACCAAATTTTTATGTCATGCAATACCATTGTTGATGTTAAACCCTCCAACAGCGACCTTCCTTTTCATGAAAGTGAGATCCGAGATTTTGATGCATTTTTTGTAAAACATGAAAGAATAAATCTTGCCAGCCCTATAGTGCACTATGAATACAACAGCAATGTATTTACCAAGGCGTATCGCCTCATGGCTGAGAACAGACTTAAATATTTACCAGTGTATTAATCAAAATGGTTCTTACCAAATACCTTTCAACTCATAGGTTACTTGAAAACTCTTCACCACAACAATTAGTGTCAATGTTTCATATTCTCAACCTGTTTTGAAGGCTATTCTTGAAGTTTGGTGAAGTGAGATGTCTTTATTTGTGATAGAGTATCACTGGCACACAGGTCACTCTCTGACTCTGTGAATTCTGGAATAATAAAGTGACTCCTAGGTTTCAGCAGTGTGATTGCCAGATTGCGTGCAATGGTGTGCATTCAGATTATCCTAACCTGGAAAAGAACACGGCAGATTATCTCTCAGAATCTTTTTTGGCTTTCTTTTTGTGATTCTAAGGAGCTATCTGTGTGAACAGTGTACCTAAATACACATTCACACAACTATCACTGATTATTTTCTTTTTTTCTACAAATATTCTTGGGGAAAAAGAAAAAAAAAACAGAGAAAATTTTAAACAAATATTTTTTCAGCCCCAGAAAATGTGAATAATATTTTGTGCATATTTCCAATTCCTTCGTATTGCAGTCAAATTCACTTTTTAAAAATAAGAGATACTATTTTAGCTCTGTTTCTTCACTTCTAAAATTTACCTTTTTGAGACCTTGACAGTCTCTCTGCTTGTTTTTAAGCTGTGACTAATGGTTTTATGGCATTCTTTGTTGACAAATGCAATATTATAGAGATTTTCTTTAGACTTATCTAAAACAGCTTTTTAGAACATCAAGGTCTGAAAAGCATGAGTCATACAACCCTTAATTTGAACATTATTAAACATTAACTTTAATTTAATTAAAATTTACTGACAAGAGCGGGTTTATGTTGGTGTACTGTTTTGAAGAGCACAATAAATGTTTTTGAAAAATATGTCACAACCAACAGGAAAACTTGTTCATTACATGCAATTCCAAAAAGATGTGCTTTAATGAAAGCGTGTGCCTTGTTCATTTCACGTACTGAAATGTCATGTTTGAGTGTGCAATAAATAAGGCTTTAAAAATTCATATTGTTGTGAAGAAATAGAAGAATCATGGTTGAAATTCTGGGCTACTTTATGCTAGCAAGAAATCATCTCCTGACTCTGACAGAGTGTATCATATAATTGATAGACCAGTATGATAATTTATCATATGTGGTTTTTTTCAGGTATCTATTTATATGGAATAAGTCCTAAGAATAATTTCCCCTCACCCCAGAAAAGAGCCCTAATCCCAGGTAGCTTCACAGACGCCATCACTTTGAATGGAAACAACATCAGAGATAGCTGCTGCAGGTATTTCACGAATTAACCTATTGCAAATCTGGAAGCATCCTGTGGGCATTTCAAAGAATAAGAAAGGACTACATTATTTTCCTGACAATAATCCAAAGCTGAGAAATTTAATTCAATCTATATAAAAGATGTTGCTTTAAAATGCGAGGTTGAACTGCTCCATGTTTTTCAGAGAGAAAAACTACCTTTAAATAAGGTGAAACTGAATTACATGTTCCAAGTACTTCATCTCAAGGACTTGAGATAGGAGCAGAAAATAATAAGGCACTGTATTGTAAATGAAGACAACAAGTGAGATACCATTTTAAAAAAGAGTGTATCAAAAGAGTGTACCATTATGTTACAGTGGCTGCATTATCATGTTGTTCTGATTTTTACTGCATCTTTTAATTTGCCCATCTAAATTGCAGGCTTATTTTAATGGACTTTTATTCAAAGTGCTGTGAACATCAAAACCAAGTATATGTTATTGTTCTGATACTTTTAATCCTAGAATAGAATTTACTGCTGATAGTAAGAGTTTCTGAAAATAATGTTATTATAGTTGTGCTCGGAGGGATGCTTCTCTTACTGATTCTCTTTTTCACAGGTTGTCTGGTAATTACGTGGTTCAAGATATTGTTCTTGTACTTGAATATGATTACACCAAATTTCTAGGTCTAACTGAAATTACTGAAGTTGATGATCAGAAATGGAGCTGTTCGATCTGACTAGTCACTTCGGGGCCGGGGGGGCGGAGAAGAAACTTGGCTAAGGCGCAGAACTCACTGTCTCTGAGAAAGCAATTTGAAAGACTACTTGAGACCTTTGCTGCTGCCTGAAGACAGTCTTCCACATTTGTCACCAGTGTCTTGGTTTGACAAGAACAGAAGTTTTTGTTTGAGGTAGAACAGAACCTTTTTTCTTTTCAGTAATTTTACTTTTCAGTGAAGTGTCTTCTAACTGAACAACCACTTACAAAGACTGGAAAGAAGATTAGCATAGATTCTCCCATCTGCTCTTTCCTCTCTGAACTGCAAAAGCAATTCACGGCCATGTTGTCTGAGAGCTTTATAGCTCCTTGCTTAAGCTTAACCTTGATTTTGCACTGGATCATTAACTTTCCAGGCAAGGAAACTCTCTAAAAAGGTGGTACTGACTCACGCTCAATGTCAGGTAGTATGGACTTCATAGGGTAAATGTAGGTGATGCTGAAGACTGAAGCTCACCCTCCACTCAGCTAACAAGGACAGCACCAGCACAGACGAGAGAAAAGGCTGTCCACAGATCCCCTAATATTTCCATGTTCAATGTTTACGTTGGGGACAAAGAAAGGTGGCTTAGCTCCCTTCCAACATATATCTGTTAACTGATCTGGAAGGAGGATCAAAGACGCACAACAGGCAACACCCTAGCCTGCTGAGTTCAATGCAAAGTTGCAGTAAAGAGCTGCAGGTCCACTAAGGAAGAGACAAGGCTCCTGCTCTTGGCACAGTACCAAATCCTGTGACCTTCATTCTTGTAAATGTTTCCATTAACGCCAGTGCTCTCTGACCTCTGGTAATAAATCAGTGTTAGTCTTTGCCCTGCAAAATCATTATTGCTTGCATATGTATGACCCTGCAAAAAAACTCCAACCTGCTAGATGAATCAATATATACCCAACCATGGGAATTCTTTTGAATTTTGACAGCAAGAAACACATTTTTGCTGTTCTTTCCTGTTAGCACTAATGACTGAAAAATTACTTTCAATGATAAAAAGGGATTTCTGTGTACTGATAATAGTTGCCATTCACTTTATTTGACTATTTTTACTATTACAAGAATTTTTCATTTTTCTCAAGTGAGATTTCTATTCTGGGTTCTTAAATACATTCCACAGTTACATGCTACCATATAGCTCCCCGGGGACTGAATTCATATACACAAGTGGCACTGATTGCACTGTCCAGGGTCTTTCTCATTTTAACTGTATCCCACTATTGCTGATGTGTCAGCATTTTCACAGTTAGCAAGCTCAATAACCAGCTGTTTATAACTGAGTGGCAAAAACTCTCAGAAGGCTCAGAACTGAAGGGAAGAACTTCAGAGTAGAGTTAACGATCAGAAGTGCCAATGAAATATTGTAGCATCTTAAACTGTTTTGAAAGAACACGCAGTGTGTGTATATGTGTGTAACTTGCAGTTGCAGCCATTTTCTGATGTAGTTTTGTGTTTGGAATAGAATTTATGTAGTTTTGAAGTTTATGGTTGTTTATAAGGTAAAACTATAGCTTAAATATTTTATCTATTTTAGTTGGGTATTGAAATATTCTGTGTGCACCTACAGTCTTGTCTTTGAGTGACCTAAGTGAAGGAAGCTGGAGTCACAGAAACTTATACAACTTCTGAAAAGGGTTTTCTAAATTCTTTTCTAAATCCTAGTGAAAGGAAAGAATCAACTTCCTCCGGAGAAAATTTTTGATCAACAGAAATTATGTGGTCTAGAGGAAGGCCCCCAAGCCAGTGGGGCTGGAGCACTTCCCCTGTGAGTAGAGCTGCGGGAGCTGGGCTGGGTCATGCTGGAGAAGGGATGGCTTTGGAGGAACCTAGCAGCCTTCCAGCATCTATGAGGGCTCATTGATGAGACAGGCTTCTCACAGCAGTCCAAGACAGGAGGGTGAGAAACAACAGGAATGAGTTGCAACAGGTTCAGGCTGGGTATAAGGGGAAACTCTTTCCCCATGAGGACAGTGAAGCGATGGAGCAGGTCACCCTGAGCAGCTGTGCCATCACCATTCTTGAAGAGTTTCAAGTCCTGACTGGTCCAAGCCCTGAGCTGCCTGGTCTGACCCCAGATCTGTCCCTGTTTTGGGCTGGGAGTTGGACTGAAGACCTCCTGAGGTCCCTCGCAGCCTGAATGGTTCTGTGATCCTTTGCAATCTTTCAAGATAAACTCTTCGTTTAGATTATTTTTTCAAAGAACAGACGTAATAGAAAATGTAATGGCTTCTCTGTGCTTGTATCCCCAGACTATATTGGCAAGCTTGAAGTGGTGTAAAGAGCACAAAAAAAGCTTAAAAAGACAGAAAAAAAAAATTATAATCATGTGTAACATGACCTTTTCAGGATAATAACCTAATATTTTATCTTCCAGTAATAATAGACAAGACTTTTAAATGAAGTAAACAGCTGTAGTGCTGTCCAAATTCATAAAACTATGCCAATTTATGCAGGCAGAAGATTAGCTGAGATTTATCTAGGGCTTTTAGCTGTGACTAGTTTGGCACCAATTGTAAAGCAGAATACAAAAAGGCATAAAAAATTTAGTGATGTGATTTTTTTTATAACTCAAATACATCCAAACATCTTCTGATAAAAATGGCACAAGATACTGCCCCTGATAACTTTTTCTAGATTTTTCTCAAATCTTTTTCTCTTAACTTACATTTCTGATAGCTTATCTAGGCATTCATTCAGAGAGAGCATCATCTGGTCACTATTTGTCTGTCATTTCTATGAAGTCTGTCTTAGGACCAGAACCATTTAGACTGAAGGGTTCTATGACTGAAACAAAGGTTTATTGACGTAAATGTGAACACACTTGAATAACTCAATTCCTCTGAAATGAAACTTTGACTGTTAAAGTGAATGGCCAGACAGAAGTTGAACCAAGTCAGGGCAGCATAAGCCCCATGTACTGTGTGGGTATGTATCACTTGGCCTGAAAAATTAAATACAGTGATTGTGGTGGTCCTGTGATATACTTGTTTCTTTTCTCAGTCCCCTATCCCGTGAGAAGGATGTACAGTTCTTGTTCATGATGTTCATGTTTCTGTCCTGTGGAACAGATCAAATTTTCAAAAACTTAGGATTTTCTAGCACACTCTTGACTAATTTGATTAGCAGTATTTCACCTAGAGGTGATGAGGTAGCAGCCATACAGTGTTGTGTTATAATGGAAGGACTAATTAAAGATGAAATAACTTTATTTGAAGACTTTGTAAGGAGCAATTTCAAAAGGTCCAAAGGTTTTTCACCTTAATACTAACTCATAAGGACATAAATGTTTAGGTGAGGGGTGTGTGCCTGTAATATGTGTATATAGGTGTATGTAATCTTTTAAGTGTGTTTCAGGTTTTGTGTGAATTACTTAGCCATAGTGAAATATCTAACATCTTTTTTTCATCTGGTTCTTAGATACAATTTTAAACATTTTAGTAGCTTTTGAATTGTGTGATACAGGACTCTGCCCCAGCTATAGTCCACTGAAGTGAGAGTCAGGACTTCATGGGGATATTTTCTTTTCTCTCAAGTTGCATTACTTTCCCCTGGTTATCTGTTTAATATTAATAATGCCTTAAAAGTTTTGCAGTCAGGGAAAAATACCCAATAAATACTGCAAGTAATGTAATGCACACAAGGCTCCCAGTTACTGCTAGCTGGCTTGGCTTCACAGCCCAACCAGAGCTGCACTTGTTATTTTTTGAGCGGTCTATCTCACTGCTACAGTGGTTATCTGGAAAAGCAAAGATCAGAGTAGTTTAATTCTTCCAGAATTTGAGATATGCTATTTGCCACTAGGAAAAATACCAAATTACTGTCAGTAATTTGTAGTGTGCCATGACAGCCAGGTTTTAACATTTTTTCTCTTCACTTTGCTCTTCAAGGGCTGGTACACAGGTACTCAGGAGGGGGAACTTTTCCCAAATACAAGCACAGGTCCACAGGTCCTGATCCCTAATCCTCAGGGATGCACACATGAAAACAACAGCAATATTGCCTATGATTTCAATGGACTTTTGAAAATCTTGGGATAAATTAAAGATTTATTCCTTATCCCATTTTATGCTAAAACTAATGGGGGAAAAAGACATTCTCATATGGGATAGCAGTCTTGCTAACTTTTTATTTCCCTTTTCTTGTTGTTCTGATTGTGACATTTGCATCATCCTCAGACAAAACAATTTGTGACATCTCACAATGACATTATTGTTTAATATTACATTTCCCAAATATTTCTGATGTGACACTGCTATCAAGTTATCATGGTAAATCCCTTCCCTTAAGAAATCTGTCCTGAGTGGCCTATGACTTATACCCTTGTTCAGGGACAGCATTTTAAGTGAGCTCGGACTCTGACCAAGATTGTGGTCTTTGGGTTGCTCTGTAGAACTAGGCCTGTTACTATGTAGACATTTTAATATGCCCCAGCCTGTGAAATTTAACGAGGTACTCATAACCACTAATGCCTGCATCTTCCCAGCCTCCCAAGAAGGAAGGGAGCCTCCCTTAAGATTTTGCATAGCCAGCATTACAAAGTAACCATTGCTTAGTTTATCTTTCTAGGAAGAGGGGTGGAAATTTAATGGACAACACAAATAATTAAATTGCTCACTTTAGGAGAGATCACCAAGAAATATTTCTGCCACTGCTGTTTGTCATTCTGCTAACATGACCAGCAGAAAGACATAACTAGTGAATCATCTAAGCATACTACAGATGCCTCTCTATGTGATTTTCCTACTTGCAACTGATGCAACAAATAAAAATTAGTTCTCTCATATGACATCAGCTACAGGGTCTCTGTTTCGAGCACTGCTCTTAGCATTGTGCAGTGAGAGATTTGGATGACTGAGAAAGTTTGAGTCTATCTGAAAATCTCCCATACTGAGAACAATCGGAATAAAGATTGGTTTTGAAGAAAAACTTGCTTTAGACCATCAGAAACACAGAAGGTGGAATGGTATTGCAAAGTTCAGCTTTTTGTAGCATCTAAGTCTTTGTGATCAGGTCTGGTTTTGTGAAAGTTTATTTGAAGCTTCTCAGAAAAATTCTGCAGAAGAACAGGCATATTTGGCAACCATAATACTTGATCAAAGAACTCGTACCTGACATTTTTGGTCACTAAAGGTGGCATTTATCCCACCTAAACCTGACTCTAAATTTCAATCAGTCATCAAATAAACCTTCAAGAGATGGAAGCTCTCAGGAGACAATTTATTTGATCTCAGCGTTTTCTTGAATATTGGGGCTTTTTTGTTATTTTAGAGGGGCATGGTTTAGATGAATCACATCCTTAAACTTTATTTTTCTCTCCGTCATTTGTGAAGAAGTCCTAAAGGGAATAGCTCAGATGAGTAGACAAGTATCATCAGGACTTCCTTTCAGTGAAAAACAACACATTGACAGAGCTTTCCGTAGGAATGTTTATTAGGTACCTTTTTTTTTGGTGTCTGAAACTCTGAAGTGTTGAGTTCTGCCCTGTTGTGAAGGGCTTCTTACTGTCTCAAAGCACTGCCGGATGCCCCAGAGTACCACAAAATGATGCAGTATGGTACTAATGCTACAAAGTTACATACAGCTGCCATTTGGAGTCTGATTTCAAACGCAGAGTAGGTTTTACATCATGTGCTGACGAGTACTTTATGTCATTCCCAGTGTATGAGTGTATGCACAAACAGAATCTTGCTGTCTTCTTTTTGGTAGCTGCCAGCTACGTTTAAATAACTTGAAAACTGCTCACGTATTTTGATATTAAAACTTTCAAATATCTATTTTAAATGTGTGAAAATGTGCAGAGCATTTCCTGCAACAGGGTGAGAATCACCTGCTGTAAACATGAATTTGTATTTTTCCATGTGGATGGAACTATAAACATGTCCACTTTTTTTGAAGATTGAAAAGACCAAAAAAATTCATTTAATAAGAAGTTAAATTTGCACACTACTTCCAACAAAAATATGGTTTGTTTGTCCTTTTAAAAAACCACTGAATAAGCACATTTTGCCTTTTGCTGTACTGATTGAATTATTTTTTTCATGGTCTTTTTAGCTCATGCCCAGATTGCATCAGCTTCAGAACATAGCTCTAATGAAATACAGTATTGTGAAAGTGTTCTCCATAGCTGTCTGTAATACATTTCCTAAATAAATACAAATTAAAATCATAAGAGTAGACTGTGCATCAAAAGCCTTCTTTCTCAGTTCTTGGCATCTGTGGGACTTGGCTGGTATTCTGTTTTGCCAGTCAAACCAAGTAAGAGTTGGTATAATGATCCTACTCAGTCTGACCAACATCTTTTGTGTATCTTTGGAGGTTTTTCTCATTGCTTATGACTTACAGTTGAACAGGGAAGAATGTTGCTCTTTGCAGCCCCCAGACACTGTGCAACACAGTGCTTGGATGAATAGTGCCCTTTAATAAAAAAGATCAGTGCAAGTTTTTCTTCATATTCATAGCTCCCACATAAAAGCAAGAGCTCACACTGTAACTTAATGCTGTTTCCTAGCATAAGAACTCCTCTCACTGATGAAAGGACTTATCCTATTTATTCTTCCCTACAAACACAACTTTTTGATGGGAAAGTTAAGGCTATATTGTGTCCTGTCATCATGTAAAACCTTAATTTACATTGCAGGAATTAAACAAGTAGCTAGATAGCAGAATGTAGCCCATAGGTTATAAACATCAAAATTAAAGCTCTTCAACAGATTTTATAGAAAAATTGTAATGACTAAGTGACAACCATTTTATCTAAGTAGGCCCATGAAAGGCAAATTTACAGATAAAAGTTATCAACGTAGTTCACTATGAGTATCCCGACTCTCTATTTTATTTTTTCCTCTCAAACTTACTTCCCTCTGTTATTGATCAGAATTGAGTGACCTTGGTAGTGCACTGCACATTTCAGCTATGCATAAGGCTGATGGACTCACTGCTGTATTCCTTCCTGAGACAGGGTGAACTCCCACTGATCTTGTTGCAATATCCTGATGGGCCAGATTTTCTTCTTCTGGATTCCAGAGGTAAATATGAAATTTCATTCACTGTCACTGGCATTGTTTAACAACACAGCAGGAGTTTATGGAGAATTTTCTATGAAGCAATTTTGAGGAAGGATGTTAAAAGGGCTCTAATTTTAGTAGAGGAGGAGGATAGAAATGGAGATAATACCTAAGTGGACCAAGAGATAGAGCAAGAAACAGTGCCTTTCTGGAACTATTTCTTTTGAATCTGACTTAAACTAAGAATCATGATGACAGTTTTTATCAGTTCTGCAAATTATGGTTGGATTTGCATTGAAATTCTGTTAATACTTGAGTAGGGAGTCAGGCTCAATGAACCTTGTGGGTCTCTTCCAACTTGAGATATTCTGTGTTTCTATGATTCTATGTTATGCTCTATAGGGCCATAATGCAGAAGCTGAAAGCGTAAGTATGTGTATCTTAACAGATGCTGCAGCATAATTAAGTGGAGTACTCTCCGGTCTTTCAGAATATGCCCTGAGCAAACTATCTCACCTGCCCTACTCTAGACACAAACAGTAAGAAAAAAAGGGTAAAACAAACATGAAGAACTGTCACTGAGTCAAAAAATTCTCAGATCAGGATCAGAGCATGCCAAATGTTGTCTGTGAATTCAAGAGAGACTAACCTGGGTCTAAGCAGTTATAAGCGCTCAAACCTGTATTCTGTGCTCTCAATGTCCAATGTTTAGCTCTCTGTGCCCAGGCGCAACTGGAAGTCTGTATAGTCCAGCAACTATGCTGTTAAGGGAAGGGCAGGCAAAACCAGAATAGTACGAGACAGTTGGGATGAAGAAAGACCTGGCATTAGAAATGGTAACTGGACAAAGGGTTGTATAAGGAGGATCAAGAAGTGAGCAAGGTGGGAATTGGTATAATGAATTTTTAAGGTGAACTATTCAGGAAATAAGTTCAGAGTGATGAACAAGGAATTAAATGGAGGATTCTGTTTTTGAAATAATTAGAACCAAATGGAGTATGATACTCTTATGAAAAGCAGCTGAGGATGGGTTCTGTCAAATAAAAAGGACAACTTTCATGAAAAATAGCTTCTTAAAAATATTTTGGTCAATATACCTGTCGAGGAAGAAAGTGTCTTGTGAAAGTGAAGACAGCTCCAAGTGGGTTGGATGTTATAGCTTCTATGGGCTTGACTCAGGAGCATAGTTAAACTAGATGAGTAGATAAATCTAGTCTGGTGGAAAAACAGCATGCAACTTTGTATATGACACAGTGCTTGAGCGAGTGACCTGGCGTCAAAGGTATCCTTGTGCTGGAAGGTTGGGAGTTCAATCCCCAGCTGGGGTTAAGGCTCAGCTTTGGCCCCTGACATGAATTTAACTGAAATCTGCTCCGTCTTCAAGGAGCTAAAAAAGTCTTGTCAGTTCGAGTAAATAATGGAAGATCAAAGCTTCTGTACTGAGGTTGCAGGGGAAGGCTGATCATCATTTAGCGTTATCTGACCTTTAGGCTGGATTTTCATACACAGTCTGATATCCTTTCAGATAAAAGGACATTTTAAATCCCTCCGTTTAATAACAACTTTGAACTGTAAATTCAATGTGTTTTGTGGGTATTTTAAACGTAATTTAAATATGTTCACACCTCCATGTGATGCACAAATCGATAAGTAGAAAAATTCCTTCCTCCACCTTCCTGGTCCACTATATTTTTATTGCAGCAAATGTGGTATTTCTGTAATTAAAAGCTGTGTTCTGAAATACATTTTGTTTTATTATATTTTACAGTAAAAATGCCTCTTCCAACTTAGGTCTGAATCTTTGAAGCTGGAGAGAAGTTTTGGATTTTTGGTCCACTGATAAAACACCTGTTTTAATGGGTGAAGAGTCAGAAAAATACTTAAGTGCTGTAATTTCCCAAGGAGATTAAAAGACTTAGCTACGCAATATTCACACCCAAAAACATTGGAAACAAATCTGGACCAAGTCACAGAATATTCTTTCTTCTTTTATTTCCCTCTTTGCCCACACCAAGATTTCTGCTAAAGCTCAGCAGTGTATTTGAGCATTCACATCTAATTTACATGGATTCTACGGTTTACTTTTTGTTATTTGAAGAGGACTTCTGGCTGAGGCACCTCTGGAATGCAAGCAATCCTGGTTACTGAGTGCAGGACAGCACCTTGTCAAGATACTAAGTGTTAAAATAGTGCAGGTTCTTCGGTCTTGCACAGCATAACAGATTCGCAGTGCAGTGGTTAATGCAACTCATTTAGGATAGTTGTAGGTCCTAATCCTGGCTCTCAGGATAGCCCAAATATTTTGAAATTAAAAACTACAACTGCTTTATGAGTTGCATAGCTAAGTGTGTTATGCTACACATGTGTCTCTCTACTTTATTTTCCATCCACCCAATAAGTCTTCCATTTGATTCTTTGCAATAATAGACTCGAGAACTTTCCTGAGACGCCTTTCTTCCAGCATCAGGAGAGGTAAAAGTGTGAATCAACATAAGTAGGGAATTTAGTGCATCTCTGCAGTTTCCCGTGAGTGGGAGGAAGGACCTTTATCTGCAACATCAACTCTTACTATAGGTATTTTTTTGAAGAGTGAGCCCTGATCGGTTTAAATTAAACACTGAAGTGATTACCAGGATGTGCATGCCAAGGCAATGAAGGTGTTTCCCAGTTGCTCTGCAGCAGGGAGCTGAGCAGGAGGGAGCCTGGTCATTCCTCAGGGACCAGCGTGCACCACACAGAACATCAAGTTCTCAGCCCGGCCTCTTTCACTCTGAGTACTCTGAGCAACATAAGCTGTCCATTTGCTCAGTGTTCATGCGTTTGAAGGCTTTACTAATTACTTGTCAATTCTTCTACTATCTTGAAAATTGCTTTTTTTTTTTTCTTCTTTACTTTCTTTTTTTAACCCAGTTCCGCTCATGTTAAAAACTTAACACTGCTTCCCAGCCAAGGGTCTTTCCAAGCTAGCTGAATCTCATACCTTCCCTTCGTCACCTAGCTTATGACTCCACAGAGAGCACTTCTTGGCTGACACATTTTGAAAAGTTTCATGTGCAACAGCACATTCATGTGCTATATTGCTCAAAATCTCAATAATGTTTACTGAACGCTGTTAAATGAACTGGCCTATGTACACCCTGCTAGGTTTTTGGCGATAGGGAAAGGAAATAAGTGGAATAATATGGAAAAGAAAATCTCCCAAGCACAGATAATGGAAGCCAGCTCCAATATAGTCAATAGCAAGATACTTGGTTTCACACTGTATCTGCTCAGCCAAAAGCTTTGTTTATGAGCGTGCCTGTAGTACTTCAGGATTTGTGATCTAGAGTTAGATTTGAACTCAGTGGTGTGAAAAAAACAACTTAAAAGCCCTAAAGAAAACCAATATTATTTTTCTTTTTAATTATTTTCACATTTTAAAGCTGTCAGGTAATTCAAAAATGCATCTTACTATTTCAGCTTAAAAAAGCAAGAAAATACGTCCCCCAAACAAGTTGGAATTTTCTGTACTGCTAAGTGTATATGCATGGTACAACATCTTTGATCAACCTAATTCCTGGAATATTTATAAAAGCCTATCTTTAATATAATATATTAAATAATAGAAAACACTTTCTCATTTATTATTATTTTTATTTTCTATTTCTGAATAATCCTGAAAGGAAAACTCATATAATTCTTTGATCTTACTTGTTCTGGCTTACTAGGAAAAAATACAACAAATAATACATTTTAAAAAATCATCCCGATTTCTCCTTTCTTTCTCAAAAAAACCCACTCCTGTAGTTTAATGAGAATAAAATTAGATCCATTCTGCAAAAATCATATACACATGCTTAATGTTCTGCACAAGACTAGTTTCAATGAAGTTAACAGATTTTAGTTGTTATCGGAGGTAAGTGAGAATTCATTATATGAGAAGGCTTCCTCTATTTAGAGGAAATAAAATTTAAACTACATAGTCTAGAAGTAATGAGCTTACTATAAATCATCTATTTTATTGTAGTGCTGTGGTTGAACAATTAAATTGAAACTAAGATCCAGAATCCACAGGAAATCAAATTTGATGAATCAGATCTTCAGCTAGTGCAAACTCATACCGATTAAAGGACGTCAAAGCTGCAGTATTTGAACTGTATGACTCCTTAGTGAAATGTTTCTATAGCAAAATAAAATAACCTTTTGACTTTCTTCAATATCTTGCAATTAATACATAGTTGCATGACTCCGATATCCCATTATTTATGCCTAGTTTTTACATTCAGGTGATAATCAGTTAGAATTACTTGATCTGGAGCCCATGCACACCTTGAGTATTTCTCTTGCCTGTCATTTACTAATCTTTCCCCAAAGAGATTATTGTAATATGCAAAATTCTAAGTGACTCCAAATAGCTACAGTCATTTTGAAAATACTATGAGATATATTATCTTTCTTCACGTTAGAAGTCTATTAATTTCTCAACAGAACAAATCTGGTCTTAAAGCTCCAGAGATTTTAAATTCATGGGCAGTGACAAATAGGGCCTTGAAAGCTTCTGAATTACTTAGAAAGCTATACTTTCATGAATAATATTCCTTCAGACCTGCCAATGAACTTTGCCTATGTCCCACCAAATCCACCTGCTTGAGGGTTACCTATTATTGAGATGCTTAGTGGATCCATGTCCCCATCCAGTTTCTATGAAAATCCTTCTTTTTTTGCATGTCAGTAGGTGTCAATAGGTTAGATCATGTACAAATCATTCTTGGTAACAATACAGATTAATAGCAATTCTACATTTCTGAAAATGAAACCTTTAAGGATTTTACTAAAAAAAGGTACTTGCCCTGTTCTGTTCATCTGTAGTGATTTTAGGATAAAATAAAAACATGGTTTTTAATATATTGGTGGCTTCTAACATAAACTCAGGTGAAAGCTTATAGCATAGAGTTATATTATAGACAGGATTATCAGAAATATTTAGCTTTGAACTATATCATATGGCTATCACCCTGTGAGTTGTACATGTCAATATACCTGTGTGAGCACACATAGTTATGTGTAGACTCCAAACCTCAGCCAGACACTGTTATTGTTGGTTACAGAGAATGTTTGTGAATCAAAGACTTAAAATAACCACTTTTTCTGAGGTTGACTGCAGCATGAAATGAGAAGATTGATTTTCAGACCGTTAACGTTTCTTTAGAGAAAAACTGCAGTAAGTGGAAGAATTAAAATGGTTTATAAACAACTGGTGTGTTTAGTCAGCCTGGACATTGTGAAAGACTAGGGATCTTTGATACCTCCTGTTTGCTCAACAATTGATGAGAAATTGAAGTAGGTTCTGCCAGAGGAATGACAACCAATGTGCAATACAGATCCTGTGTGGTGCTATGAGTACTCCACTGTTGTGGTTTTGTGAGGACAGAGGGAAGGAAAAGAAGGAAAAGATGGGTCTCACACAGATAACATAAGGTTAAATTTTCTGCATCCCTTGTATGAAGATTTATGGAAAAGAGGGACATCTCCCTCTGTCTTTCTCCCCAAAATGGCAATTGTATCCAAGGAAGTATAAGGTGCCACTTGTTGTTCCTAAAGGTAGCAATGGTTGTCCATAAGGACAAGAAGCAATGGGTAAAAACTCGAATATAGGAGGTTCCATCTCAACATGAGGAGGAACTTCTTTACTTTGAGGGTGGCAGAGCACTGGAACAGGCTGCCCAGAGAGGTGGTGGTGTATCTGACACTGGAGACATTCAAAAGGCACCTGGATGCCATCCTGTGCAACCTGCTTTAGGTGAACCTTCCCTGGCAGGGGGGTTGGACCAGATGACCTCTAGAGGTCCCTTCCAACCCTTGACCCCCTGTGATTCTGTGATAAGAACAGATCCCAAAACCCCCACCTAATGTCTTCACTGGTGTGGTGGTGAGTAGACAGAGTAGGTCACAGAAAGCTATGTCGGGCGTGATACCATTGGAAGCTTCATGTTCAAGCAGACATGTAACAAAAGAGTGTTTCCATAGAGATATGCTTTCTTAGGTGGTCATTTGAAGGCTTTAGCAATTTTTTTAGTACTTGCAATACATACAAATGACATCTTACTTGGTCTCATAGTTTAAAACAGTGTTGTCTCATTAGAGACGTTCTGTATTTTAAACGCTGAAGCAAGGCCCATGAAGACACGAGCTGAAGACTTCGAACGGATGAATCATTTTCCTGTGCCCCATCTAGCCATTAATAAAAAAATCTACATAAGTCTTAACAACAGTACCTTTCATTTTATTTATTCATTATACAAGCCAATTTTTGGGGGTATGACTTGTACCTTATTGATGTTTATATAAATGAAATCAAGTGAACAGAGTACATAATAGTTAGTCCCTCATGTATATTTTTATTTTTATTTTTTTACCATATGGAAAAGAAGTGTACATAAACAGACTGCTTGATGTGTTTCAGAGAAATCACCAGGTGCAGGCCACACAGGACTTTGTAACAGAGACAACACGGTGTTAAAACTGTCTATGTCCTATACAGCTTGTCTTTTTCACCTTGGCTGATGTCACTTCTCCCACCTCAAAAAGACAATGGGAACGCTCTCCTGGAAACATAGACTTTCCTATGTCCTTTGTGTGCTAGTTAGGCGGCATTTAGTGTTTATGCTTGAAGACCTTTCCTGACCTGTGTTCCAGAAAACTCAACATTTACTTGGGTATCACAGAATGCTTATTTAAAATCTGTGGAGTTCCTTTAATTTCTGTGGGGATTCATTTAAAATTTATACTCAGCACCATGATGCATTTGATGTTCCTACTTGGTATCCATTTCTCACCTCGCTTTATTGGTTGTAGCATAGTGGAAGCACTCATGAAATAGCAGGACAAAAGACATTTGGCTTATGTGACTTCACGTCCTGTATGTGTACTACCTGTGGTCTGGGCCTAAAGGAGATTGGAGGATTTTCTGGAGCAGTGGATTAAGCCTGCCCCACCAGTGAATTCTGCCCGCCAGGGCTCAGGAAGGCAGGCAGGCAGGCAGATGGGCAACTGGTGCTTGGATTCATCTCAGCTGGTTTCAGGGTCAGGCTAACCAGGAGGAGGCACAGTGTGTTAAAAAACACTGAAACATGAATGTTTAACCTATAAGCACAGATTATATAATCACATTTTTAAATTTATTGCCACTGTGGTGATCACCAAAATACCATGCCATTTAGGGTTATTAACTTTAAAATGACTTATGGCTTGCAAGAAATTATGAGGAAGTTTGATCTCACACTCCTACCTTAATTTGAATTGGTTTTTCTCTGCCTTTACAGAAATTAATGCTTGAAAAGGCCTCTGTCAGGAGAGCGGAGTGCATGTCAGTTTAGCAGAAACTGAAAGAAATAAAAAAACCACATCTATCTGCATGTTGTAGGAGTTTGGCACTGAACACAATACTACCACTCCTGAGTGGTTAGTCACAAGGGTATCCAGCTGTAAAAAAAAAAAAAAAAAAAAAAAAGTTCAGATTTGGCTTTAATTCAGGACTTACTGTTTTTCAGCAGGACTGGAAATGTACAAGCATAAAATGTTTCTGATGGTGCCAGAAAGGATTTAATTTACAGAGAACTCAGCACTATGGGTATGAGGACCCCCCCCAAGTTTTGAGAGGAGATGCAGTTGTGCAGACTAACAGGCTCGACATTTAGAAAAAGTGAAAAAAAAATAATTGGCTTCAAGAACCAATGGGAATACTCTTATTTTTGTTTTGCATTATTCATTTAGCATGAAATGAGAATATGCTCAAATAAAGCATATTGGATGCAATATTCTCTCCATGAATGAGGCTGTTATTGTGGAGTAGGAAAAATTTTCCCTGAAGCAGGAAAAAACATCACGTTTTTTCATGCTTTTTTCATGTCTTTCTCCTTTTTACTATGCATCCTCCTATGAAAGCAAAATAGTTTGCTATCAGCTTTATTTCTGTTTTTAAAGCTAATAATATTTGTGTAAAAAGCTTATTGCTTTGTTTTTCTAGACTAGTTTATTGGAGAGGTACAAGAGAAATCCCTATGCATGTATTTCCAAGAGACAGTGGAAGTTTTATTATTCTTCTTGTTAGTGCTGTTTTTAAATGGACAGATGTATTTTTAAAACAAAAAATAAATCATCTCTTGGTCCAGTCTTCTGGAGACTGTTTTGATGAAGACAGAAAATTGCTAAAGAAAAGTGTGCATGAACAGCTCATATGTTCAGATATGAAACTTTACACTCCACTGACATGTATCATCTTTCTCTCTCCTTAGTTCTCTTTAGTCAAAAGTATTCTCTGGAGTCTTCCAGCCATGTACTTCTAGCTGGCTAGCTCGTTGCTATTTTATAACTTGTTAACTCCATTTTTTGATAACTGCCACTTCTCCTCCTTCTGCAGGTTGGTTGGTTGTCAGCACTGTCCCTCTAGTGCTCATCGCTCCTACTCTTATGTTAAATCAGTCATGGGATATGTAGTCTCCTGGGCCTCTCTTACAGTTTCTAAATTTACCGTCAGCTTTGATAGTAATCCAAAAAAACTTTATCCTGTTCTTAATTTCTGCCTTTAATGATAGTATTTATATGTAAATTATATAAAATCCTTCTCCCTTTTCCTGAAATCTTGCTTTACTTTGACCTTGCTTGTGAGAAAGAATGAACTACAAATGTACATGTTATTTGAGTGTGTGTAATTCATATGGGAGCTTATTCTACAAATGTTCTTTACCTGATGACCACCCATCTGTCTGATGTTTAAAGAGGAACAAATTCCTTAGGAAATTATGTTTTCAGAAGAATACTATAAAGATAAGGAAAGTTGATAATGCACAGTACATGAAAACAGAGTTTTGACTCAGAACTGGCTGTATTTTAGACTTACAGACCATTTTTTGTGTTTCTGCACTAGTGTCTGTTTCTTTGTGCTTTGTCTCTTTCTAACATCTGGCTTAGGAAAAGAAAAAAGAGATGCCAACACAGTTCACACTCTGTCACAACATAAAAGACAAGTATTAAATGTGATTATAAGTTTCCATGACCCAGTGTAAATTTACTTGTTGTTCTGATCATGTACTCCAATGTCTGCTTTTGATATCTGAGTGTACTTGAGAGCCACTGAATTTTTCCACTTCTAAGCCATGAGTTTCCCACAATTGGTAACTGTCATGTGCTTGTCTGGGGCAAGAGGAATACGCAGGTGAGGCATGAGTTCAGTGGGGCAGCAGCAGCTTACAACATATAGGGTAGCTGAGATTTTGAGCAGGGTTTGGAACTATCATACAGCCCTGAGGCTGTGATAAATAAAGTAGAGCCATGTCCCAGTCTCCAAAACTTGCTGGGATGGCTTGAGGCTCAGTGCAGACTTGCTGTCAAAGCCCTTACCTAGTTTTTCAGGCAGATTTGGCAGCAAAGTGAACACAGTGAGGTCTGTGCTCCCATAGCTATATTCCTCTCAGCATTCACCACTCCTATTTGAAAGTTAGGGTGGGCATGTGATAGGTAATGACAGTTTCTCAGCTGCCTCAGGCTAAAAAGGGGAGAACAACAGGCAGACATCACAGGTAGGACGACACCTGTATTTGGGCCCTGTACCTGCAGGATCCAAGCCTGAAAATGCATACGCCACAATTGGGCGTCCTTCTTACTCAGGGCTGGGGAACTGTAAGTGCCAGGGGCACAGATTGAGAGGCATACCCAGAGGAAATACACTGCTCTGCAAAAAAACCCTAGAAAAACAGTGTCCCGAAGACTTGCTGTGACAGCTCTACTTCCCGAGACTGGGGCAACTGGTATCCATGTCTGCATCCCATAATATAATGAAATCTAAGCTGCTGCTTTCTAGCTGTAGCACTGTCTGGCCCAGAACTGCACAGAAAATGTGAGATAAGATGGAAGAGTTCATACCAGACATCTAGTGATAACTTTCCTTGCCCTGACTTCCTCTGCAATTCAGAGCAGCAACTGCAACTCAGAGCAGCAACTTAGGAATCAAATCTATAACCAAATAATAACCTGCAGATGACAACTGAAAAAAACATAACTGGTTTGGTATGCTCATCTGTTAAAAAAAAAAAAAAAAAAAAAAAAAAAGAGAGAGAGAGAGATCTTACCCAAGCCCACTGCTTAGCATTAAATTTTCCTCTATTCCCACCCTATTCGTCCATTCCAAAAGTTGCTACAGTGTAACCTCTCCTATCCTCCTATCCTCTTACTGGAGAGTAAGGAGATGTATTGATACATTTCAAGGGAGATGTTTTGGTGTCCTTTAATGAGAGGCACTAACTTAAGAATAGCAATGGTAGAAGAGTAAGACTGTTGAAATAAGATGTGAATTTACATTAATTTGAATTACATTGGACTATCTTAAAAACATTGTGATGCAAATCTGAGATTTCACTTCTCTGTTTATCTAATGATCACATTTATCCTGGCACATTCTGAACTCGTGCATTTCAGAACAGGTAGAAACCACATCTTTTTCCCAGCTGATGACATCACGTTGAAGTAACTTGACATAACATACTGTAAGAAAACATACATCAAATGCACTAGGAGTCATTTGATAGAAGCACCTGAAGGATCAAGGGCAGAAAGGACTTACCTATGAAGGTACCTGAATAATGTTATTAATAATAATGAGGAAGCACAATGAGACTGAATGGTAGAAAGAGGGACTATGTAAACATAGTGAAGGAAAATAAGGAATCAGAAAATATTACATAGGTTATTTATAATGAATTTCCATATGAATGAAATCTTCCTGCTTAGTATTAATCAGTGTATGTGCTTGCCTCCAGAGAGATTTACTAAAAATGTTGCAGAAAAATTAAAGGAAAAGAATGAAAATATTTGAGATATATGAACGGGACATTCCAAAGCGGCATGGACTCAGCCAAATAAATGTGGTCTTTTCTATTTCTGTCATTCATAGTCCAGATTGACAGACATGGACTTGTGCTTACCTCTTTCTTTCTCACCATGACAATAATTTTTATTTCTTTCCTACCACTCCTTTCTTGTAGACTACTTCATCTCCCCAGATATTATCTCTAGTGATATGTCTCTTAGGCTTCTTTTTCTCTTACATCTATGTTCCTTGTGTTAAAAAAAGTATTACTGCACTTTTGACACTAGTTTTATGATTATTGTTCACTGGGATCTTTTATGAGGCAACAGACTGTATAAGAATTTATGCATTTTGATGCACTTTTCACTAGAAAGCCATGGTGTCCTCAACATGCGAATATGCCCATGATATGGAGATGTGTACTGTACATTTTAAGGAAGTCTTTTCCTGTCTTCTAATACCTTTCTACAGTTTCCTCTCTCTAGGCAGCAGAACTACAGTTTTATCCTTTCTACACCTGTTTTCACTATCCTTTTTGTCCTTTTGCTTTCCCCACTTCTTTCTTCCAGTTTGTTTTTGCCTTCTGCAGTACTACTGAGTGGAGTGCAGTGCATTGCATCATTTAGCCAAAAACCAGTTTCAGATGACAGTGGTGATTAAAGTCAAACAGTGTGCTTGCTCTTGTTTCCAGGAAGAATATGTGATGACACCTGTACTCAAGGAACATGTTATTTTCCCACTGCAGCCCACACAATGAGCTATCATGGGAGGAATGTCAGAAGGAAGGCTAGAAGGTGTCCTTGAGCTTCTTCACCAGGCAGTTGTTACTATCTTCCTGTGAAAAGCCATTTCTTAACTCCTTATCTATTTGAGCACAGGCTATAATGATTTCTTTTCAGCTGGCTTTCTGACCCTGTGCTGTGGTTGGTCCTTTTTCTCTCTGCTTAGATCATATAAATTGCTTCTACCAGTGAAACACATCTTGTTTACCTGCTTCACATTTCCTTGCCCCAGACTCCGATTGTAAATGATATCTGATTAGCAGTGATTGTCATATGCCTAATATTTTCTCCTTTTATTCTCACCTGAAAAAGTTCTGTGGGAGTGAATTGTTGAAGAGATAGCTTTAGCGTGTTCTGAAGTTCATGCACACCACAGATTTACAGTGAAATCCTCAAAATCTCAAAGCAGATTTAAAATCTCCCCCAAAATATTTAACTATTTGGCAAAGGAGGAAGTATGTAAGTGGCCTTTGTGTATGTATTTGCAGGAATATAAAACATTTATGAATTTCAACATATATTAAAACATTAGGAAGAGGCAAAAATAAATCTAAGAAAAATCATACTGTCTTTAGTAAGTGAAATATACTTGCTTTTCTTTATAAACTCTGACAAGATCTTTTCAAGCTGATGATGTTATTCTGTCTGGTAGAATGTGGGTGAAAGATTATAGTGTTTTAGACAGGATTTAGGTTGTCTTCTGACTTAATCTTAACCTGTTTAGAACCTCAAAGTTTCAAAGACTCCAAGAAAAAACACGTCCTGTACTATTGGCGGAAAAAAACCCACTGAATTCTTTCAAAGCCCAGAATATTCAATGTTTCTCAGTTCTTTCTATTTATTACTTGTCCTTTAACATACATTTTTGAAAATAATGGATGAGATGTTGTTATTGGACCACAGCTTAGTAGTCACAGTTTATGGTTTCCTGCAGTAAGAAAAAAAAAGTATTGTTTTGTATAAAGAGACACTATTTCAAGAAGGCTAAAATGTGTTGCTGGGCAAAGAATTCTTATTCAGAAGCTTTTACTGAGTTTTTATGAAATGGCAGATCTTACTTTTCATAAAGAAAATGACAACCTTAATTGTTTGCTTTGATGTTAGAGCCACGAGGAATTGATGACAGTGCTGGGAATACAGTATTAAATAGAAGGTATTACTTGGCTTCTTCAGGCAGTTTGAGGAGTAAGCCTCAGCAGAATAGTGCAACAGGCACCAGACTCCTACAGTATGATCATCTTCCTAAATTTGTTTGCAATTTTAATCAAAACCAGTGGTGTCTCTATGGCTGTAAAAGTGGGGTCAGATTAGGTCTCATTGCAAGAATCCACAAAATGGTTTTATATTCCCTCTCTTAATGCACTACCTTAATGCCTTATATTTCTGAAGCACAAACTTGTCAGGTTGCTGAACTATACAAAGAAAAATCTTACATGAGCTTTTATTCATTTGGGTTAACTTCTTATTGCAATAACATGAAACAAATGAAGGATTGATAGGAATACAAAAGGCTTTTTTAATGAACTGTCTCAACTTAGTGCAATCTAGACCTTCAGGCTACTGACATACAAATCCTTTTTATATTGTCTGAACACTTAGAGTGGATTTGTGACTGATAACTGACTGCTATGGATTAATGTGATCAGAGTCAGGTTTTATGGTTGAGAAGTTCCTTATGTCACCACACCCATTCCACTTGTCTTTGCTGTTTTTAACTTTCAAGTCACAGGAAAAGTTGACATCCTTTGTGTACCAAATGTCAATGCACATACCTGATCTCTTATGATGCCAAAATAACATATTTTCTCTGATTTTCTTGTTTACTGAGATTTAATTAATCAAACTAGTTAATTTGCCTTTAGCCCTTTTGTCTTAATCGGTGGCATACTGCAATCTAAATTGGGAAAGATAAGTTCCCTGTTTGGTTTGGGGTTTTTTTTCTGACTGGAGCTTGGAAGTCATTCCTAGAACTATAGAATCATAGAATGTTTAGGTTGGAAGGGACCTTAAAGATCATATAGTTCTAACCCCTTTGCCATGGGCAAGGACACCTCCCACTAGACCGGGTTGCTCAAAGACCCATCCAACCTGGCCTTGAACTATTCCAGGGATGGGGCCTCCACAACTTCCCTGGGCAACCTGTTCCAGTGCCTCACCCCCTACCCTCTCAGCTAAATCTACCCTCTTCCAGTTTGAAGCCATTACCCCTCATCCTATCACTACATGCCCTTGTGAAAAGCCTCTATCCAGCTTTCTTGCAGGTGCCCTTCAGATACTGGAAAGTTGCCATAAGGTCTCCCCTTATATTCTTGTTTAGAATAAAAAGATATCCTCTCTAATTCACCTCCAGATATCTCTAGTCACATCTGACGGTGTTATTTTGGAATGCACAGAGATTCAAATATGGTGTTTAATCTGATAATGATAGTACTATTACTTGAGTGCTCCTGATAGCTATCGCTTCTAAGTCAGGCCTAACACACACTGAGTCTGCAACCATACTGGCTGCTCTGGAAAACTGTAACAAAATAATCAGAACTATTCAGTGAACAGCAAAATGGCTGTATAACTAAAGTTAACATACAACTTTTCTATTGTTGCAATAAATAATGGAACAAGAAAGAACAAACATCTGTCATGGCTGATAGAGCTGCATGGCTCTTCATATTTAGGAAGAAATGCATAATCTAACTTTTCAATTCCTTCTGTAGTCAGACTGAAATGGAAGCCACAAAGTACAGAAAGATAAGATCTTCGTGAAACGCAGATATGCTTCTCTCTAGAGGGGTGACTTTAAACTTCTTCAGCAAGTGCTCAGAACTCTAGAAACAAGGGTCAGACAACTAATTTTCATGATCTGTGTTTTGTAGTGAGAATTCGTTTACCAAAATAATTCTAGATGGTTGAACAATGAATCAGTTTGAAGTGTGACTGACAAAGCCACAGCTGAATTACTCTAAGTCTGATCTCAGGAACTGAAAATAGGACACTCAGCTGAGGGCAATATAGCTCCTGTCCAAAATAGGATTGATAGGATCCTGGGTGTACTTCAAGCACAAACCAAAACAACAAACAGAAGCTATGAGATGGCTCCCAATTTATTTGTATTCAATCTATATTAAGTGAAACATGAAAAGAACAGGAGAAATACATTACCTATATTCTGTGGGATGCGTAGCATCAGGAGCAGGAAAATGTGTTTGTATTAAGAAATTTGTTTGTAGGTGAAATTTTATGCTTAAAATACAAGAGACACAAGGTTTCCAAGGGTTGGTTGTTGTTTGTGGTTTTGGGGTTTTTTCATCCTCTTTCTCATCTAATAACATGGCACTTTTTGAGACAAATGACCATTTTCTGAAGAAACTACCATCAATGGGCTGCAGTGGTGATTTTTCTTAACATGAGAGCTCCCCACAACACAGTCTGCCACTGGAGTGTCTCTTTCACAATGCCTTCCCAGGGGATTTAGTCTTGCATTAAAAAGCAGAACTTGAGTTAAATTCACCAATTAAGTATGTAATTAGCAAAGGGATTTTCATTTTCCTGGCACTTTGAAAGAATGAAAGGAAAATATTTGCCTCCTAGATTTGGATAAATGTTTCTAGCATTGCTTAAATTTTTCTGAGGGACACAGATATTCAAACATTATGAGAAGAGAGAGCTTTGTGAAAGCAAAGTGATTTTTTTTGCTTGGAATGTCTAGTGTTCTTTTCAGTGGTACAAATATTGATGTGTACCTGAAATGAGTATTTGGTGAAAAGCAAGAACTCATGATCAAAATTCTTAATTCTGGATCTTACTCTTGACTTTAAGTATTTGCTTAAGTTAAACATGCAAGTATGAATTCTGAAGACTTAATGCTGGAAATTAAATTTATGCTTAAATTGAGGCATGTATTTTGATTTGTAATTCATTGGTTCTGGGCTGAAGCACCCAGCTTCATAAGACAGCATTAATTCCTAAATGTGTCTAAACATCTCTTATCTGTCAACAGAATTTCAGACTATCTGCATTCTACTGAAAATAAATAAATAAAAAGACAAAAATGCTACCTGAATGTTCAAATCAGTTGAAAAGAAAACTTTGCTTCTGAGCATATAAGTATGCACTCATGACTTCTGGAGCTTTGTTTCTGTATTGCCCCCTACTTTTGTGTCATTCACCTCCCTTCCTGCAGTCGGGAAAGATTTCTCAGTAGAATGACAAGTAATTGCCATTGTTGATGAGGTGATGTGGTAAGTGATTTATATCGCAGGGTAACAAGATGCACATTTCCCATTTTTGAATCCAGAGCCTAATCAGTTTTCATTGATGGATAAATAAAATCTCTAGGCTACTGAAACTTCACTTAGAAGAGGGCAGTGATACTTCTGGTCTTAGTGTCAACCTAATGATAGCTTTTTTCAGTGACATTATTAGAAAATAGGAAATACATTTTTTAAAATAGGTAATGAAAGGTGTTGTCCTAGGCTCAGGCAACTTTAACATTTGGTTTCACTGTGAGGGAAAACTCGATTGTTTTCTTTTCTTTGTATTGTTGAGGAATGACATGGTCTCAATTATGCTTTATTTACAAAACTCCATTTCCAGAGATCAAAACTACATTCTGAGAGAAATATGGCTTCAATTTTTTGCTTGGATGGAGTGGTTCTATCGGCACACAGAATTTCCTATAAAATATATCCTAGAGAGAATATATAAAAAAAAGTTTAATGTTTTTCTAAGTGCTCCATCTGATTGATGTATTCCCAGCAGAGTGATTTAACTGCTTCATTGCTGGGACTTATATGCTAATTCTGATAGTAGAAATGCTACACATTTGAAAGGCAAAATGGGAAAATTTACAGTGAAGGAGCTGACATTTGGTACTGAAAACCAAAGGAAAAATTCTGTCCCCTCCAGAGCCGTTGCCAATTGGACATTTGACAAAGTCAATTGGATATTTGACAGGAAAACAGTGAGTAATTCTACATTTTACTGTGTATTGGAGTACGTTGTGTTCATTTTGTTCCTGCAGTATTTGACTATTCATTTCCTCTTTATGAAACTGTTTATAACTAATTTGCCTTGAGATTTATATTTTGAGTTGATTAAATCTATTTATTACACACTTTAGGGACTTAATTCAGTCTCCAGATCTGCTGTAATAGCTCCTTATGGAGTTTTGGGAATCCTCAGATAAATTAAATTGTCCTAGCTCTACTGGCTAAAATGAAAATACGATAATTTACAGCTAAAGATCTGTACCCCTTACAATTGTTAACTTTAGCACATGAAGATCAAAATCACTAAGAAAATAGCCATTGCTGTCACAAGTAGATCTGAAATACAAAGCCAGCTGGCATCTGCAGTTGTTTAAGGTTATTCGTTTCACATACATTTGTTTAAGACTTTGGAAAGAACAGATTTGGGGAACATATATACATACCATAAAGCCTGAGAAAGTTATACTAAAGAGCTTAAAGCAATTTGTTAACTATTCAGATTCTTACATGGTGCATTCCTGTCTTCTGTGTCTTCTTTTCCATTAATAATGTAGTTTTAGCTGATAATGTACTTCTTGACAAAGGACCTTAATTTTATTTTCTGTTCCTTTGTTGTTTCTCATTTTCTTAAAACAGAAGAAATTTGAAATGTAAATATGTTAGTTGTTTCTAGTGTATGGAAAACTAGACCAAGTGAGATGAAGTTCATCAAGCATGCAAACATATTCCAGCTTTGAATAAAGTAGAACTTGATTTTATGGCATGTAGATTAAATATTGTTTTTCCACCAAAAGCCGTCTGTAAGATTTTCTTTCTATACTTACCTTTCATCACACCAAGCCACAGTATTCCTGGAGACCCAGAGACAAAATGAAACTGAGGTCTTGAACATGTGGTTAAACGAGGGCTGGTTTTCTTAGAAATGAAAACCTAATTTTTTGGATCATATATATGTAATCTGAAGTAGTAAAGAACAATAATATAGTAATGTTTTTATTTAATATCACAGTGTAAATGGGAAATAGGACATTTTTTGCCTTGTAACAAACTTGTTACAAAAATCACGGCATTAAAAAATTGAATTAAAATTTTACCTATTTACTTTAGGATTTTACTCTTTATCACCATAGTTTCTGATATATTCACAGGGAAGCAGAAGGTACAGCAAATTATTTAGAAAAGCAGTTTTTATGACAGACGTGTTATTATACTTGGAAAGTGTATTTTCTGTTGCAAGTTGTGGTGATATGTCACTACACGGAGCTTTTTGAGACCTTAGGTGCTATGTTATTCATTGCAGCCCTTCAGAGGTAACTGGCCCCCGAGGCAGGTCTCCGTTCTATGTCATAGCACAATGATGTTTTGTAACAAACTGCCTGTGACATAAGCTTTGCTGCCAACCATGTAGCTGATTCAGGCATTACCCTGTTCTGGAGTTTCTTCTGTCCTGCTGGATTTTGTGTAAGCCTGCCAAGGTTTTGACCTGGTAATGGATAACCTCGCATGTTGGCAGGGGCACTGGTGTTGCCTAGTGTGCTGTTGAACTTCTGATGTGCTGCGTTATCTCCTTACTGTCCATGTGCTTTGGCTTTTGTTTAGTATGAAGAAGAATGTGCACCAGGGTCTTACACATGTCCTGCCTTTGTCAGACAAGTGCCTAGGAACCCAGGCTGGGCTGCTGGGAGAAAGACAGCGTCATCTGCCACATGCATGACACAGACCTTGTGAGCTGTGAGAAGGCAATGTGAGGTAAGATGGATGAAGAGGCACTGGATCAAGAGGTATGATGGATAGATTACGGTGGGAAAGGGTGAAATGGAATTACATTCTGAGAGGGGTGAGGAGGAAGAATTTGTAGCTTTATTTCGGAATACAGGACTATTTAAACTATTTTACAGTGAAGATTTCACATGCAGTGAAGATTGATGCAAAATGTTCTTTATCAGAATCCTTTGCTAAAGCAGTGCTGAAGACTGACTTTCACTCAGCACTTTTAAGGCAACTCATTTGTTGAGTTACAATTATTGGAAAATAATCATAATTATCGCAATCATAATAACACCAACAGAAACAAAAATTTAAAATGTTCAAGAAGAATTGAATTCGGAACCCTTTTTGATCATTCCTACTTCCTTTGGCAGAAAGAAAACAGGGAAAAGAATCAACACTGAAAGATAGATACTTTGGTTGTACATTAAATTAATGTAATTTAATGGGTAACCTAACTAAGGACAGTAACTATAATAATGTCTTTGGTGTTTCATAAGAAATGTCAGGGGCTGACCCTTGGCCCTAAAGTCAAATAGCACCAATTCTTTTACCTCACACTGTTTAGTTCTTCCCCTCCAAAGCAGATTAGGCACTTTTTTTTTTTTTTTCTGGACCTTGTATGACATTGTGTGTCCCTAAAGTGCTTTCATTTTCTGTGTGCTTTTTGCATTTGTATTGTCTGAAATAATGAGAGGGTTATATAGCTGTTTATTGGAGCGGCATTTGTTCATAGTGTGAAGCATAGCATGTGTCACAAAACTGGGGTGCAGGGAATAGCTGTTTGAAAGACAAAGCCTTCCTGGGGTAGTGTTGTCAGGACTTTGGAGAGCAGGAGAACTAAATCTAAAGCACAGCTGTTGGAAAAAGAAAACTTTGTAGGAGCACTTCCAAAGAGAGACAATATATTAAGTAAAGTGAAAAGGTTGCTCTTGGGCTCTCTTTTGCTTAGCTGTGTGTGCATACCCAATGAGACAATTTTTTAAGTAAAACAGTGAGTAGGATTCATTTCACCTAATCAAATATGAAATGGCTCTCTAAACCTGTTATATCACTGGAGGAAAACCTCTTGGAATATATAATCCAAATCATCCTAACACACAGAGATAAAATTAGTCAGAAATCATGCCTTAAAATAAGGGTTTCTCTCTGTTGGCTTTCAAATCAGACAGATTTAAAGCTTGGCCTGGGCAATTATGTTGCAAATGCCTAAAACAAGGTTGGATGCACCTTACTACACAAAAGAAATGTATCAGAAGCTTCCCTTCTGTAGCATCAGTTCACCCTGTTGTGTGGATTATTTTTCTTCTGTTATATCTTGGCTTGTTAGTACTTCAAGTAGCACACAGAAAAGTGATTACCAGAGAAAATATTAAATGTTAATTTCCATTTACAGTAGACCACCACTAACTCAAAGAGCACAATTTGAGCATCAGTGGTTGCCTCAGCCCATTGACTTGTTAACTGGTAGGGTCTCCCTGTATTCCAAACAGAGGAGAAAATAAACGAGTAGAAACACCACCCATATAAAAATTATTTAAAATCATCATCTGTGCATCAGTAGCTAAGGGAGAACAGATGAAATTTCTTTGCTTATTCATAGGCTTCCTGCCCATGAAGAGTGTGAAAACAAACACTGTCAGAAAATTATGGAATATGTAATAATGCATGCAGAAAGATGCAGGATTGGCTGTTTCAAACCTGGAGATATTATCTTTTATCTCTGACCATTCTATTAAGATATGGAAGTCCTGTCTTCTTATACTGTTATACTACTGCTGCGATTAAGTTTCGTGTTATTCTGATCCCACAGACATTTATTCCTTGTGATATGCTTCACTTCACAGATGTAAAGTGGTTGGTCTTTTCAGTTAATTCTCTTTAAAGATGAGTCTTAACCCTTTCTTTATCAGTATATTTAAAAATTACATTGACCACAGTTTACCTTTCTACTTTTTCAGCACACATGTTTTAACTAGATGCTTAAACTGTAATTAAAGAAATAATTCTGTGGATCATTTACATACAGATAAAGAAATACTCCATAGTACTTTTCAAGATGAGACATTTCAGATATTTATGATTATATTGTAAGTCAGAATAAGAATGCCTTTTTGCCTTGTTCTGAAACATGAAATACTGGATGCTTATCATGCAGCTTGTGGGATTTTGAACTTATTTGATTTTTTTTTTTCCGTAAAACCATGTTCATTAACACTGACAGTAGCACAATAAAAATATGTATTTCTGAGTGGCTATCTCCTGTAAAAATTTGAGATTAAATAGAACATAAAATCAAAACAAACTGCCCCACATGAATTCCACAGTTTGGAAAGAGAAAAAAAAAGTCTCTGCACATAATTCCTTGCAGATCCCACATTATCATTCACTGAAGTATTCTATTTCCAGAATTTTATAATTTTGTTCACTGTTAATTAATGCAGTATTGACTAAATATTAGTGTACTTTATATATTCTTGGAAGTCATATGGTTAATAGAAGTACTCATCTAGAAATTACTTTCAGTCTTTCACAGTACTCATTAAGACATAAAAAGGCTTAGTTTAAATTAGTTTCAGAGATGTTTTAGCAAAAAGCTACTTAAAATCACTGCAGTTATTAATACAATTTAGATTCTGTGGTGTCATAATATTACATCACTTTATATACATTAAATAAGTTCTATTTATTCAAAGTAACAATGATATGATTACATCATTCATTTTAAGAAGATAAAAAAGATCAGAAATGGCAACTAATTGAAAAAATTATCAAGTCTTTTTTCTCTTGTTCATTTTAGAAGTTTAAGATACTTGGTTAAGCCCTGAACCGGCCTGTGAAAGTCTTACTGAAAACAAAGAAAACGGGGCGTTTGTGTTGTCAAGTTCAAGACTGCATGGTAAGTTTTTTGGTCAGTGAGAAGATAGTCAGTAGTAGACAAATTAACTGATTATGACTTCTCAAGATCAGCGATTCTCCATACAGAGGAAGTGCCTGGCCTGCATAAATGAGCATCCCTCCCTGTTGTAAAACTGGGGTTTTCACCAGCATAAGTCTGAAACCTCATTCTCCAGGAAAAGTAATGATAGCAGTGCATTTACCTTGTCTTTATGTAAACGTACCTTTTCACCCCTGCTCATCAAACCACTGAACAGGTACACAACAGAGATGACCACTACCTAAATGAAGGGCAATCACTGCGGTACATACAGAGGGAGCATATAGAGTCCTCACTGAGGAAGAAGACTGAAGTACCCACATCTGCCCTTAAGGGATCTGCTCCATTTTAGCAGCTACCTACCTGCTCTGATGATCTGCTGCCCTCATGCATAATCCTGAAAACTCCCTGAAATGTTTGCATGGTCATACAGTAAAATTTTTTACTGAAAGTTTTAAGCTTACCATCATAGAATCATAGAACATTTTGGATTGGAAGGGACCCTTAAAGGCCATCTAGTCCAGTCCCACTGCAATGAACAGGGACATCCTCAACTAGATCAGCTTGCTCAGAGCCCTGTCCAACCTGACTTTGAATGTTTTCAGGAATGGGGCATACACCACCTCTCTTGGCAACCTGTTTCATTTTTTTTTCACCACCTTCATTGTAAAAAAAAATTCTTCCTTATATCTAGTCTAAATCTACCCTCTTTTAGCTCAAAAATGTTACCTATTGTCCTATCATAACAGGCCCTGCTAAAATATTTCTCCCCATCTTTCTTATAAGCCCCCTTTAAGTACTGAAAGGCCACAATAAGGTTTCCCCACGGCCTTCTCTTCTCCAGGCTGAACAACCCCAACTCTGTCAGCCTGTCCTCATAGGAGAGGTGATCCAACCCTCTGATCATTTTTGTGTCCCTCCTCTGGACCCTATCCAACAGGTCCGTGTCCTTCTTGTGCTGAGGCCTCGAGAGCTGGACACAGTACTCCAGGTGGGGCTGCAACAGAGCAGAGTAGAGGTGCAGAATCCCCTCCCTCGACCTGCTGGCCATGCTTTTTTTGATACAGCCCAGGATGCAGTTGACTTTCTGGGCAGAAAGTGCACATTGTCTTCTCATGTCCAGCTTTTCATCCACCAGTATCTCCAAGTCCTTCTCCTCAGGGCTGCTCTCAATCCCTTCATCCCCTGGCTTGTATTAATACTGGGGGATTGCCCTGAGCCAGGTGTAGGTCTTCACACTTGGCCTTGTTGAACCTCATGAGGTTCACATGGGCCCACTTCTCTACCCTATCCAGGTTCCCCTGGATGTCATCTGATTCCTCAGGTGTGTCAACCACACCCCTCAGCTTGGTGTCATCTGCAAACTAGCTGAAAGTGCACTCAATCCCACTAAGTGACTGATGAAGATATGAAACAGTACTGGTCCCAATATGGACCCCTGAGGGACAACACATCACCAATCTCCATCTGGACATTGAGCTGTTGACCAATACCCTCTGGATGTGACCATCCAACCAATTCCTCAACCACCAAACAGTCCATCCATCAAATCCATACCTCGCCAATTTAGAGAAAAGGATGTTGTGAGGAACCAAGTCAAAGGCCTTCAGAAGTCCAGATAGATGACATCCGTAGCTCTTCCTTTGTCCACTGATGTCATTACATAGAAGGCTACTAGGTTCGTCAGAAAAGACTTGCCCTTCGTGAAGCCATACTGGCTGTCTTAAATTCCTTCCCTGTCTTCCACGTGCCTTAGGAGAGCTTCTAAGAGGGTCTGTTCCATGATCTTCCCAGGCACAGAGGTGAGGCTGACAGGTCTGTAGTTCCCAGGGTCCTCCTTTTTACCCTTTTTAAAAATAGGTGCAATGTTTCCCTTTTTCAAGTCACTGGGGACTTCACCTGACTGCCGTGACTTTTCAAATATGGAGAGGGGCTTGACAACCACATCAGCCAGTTCACAGAGGGCTCTGTGATTCATCTCATCAGGTCCCACTGACTTGNCCCTATCCAGGTTCCCCTGGATGTCATCTGATTCCTCAGGTGTGTCAACCACACCCCTCAGCTTGGTGTCATCTGCAAACTAGCTGAAAGTGCACTCAATCCCACTAAGTGACTGATGAAGATATGAAACAGTACTGGTCCCAATATGGACCCCTGAGGGACAACACATCACCAATCTCCATCTGGACATTGAGCTGTTGACCAATACCCTCTGGATGTGACCATCCAACCAATTCCTCAACCACCAAACAGTCCATCCATCAAATCCATACCTCGCCAATTTAGAGAAAAGGATGTTGTGAGGAACCAAGTCAAAGGCCTTCAGAAGTCCAGATAGATGACATCCGTAGCTCTTCCTTTGTCCACTGATGTCATTACATAGAAGGCTACTAGGTTCGTCAGAAAAGACTTGCCCTTCGTGAAGCCATACTGGCTGTCTTAAATTCCTTCCCTGTCTTCCACGTGCCTTAGGAGAGCTTCTAAGAGGGTCTGTTCCATGATCTTCCCAGGCACAGAGGTGAGGCTGACAGGTCTGTAGTTCCCAGGGTCCTCCTTTTTACCCTTTTTAAAAATAGGTGCAATGTTTCCCTTTTTCAAGTCACTGGGGACTTCACCTGACTGCCGTGACTTTTCAAATATGGAGAGGGGCTTGACAACCACATCAGCCAGTTCACAGAGGGCTCTGTGATTCATCTCATCAGGTCCCACTGACTTGTGTATGTTCATGTTCCTCACATGGTCACAGACCTCATGTTCTCTTGTGGTGGGAGGGACTTTGTTCCCCCAGTCCCTGCCTTGCAGTCCATCTGCTTGAGAGATGTGGGAAGAGAGGTTGCCAATGAAGACTGAGGTAAAAAAGTTGTTGAGTACCTCAGCCTTCTCCTTGTTCATTGTTACCAGTTTGCCATTCTTGCTTATTGGAGTGGGGTTCACTTTGACCTTCCTCTTCTAGCTGACATACCTGTAGAAACCCTTTTATTGTTTTTTCTGTCCCTTGCCAAGCTGTGTCTTGGCTTTCCTGACTCTGTCCCTACACAACCAGGCAGCATCCCTATACTCTTCCCAGGACACCTGTCCCTGCTTCCACTGCCTGTGCGTTTCCTTCTTGCTCTTTAGTTTGACCAGCAGGTCTTGACTCAGCCATGCTGGTCTCTTGCTTTCCTTGCCTGATTTCTAACACCTGGCAATTGAGAGGTCTTGCACTGTGTGGAAAGTGTCCATAAAGATCTGTCAGCTCTGTTCTGCTCCCTTGCCTCTGAGGGCAATTTCCCAGGGGATCCTAATAACTCCTTGAAGAGTTGGAAGCTTCCAGTCGCATCCAGTATTGCACCTCCTCTGGTAGGGCTTACCTTGCTTACCTTGCTTAAGAAGTTATCTTCGACACATTCCAGGAGTCTCCTGGATTGCGTACAGGTCACCATGCTACTTTTCCAGGATATGTTGTGGTGGTTGAAGTCCCATAGCAGGACAAAAGGCGGTGAGCACAATGCCTCGAGTAGCTGGAGTGGCCTGTAGTAGACACCAACCACAAGGTTCCCTTTGTTGCCTTGGTCTCCAATTCTTACCCATAGGTTTTCAAACTGCTTGTGGCTATTCTTCAGAAACAGTTCTTCACACTCTTAACCATTTCTTGATATATAGAGGGCAGTGTCTCCACCTGTCCTTCCTTGCTTGTCCCTTCTGAATACCCTGTAGCCATTGATAGCTGTGTTCCAGGCATGGGATTTGTCTGACCAAGTTTCACTAATGGCAACTAGGTCATAATGGTTTGACAAATTACAACGTGTTTATTTGCTATTATTGACTTTGTCTCATTAGTGTCACTAAGTACTGACTCAGTGGTTCAGTATTTATAACTCCTTTGCACGGACATCCTTCGAATTTTCAGACATGGCCTTTTCCTTATCGTGCCATTTGACTGTAGTCCCACCTCCAAGAGACTTCAATTACATCTCTCAAGGCATTGACTCTCCTTTGTTTGTAATGCAAAAGACAGAGTTGCTTTCAGCCATCTACGTGAGTTCATCTGGAAATCCTAGTAACAAGGCCTTCAGTGAATGTCAGCTAACACCTCACCCATGCACACAAGTGCTTTGGGAGGGAACACATTTCAGGAACAGAGGTTCCTGCAGCAGATGGTCTGTGTGGAGGTGCTTCTGAATGCACTTTCCCTGACTCATTAAATATCTATGAATATACACTGCCTGTGTAAGAACTGAATGGAAATGTAGGCTCAATCATGTTATTTGAGCATGCTTGGTATTCAGGACTCAACATTCTCTGTCCATTACATCCACTGACAGATGCCTCTAAACTTTGTGCGGATTCTGTATATTTTAGGTTGCTTTATATTAACTAGTCCTAGCGGCTTAGTCATCTGTAGAAACCCATATGTTAATGTAGGGTGGCCTTGTTCACGTTATGGTGGACTGTGAATCTGACTTTCACAGTGCTCATGCTGAGCACTTATGTTGAGTTTAGATGAACTTCTTATGGCTCCAGGTTTGCACTACAGTTTATTATTTAATTTATTTAATAACTCATTTTTATTATTTTATTTATTTAGGATTTATGGTGGGGCAGGAGACTCTCTTTATAATTCAGCTTTGAAGAATCTCAGCCATAACAGGTGACCCGTTTGTTATATTTGTAACTACTTTTTTTATCCTATTGTTTGTAAAATAAACAAGTGGAGATTACCTGATTTTTATGGAGCTATATGATTTAAGCATGTAAGTGTGTAAAACTCTTTGTTTTCTTGCTCTGTATCAATTCCTGAAGCAGCAAATATGTCCTGACAGGAATGGAGAGGATTTTGCAGCAAACTGACAGTCAAAAGATTGGTGACAGGTTTCCTTATTTAAAGTACGTGTGTACCTATGTGTTTAATTATGTTCTTTATAGACTGTTCAATATAATTTGTTAAGTTGATGTGGACACAGTTTAGAACAGAAATTATTCATACTCAGATGATGCAGAAAATCTTTTGTCTGTCTCAAAACACATCAAAATCTGGCTAGTTTACATGAAACTACTTTCAAATTATCTCCTAATGTTAACAATTTCCAGGTCCGCTGGATAGCTGAATGTCCATATTGTTCATAGTCTACACTATGGACAGCAATGAACATGCAGATGAAAAACTTTCTCCTGACCAAAGAAAGGACAATATTTTATATCATGAATATTTTTCATTCCAACTCTTCCCTTTAAAACATAGATATTAGTGAGAATTGATTTTTAAAAAATCGGGCCCTTTTACTGTATTCATACGGAATGAATAGAGGCTACATAAAGGGCTTGGCAAATACCATCATATCACCTCATCAAAGAAATATGTACCACTATTGTCAGGTGTATGCACAGTCTGAGTAGCCTTTGAACTTTTACTCCCCCGAATTTCTTGTCTAGAGAATGAAATTAATTAAAAAGCCAAACATCCGCCATAAGGCAGATGATTTTTTGACTGTGGTGATCCAGTCATTCAAATTCCTGTTTGGATTTCTAAAACTCCTTATAGCTTGTGCCTGAGCACACAATCCTTGCAAATGTTTCACTAAGTACAGAAACCTGCAGTAGTGTTGTTTTGCATGTAGTGTTGTACCAGTGCTCAGACCTTTTAGACCTTCTGCAGAGTGGCTCTGTTCATGCTGGAGA
Source organism: Chionis minor (assembly GCA_013398295.1). NCBI lineage: Eukaryota > Metazoa > Chordata > Aves > Charadriiformes > Chionidae > Chionis > Chionis minor. The sequence continues at coordinate 509,043 of VZSF01002930.1, forward strand.
TTTGCTGTTTTGCAGTGCAACCAGCTCTTCTGAAAATTGTGCTCCACAGGAACCAGGTTCCACAACCTTAGAATGTAATCCGCTTTAAAGGTGAAATTGTAACTGTGTGGGACAGTGCTATTTGATGAACAAATCCTAGTCTCTGAAGCATTACAAGAGGAAAAATAACAGGATATATGCAAGCTCCCCAGCCTCAAAATGAATGTAAAATTCACTGTTTTGATTCATTTCTTCTGTAGCTACAGCTGGAAGTGTTGAGCAAGAAAGTATGTAGAAAAAAGAGGAAAGAAAAGAAGATGAGAGTAAAGAGAGTTGAAAATAAAAGTTTAATAAAAATGAAGGGAGCAATGGTCAAAGTAAGCAGGTAAGAACAACAAAACACACAGGAGTTGTATTGACTGTCTGTAGACCAGTACAGAAGAAAATGAGGCATCCTGGCCTACTTTTGTTATGAAAACATCCTGTTGTGTGAACTGAAGATATAAACAAATAAAGAAGTGAGGAAGGGGCATGGAGACATCTTTGTGGTGCAATGATCCACCTCATACACAAGATTTGTAGTTAATTCTGATATTTAAAGTGTGCTCCTTACAGAAATGTTGTTACACAAATACTTCAAGCTTGTAGGAAGTGTGTAACAAAGACAGTCTCTTCTTCAAAAGCCAAGATGCAGAAGATGGAAGGAGTATATAGAAACAAGAAAAAAAGTGTCATTTGCAAATTGTCAATATAGGAAACCTAGAGTTCACTGCTGGCCCCATCTTTATTCAAATATGAATTGTAGGGTCCTGATTCAGGTTTGTTGTGTTAATTACCTGTGAGACTTTCTCTTACAGCATCTGTTTAGCTAGAGCAACCCATTCTTGTTATCAGTTCTATCAGTGAGACTGAACTACATTAATTTTAGCTCACTGACAAAGCACTCCCCAAAAAAATGTATATTTATAGACAGGTCTGTCGCAAAAACAAGGAGACAAGCAAACAAACTACCAAATATACAGCAACTCTTTATCATAGTGCTCTGCGAGGAAAGTAATTACCACTGCCCACACGTTAGGGCGAATACATTAAGAAAATTCTCAACAATTAAGTGACTTTCTCAGGGGTGAAGATGGTGTAAACTTTATCTGCGCAACACCGAAAAATCAAGAAATTTTGGCTTCCGGTTCCGCTCCCACTTCCAACATGAGATAAATCCAGTGTCTTGTATTCTGTGTAGATAACCACATGAAGAACTATCGTATACCTATTACTGAGAGATATTTAAAAATTCAACACCATTTTTCCAGCAAAATGGCAGAATATCTTCAGTTTCCTTAACCATTTTAATGTGTTCTAGAAACACAAGGGTTAGTCTTCAAAGGTGCAAATAAACTAACTGTAGCCTGAACAGCCCAAGGGATGATATAGGTTCACAGAAAAATAAACTGTGATTTAACAGCCTTGTCTGATCTTGTGTGAAAGAGCTACAGTATTTGGACATGTCTGGGCAAGATGCCGCCTTATAATTATGCATGAGAAACCCACATATTTCAGCTGAATCCATGCAGCACTAATACCTCCTTTTACAATGTTTGGATTTTTCACTGCATTAAAATGTTCATTTCTGGCGGTAAAACAGAGAAATATAAATGTTTTTTTATCATAGACAAGGTAATGGTATGTGCTGAGTTTCAGCTGTTGTAAGTCATAAGGGTTCTCCAAATCAAGGGACAAAGGGGTAAATAAGGCCTTGGAAGATGAAATACCTAGATAAACACAACAGAAAGCTAAGCTGTGTGATCCTGTAATATGCTTAAGTTATATACAGGTTTTGTAACATTGAAAAAGCTATCACTTTCAGGAAGGAAATATATGTGCTTTTTTTTCCCACTTCAGAACTCTGTAGTGCTTGCAGATGGTAACATAAGAAATGGAAATCTAATCATGTTCTGACTTGAGATATTCTGTAATTTTGCTGGGACATATTTTTAAAGTCTAAGATAAACTGTTTATGTCTGCTGGTATTTATATTGACGTATATAATGGAGTTATGCTCATCACTGATTCAAAGCTACCCAAGAGCCAGGGATGGCAGTCTCTCATCATGCAAGATAAGTGACTCATTTGCCAAAGATGTGGGATGAGATTTCATGGGTGAAGCATCAGATGTGAGAAACAGTGTCAGAAAGAGACTGTGCGATGTCTGTAGCTGTGCATTGGTTATACCATGATAAGTAAATATCCAACATACTGAAGAAAGATCAGCAATGTTGTTAATACTTGCTGGAGGTTCATATTACATCTGCAGGTGGAAAATATTCACAAGATAAGAGTTTCCACCAGTATTCCACGGATATTTATACCTGTAAAAAAGAAAAGCAAGAATTTAATTTATAAATCCAAGGGACAGGATGCTTACTTGCAGAGGTGAACAAATATATCAACTACCATTTATTCTAGCATCACCAAATTAGACTGTGTTAGTGAGGAGTTATAAGGATGTTCACACTTGCAGAGCTATACATTGGTGCTCAAACTCATCCATCAATCCTCAGATTAAATACAAATGAGCAAAAGTCAAGAAAAGTTTTGCACTAAAACAAATGCCAGGCCAAGAGGTATACACACAAACTACACCTCATTTCTGTTTTCATTCTTTGTTTGATATAAGTTTATGAAAGCTTGATTTAAATATCAGAACATTAAAATGAAAGCCCTTTGATCTATATTATAGGAGGTCAAACAAGGATTATAACAATGATCCATTCCATCTTTCTAATCCATGATTTTTTAAACACTGTTGTTGAAGGAGTTTGAAAATCTTCAATTTCTTTGAAAGCACCTAAGTCTTAAACATAAATGGAATATTATATGAATACATTTCTTTTAATTTTGTGAATAGTTGACTGGTAAGTGGCCAGGAGCAAAATTAAGTTGTTATTGTACAATCAATAACCACTAAATATAATTATATTTACATATGAATTACATATGGCCATGATATTAAATGGCTGTTAACTGATGCTAAAATTTTATAGTGATTCTCAACATAAGAGGGAATGTACTTCCATAGTTTTACCTCCTTTTCTTTACCTGTTGCTCTTATCAAAAAATCTTTCAAAGATGCTACCATAGCCCAATTTTGCCTAATTCTAGTGCTTTTCCTCTTTCATTTCTCTACCTGTATTCTTAAACCTAAATTTATTTCCCTGTAATTTTTTTTTATACTTCATCTCTTGTGATTCTTCAACTCCTTCCATTTCTCACTATCACCTAACAGCAAAAATACAATACTATGAATTATATCGAGGGTAATCCACAGTGTATCTGGCTCTTTGTCATCACTCTGTGTGTAAAATTAACACATCAACATGATCCCTTCCTGCATTTTTCCCTCATTCTGTATGTTAAATTGCATAGGGAAGCATATGAAAAGTGGGTAATGCATTTCATTCTCTGAGGTACATACAGTTCCAGGGGTGTAAATCAAAATTTATTTTTAATTATATTCACTGGACTGGAAAATAAATTTAAGGGAAAACAAATTTAAGCTGACATATGATATTTGATTCTGCATGTTGTTAGCAGTATGTTTCAGAAACAGCAATAGCCTTTGTGGAAAAAATTATCCTTATTTGGGGATGTATTGATTCATTCAGTAAAAATTGCGCTCACTATTAGGCCAATTTTACCTTTATCCTCTACTGATCTTTCTCTATGCAGTGGTCTCAAATTCTCAGAATTTCCCCTTTTGTTCCTTCATTGCGAAAGTAGACTACGACTGTCTACTTCTTCATTTAGCTACTTTTTTGTTATTATAGTAAAGCAGAAGTGTTAGATTATAAAACTGTGGTATTCACATACTTAGTGGAGAGGTATTGATTCATACTCAATGCTGTAGAGACTGGTAACTGCTACATTAGATATCTATTGAGAAAGTGAGACATCTGTCTGTAATATAATAGGAATAAAAATGTTATGTGTCCTTCAAAATCAATTAAGGAAAGATATATGGTTGAATAGGAGTAAAAAAAATTACTAGCATAACAAATTATAAAAATGCCAAATGAAAATAAAATTACAGTATTATAATATGAAATGTTATTTCTTGTTCAAGGGAACAATTGCTGTGCTTTTATTATGATTTAATATTAAATATAGAATACAGAATATAGAATACTAAAATCCAATATTTATTGAAACACTGTATAACCGCAATGAGGAGAAGTCATCCTAAATACCCTGTGGGGCCTGAGTCTCTGGAACCTTGGAAGAGCACCCAAAGCCACTTGCACCATGAGCAGGAAGATTCCAGCCGAAGCTGCAGCCAAAGTATATCTGGCTTTGGAAGACAATGAAAGATTAAATAGTCAACATTTCTGACAAATAGTCAAAATGTACCATGAGGTATTGTAGAGAGATCTCCAACAAAATTAACATGTAGTTTAAAACTCCAGGTTGTCTGAAAATGTCTACACTGTATGGCAAATCTCTTATCAGTGACAGCTGGGTACCTTCTGAAAAATCTTCAAAGAGGAGGAGTAGGAATTTACTAATTTACTGAAAGCATGGTTTGTTTATCCTGTTAATGGCATAGTCGGATCACATATACAAAATGCAGCCCATGACAATTTAGCCTTGCTAAGCTTCTAATTTACTTGTCAAATTGTGAACGTCACAATTGGTACTGTTTCCCTGTAAACAGTCACAGACGAAGTTCTAGCTGGGAGTTATGTTTTCACAGAACACTAACAACGAAGTACAAGTTAATTACTCTTATCAGCAAAAGCTAATTTGACAAAAAAAAATCATGTCCTGCAGGGTGAAACACAAATATTTCCATGTCATCTTGGAAGAGAGCTCTGGAAAAGTACTTGTCAATAATATTTTCATATTTAAATTAGCAAATCTATTATTTAATTCATTAACTATATATACGTTATGCATGACACCAGAATAAACTGGGGACCCATATTCTATTGATTAAATAGTTTATTTAAGCATATTTAAGACTTAAATGCTACTTATATCTTCCATGAAGTACCTTAAAGTTTTTAAAATAACATATTCCAAGTTTTATTGTAGTATTGTTACATTAAAAAAACCTAAATGTTCTTCATGTCAAAGGTGAATTATTCTTCCCTCACTTGTGATAGAATATTCTGGTGGATCCGGTCTTAGCCTTGTCAACTCCAAACTATTCCCTTTATCTAAAGAAAACTACTAAAAAGAAGACATTTTTATGCAGGCAGTAGTTAAAGTGGTCCTTACAGTGACTTTAGAAGTTAAAGGCTGAAAGTACTATTGTTTGATTAATTATTAATTAATAATTATTAGAGATCTTGAACAGCTGCTATATTAATTCTTTTAATCTTTTCCCCTAAACAGTAGCTTTCCTCTTTATTTTGAACTTAGCTGAGAATACTCTAGGAATTCTTAAGTTTATCTGAGATGACACAAAGTGCTTGGTACTGACTCTAAATTATGTGGTGCTCAAAACAGAAAAACAGTAAATTTTTTTAGAACAATTAAGACATTACAGAGTACCGAAAAACCGTCTGGAGGCACTGTTTTTGTAAGATTTCTAATCCTCATAATTGATCAGAAGAAGTGTAAATTAAAAAAAAAAAATCAGAATTATTCATCAAAACCAAACTTTTCAGTCCTTTGAAGTTTGTCCAACTTCAGTTTTAGCTATTTCCCATTTCTAATGTTGTCTAGAGAACTCAATGTGAGAATAGAATTTCTTGAAGATCAACCATTCCTCTGGTCTAGTTTACATTAGTCCTTACTATGGTTATTCTTAGACATCCCATTTCACCACTGTACCCATACACATATCCACAACAAGAGGAGAATTATATAAACGAGAATGTGATTTATTTTTTTTCAAGAAATATCTATGTGCAGTGCATTAGGTGGCAAAAACATGCAAAAGTAATCTTCATCATTAGCTTTACAGCTATTTGAAAGACAGGAGATAGATAGGTACAAATACTGAGTGGACTGGATTTCTGATCTTTTAGCTTATCTTATAGTTACCATTGCCAATGGCCATACTTTCAAAGCATTTCTAGTCTTTATAAAAAGAAACAATTTTCTCTAAAAATGCACTCATGGAATATTATCTTTTCCATATTTACTTACTAAACTATCTATTGCAAATAATTTATAACAAGTAATAGAACTCTGAGGAAGTTCTGGACAAAATGTTTTGTCCTTAGATTACGCTGATTTTTCAAAAGTAAAAATTTCCATGGGAATCAAAGTGAAATTCAAAGGTATAAAATGTGATTTCTCATGAAAATAAGATCAAATGGGAGGGTAATGCAAGGTAAGGGAAATTGTTTAGAACAAAGGAACATTTCCCACAGTTTTGTAGAACTGAACAAAACTTCTGATCTGATTTTCAGTTATGCTACCTCTTTTGATTTCTGGAAAGAAAGAAAAAAAATCTTCTACTTTTCTAATTAAACACATCTGTGGCAGTTTACCATAGATATTTTTTTCTACATGAAACACATTTTTGGTTGCTATTGCTTTTTTGCTGAGAAAATAAATGCTCAGCATTGTGGTTTTTTCTCAGCTCATAGTAAGGCTGGTGGGGCTACCTGATGCACCAGGAGATAACCCTTGAGCTGGAATAGGGTTTGGCTTGTCACCTGATGCATCCTCCAAGTAAGTTTTATTTAATGTAAGCAATGAGAAAGAAATGATTTTGAGGTCTTGGGCTTGGATGTTATTAATTCAGGACCTCAAGCTGACTCTGACTGATCTTAGGCTTGATGCTTTTCAGGCTTAGGAGAATACTGTTTTAGTCTGAAGAATAAATTTTTAAAAAGGCGCTTTTACTGTAATTACCTTCATCATTTGATCTGAGTACAGTTCTAATGGTCTTTAGTGTCAATCTGAAATTGAGTTAGTTTAGGGGAATAAGATATATTTTTAAAACAAAATCAGAAGTAGTCAGTGGTTTGTCTGAGCCAAAGCAACGTCAAAGGGTCTACTGACAATAATGGAGCTGGCAGTGATGAAAAGTGAAAACTGAATACTCAAAGAAGTTAAAGATGACTAAAGCTGGTACTGATTAATGCCATTAGAAACTTTAAAAATAGCTGGAGGAAGGAACATTTTTTGGTCCTTACTTGTTTGTGCTAACTTACATACCAAAAACTTAACATACCCAACAATTTCAAGCAAGGAGTTATGTGTAAAAACATATCACTTTTTGCTGGGAAAAAAATATATATCCTTTTTCCCTTTGCAAAGCTATTTTTAAATCTTCAGAATTCTATTTCTTTATAAGTAAAAGGGAATGTCTTATTTAAAGATAAGGGGTTTTGTACTTAATTTTAATGTGACAACTCTTAGTGGGCCATCAGAGCTTAGCTTTCGATTCAAAGGAAAAAATTAATAGGTAGTGCACATGTAAAATGGTGAAATATGGGCATCAGTTGATTTGTTTTTCAGTTGCACATTCCTGTTCACCTACTGTGTGTTTACATAACTACCTTAAGTCTCAGTTCATTGCATCACTGTTATTACCAAACACCTTTAAAGTCTGTTTAAGCTAAATACAATATATTTTAAAGAGCCCAGACAGTAAGCAACAGCAGCAGAGGTTGGCATGGCCCCCTACATAGTTCAGCCAACATGTTTGCAGTAACATCATGGAACATGCTTGTTGGAAGATGAAAATGCTCTCATAGAAATGCACATAATTCCATATGAACAAGCCAAATTTATAAGGGAAATAACATTCTCTGAGAAGTTCATATGAAGAAGAAATGCATGGCCCTGAAAAGGAATACCAGTAACATATTAACCCCACACCATTATATTTCCATGCAAAGTGTAATAAGAGTCTGAAAGAAAATGGCTGGCATGGGAAATTCCTACACTGATTGCATAAATATTACAAATTCAGTATGGACTTAACTTCCAATATGATGTCAATGGCAAACTCTAAGCACATACTATGCCTCACTTTAATTTCAAATTCCTATTTAAAGGTTTGTATTAAATATCAAATTTATTTTAATTTTATTTATAGTAATATAAGTCAAACTATATGATGACACTTAAGCAATATTAAAATGAGACAACTGTAAATGAGAGCAGAACTTGAGCATTTGAATTTGAGGGTAGAGGTTCTTTAGAGATTCTGTGATGATTTTTTCTTTATAACCACTTTTAGCTGTACTAGATGAAGATGAAATGACTCTAAACACTTCTATTTTCCTTCGCTATGAAAGTATATCAAGCCTACATTAATTTTCTGATACTATAAATGACTAGGCATCCTGGAGCGTCCCAGTGAGTCAGGCTCCGGCTTTCGACCTTACATATTACAAATATGAGCCCTGTGACCTCGCTACCTAAGGAATTTAATAAGGAATAGGAATGATGATTTATTGAGCAAGCAACACTATATGGGTGAAAACTATTTTGACATGAAGCTGAAGTAGTTTGGAGAATCTTACATAAAATACTAATAAAATAGTACAGGTTGTGACGAATGTTAACAAATGGATTACTGTTATTACAATGCTCATCAAACTGAACAAAAACCTGATTAAAACTTATTGGACACCTTCCATTTACCTTTGATAGCTGCATCATTCCGCTGATATTATTATTTTTCTTCTTGCCGTAGAAAGGTTCTGCCTTAATTGTTGCTGTTGGCATTCACCCTCTTACATGACAACACAGAGAACAGAAAACTGAATGAAAAGTAGAGAGTGTCAAAATCAGGAAGAACTATATATGAAAAGAAAAAAAAAAAAGAATGTAAAGAGGAAAGATTTTATTGGGTGGAAAGTCGAAGATGTCAAGAATGAGGGGGAAAATGGTTGACTCACAGTAACTTTGAAATAGGATTTAATAAAATGGAGAGCCAAAACATAGTGATACATGTTTTCCTAAATGATTTGTAGCTTTTTCTAGTGCACAAATGTTAAGCAGTCTTTTGGGAAATATCTTAGTCACAAGCCAGTCTGGCAGACTCCACTCCTTGAAAACAGACTTTTTTTAACAAATGTAGTTGCCTGAAATTAAGTTTTGAATCGCAAATAAATCTTAAGAAGTGCCAGAAATCCAAAATGTTGTTGAAGTCATTATGAGCTATGCGTATTCAGCAGATTTTTGCTAACTTGTGGGTTTAAGACACTGACTTTAGAGACAAGCCCGAAATATTTGGCGGAAGTATTTTTTATCCTTAACTATACTATAAAACTGGAGAAGATGAGATTTTCTGAGGTTAGTACAAACCTATCATCCCGAGAGAGGTGTATGCATTGTCAAGAGCAAATTGCCAATTGCAGTACTTGCCAGTACACTGTTGAGAGAATTATCAACATCTGGTGCCTCTGAAGATTAGCAGTCAAATTACCTAATCAATTTGACTAGGATAGAATCATTAAAGTAGGATAGGTAATCTGGTGTGCAGATATGTTGCAGGGAAAGGAAGGAGAATATATAACCTCAGGGTAGATTTATTTAATTTAGGGAAATATTCTGGTGCTGATTCCCCCACACAAAGGTAACAATGAGGTGAAGTTTACAGGGCAAACACAGTAGCACTAATACTAGAATACTTTATAAATTAGAGTTATTCGTTTTGTTCATAATGTTTTCTAGTAAATTGAATTGCACAATTTTTCAGCAAATATATTAATTCTGTAATTCTTGGAGAGCAAGGAAGAGCAACAGACGAATTTACTGATTGTTAGGTTGATTGATACATAACAAAGAAAACATCCGTAAGAATTATGAATAAATGTTAGAAGACAGCTTTCCACAAAGAAAAATAATAATAAACAAGTCATATTTAACTTAATAGCAGAAAAGGAAAACAAGTGACTGTATGTAAGTAAACCGGGCAAAAGTGACGTGAACAGGCTGTTGATTTTCTCTTTTTGTCTTTTCACTCTGAATTAGATAGGGTGAATAATGTTGTTCTGTGAATTCGGCAAATAATATGTGATCTGCCCTGTCACTTCAACAACAGACCAAGATGCCTCTGATTTTGCCATGTCTGCCTGGATTTTTCCCTGGACTATCATCAAAGACTTTACCACCTGAAGTTGTGAGGCTGCTTTTATTCTTATTCTAGAATAAACATCTAAAATTGGTCAGGTAAGTTACAACACAGATGTATATGTCCCTCTCCACCAACTGCATGGATTGTAGCATGGAGGAAAGGCATCCAAGAATGCCAACTCCAATCCTGGAGTTCGGAAATATAAAAGCAACTCATTCTTGCACTTTATTTCTTATACTGAGTATGAGTAAATACTCCTCAAGGATAAAGTTTTCTGCTATAAATCACAACCTAAGACAGAAAAATAAGGACATGTCCTCTAAGTCATGAAGACTGTTCTTACAACATTGTTCCAAGTTGGAAGCTTCATACCATCCTTTAGGCTACAGCTTTCTTCTTTTTTTCTTATTATCCCTTTGCTGATGCTAAAAGACATTATCTTTGCGCTTCTTCTGTCAGACATTACAGAGGCTGCTGGTACAGATACACAAAGTGGGAAGCTTTTTAGGTCTTTTTAACACATATTCATGACAGACCCAGCTCAGTTCTGGCCTGCAGAAATCTCTGATTTCCATACATGATTCAGAAAACATCCTGTTGAGCCTTTTGCTCACCAGTAGTTCTAGAAACAGATGTTTATGGAGACAAAGCAATGAAGGACCCTGCTGTCAAGGTTGTGTTTATTTATAGCACTCTGTTTTCTGCTGCAAATATCCTCCATCCTGCCTCTCCTCCGTCCTGGCTACCTTTAACAAGACTAGAATTGGCAGAGTGTCTAAGGCCAAAGGAGATAATTATAACCCTTTCAAGAGTATGATTGTAACAAAATCACAAAATCCCTTAAAACCCATTTTTATTAATTATCAATGAAAATCACATTAGTAAGCAAGCTGTTGTTTTATTGGCAAAAGACCGTTGATTTTATAGCATTCTCATCAGTAAGTGAAGCTATGCATTATACAAAAGTTAGAAAGTTTTGACTGTAATAATTCTATTTAACAATTAAACTGCTTTTCTTGTTGTCATTATTTAAATATTTTGATTTCAGACCTCTCCCAGAATTACGGCATGCTGTGATGTAACTCAGGACTCAGATTATGTATCTCAACTACCCCAAGAAGAATTCAGCAAAGCTAACAACAAAGGACCACAGCTGCAGAAGATGGCCACTATGCTCATCTACTGTCCCACTCCAAAGATTCGATCTTGTTCACTTCCTTTGGTTGGACTGCAGTCCAAGCATTTGTAGGGAGCTATTACCTTAAAGCTTTCCTAGCAGCTTCTGCCTTTGGTTTGGGATCTTTTGTGTTTTGTTTTTCTCTTTTTTTTTTGAGGCGGGGGGGATTGGAACTAGATGATCTTTAAGGTCCCTTCCAACCTAAACCATTCTACGATTCTATGATTCTATCATCCTGGGGTAGATGACATATTTCTATGATTCTAAGATTTTCTTCCAAGTTTAGACCCAGCTGACATCAAACATGAGTAGTAATATATTAATTACGAAATTTTTAAAAAATCTTAATTCTTTAATAAGATTCTTTTTATCTCTATCTATTCATCAAATCATACCAGGATTCAGGTATGAAGGTGAGAAAATGAGAGAGTTGGAAAGTAAGAAACTGAAGCAAGTCTTGATGTTACTGAGAATTAACTCCAATGAAAACTTTTTAATTAGTCTTTTGTTAAGCTTAGTCATGAGAGATGTAGCCAGAATATATACTGGGAACTGAGGCCTAATATTTGAGTTTGAATTAGTTGAATGAATATGGGACAACATTTTTCTGCTCAAATCTTCATTTTCTTCTCGTTCACAAGCTATAATTATTCTACACTATCTAGGTAACTATTTAAACAATTCATATTAGTCTTCAGTCCCTGGGAAAGTTACAGAACGAATCCTCCTAGGGACTGTAAGAAGTCAAATGAAACACCTGACTGGGAAAAGCCAGCATGGATTCACCAAGGGCAAACTGTGTTTTTTTAATATTGTCAAATAACTACATAAAATTTTAGAGGATTTTCCTTCAATACATAAGACTGATGTGATTCCAGTTAGTTACTTTAAGTTGAACTGTTATCAGAGAGAAGCAAATTTGTGATAGATCAGGTAAAAAGCACAATTTTAGCCTGAAATACTAAATTAAATTATTTAATTATATATACACACACACACACAAAAATGTGTGCATGCCTACACATACAAAATACAGTTTTATCCCTGTTTTATGTATACACCATATATGGCATACAAGACATGAAGTTTATACCTTACTACAATCTGTTAAAAGTGAAGAATTTGAAAGTTTGGGGTTTTTTCATAGTTACATACCAGAACCTATAGAATGTGCTTAAAATTGATTTGTGATATGGAGATATGAAATGAGATCCAGATTCTATTTTTAAATCTCTTTTGTTATATGCAGTTCTCTCATGGTCTGTTAATAATTTTTCCTGGGTAAGCAGATTTTTATCTTTGTACCCCATGGTTGCATTTCAGAACAGCCTGACATACACCATAAATTTATCACTGAATTTCTAAAGATGGAGATAAAAACCACTATTCATTTTCCTGTCAAATCAACTTCCAATGGAATTTTGAGGCTTTGTCCTGTGTGAGGTAAAAGAAAAAAAAAAAAGCAGGAAATTAAGAGCAGGCTGGGATTTTTATTATTTTGGAGAAAATGTCTTAAAACAAGACCAATGAGACTATAACCAGAATGAAAAATTAATAAAACATTCTAAATAGAATCCATTTAAATGGCTTATATTCAAGAAAATATATTATATTATTTGAAGAACAGTTTATAGTTAAAACCATATGGAAACTTCCTTTACAGTTCCTTAGGCATTGGCATGATGCATAATTCTTTCCTACAGTGAAAAACATAGAAAGGTGATATGTTATCATCATAAATTCCCGTGTTTGAACTGGTACCAAAAAACATTGTTTTGTCCAAATGTAGTTCTTAGAAGTGTGATAGATAGAAAAATTGATACAAAATCCTACATATCCTCTACTTAAGAAATCAATTCTGAAGAACAACCATGTAAAATTAAAGATATTTTAGCTAAAGACTGAACCATTGTCATCACATTAATACAGCCCAATGGTCTAGATAAGAACAGCCGGATAATCAGCACAATGGATACATATATAAATGACAACAATTAATATTCCAACATGTGTTACCATTCCCATTTCACTATGTGTTCTGTTGTACCATGAAATCATAATGTATAATTGTCAGGCCAGCAGCAATGGTATAAAGTTACAAATTAAAATTAATAATTTCAATTTCAGTTCAAATGCTGACGCTGAGTGAAGACTATTTTTATAAAATTTTACTATTAAAATTGCATTAAAGGAAATAACATGATGGCTTTTCCTAAAAAAATGTTCAGTTGTTTCACATGGCTTTGGGTAAGACCATGGTAGTTTCACTGGCATGTAGCTTTTAATACATTCAGCCTCATAAGTGTCACCTAGGACTCTTATTTTGAATTAATTTAATGGTCTTCTACAGGAAAACGTTGATTCTTTCATATTTAAATGAGTGTAAAACTACAGTTTGCCCCAAGTTCACATTTATTGCAAACTCAAAGTTCATACTCACAAAAGGAGGATGTATAGTTTCGGTTTTAGGTTTTTGGCTTAGCTGAATATTGTGACTTGAATGTTATTCATTTCTACTAGAGTCCAGAATTTAAGCAGCAAGTTAATCTGCTTCTGCTGTGTCAGAGCACTTTACAGCAGCTATTTCTTGCACAAAACATCTCCATTTAGAGAAAATTGCTTGGAGATTACTGGTGTTCAAAAATAGTGCTTCAATCTTTCAAGACTTTTTAAAACCCTTTTGACTCCTCTCAACATATGCAAAAAATGACAGAGAGCTTGCTAGCTAGGCAAACATACAGACATACAGATTTTTTAAGAAATCAACCTGTCTAAGGTTGGGAGAAGATCATAAAATGGAGCACAGCTTGTTAGATTAATTCACTGATTTTTAAATTAAAATTAATGATAATAGTTTTGAAGTTGGTAACATGATGATACAATATTTGGTAGCTACTTGGATGCAACCTGGGGCAGAGGCTTTAACGACAGCAAGCTTTCTCACAAAAGTCAAATAGACTTTCACTGACTGTTAATAACACCACTCTAAAGGAAGCTACTAGTAGCTCAATATGAAGTTGCTCAATATGTACAGTACATACATGTATCAGGAAAATTTATTTCACTACTCTTAAAATTATATTTTTCTTGCTGCAATGTGTTTCAAGTATAACTGAATTAATGCATTCCTTCTTAGAAAACTATATACTGAATATCTGGTAGAAGGTATAAATTTTTTTTACAAGTGTCACTTGAGATACCAAAGTGCCCAAAAAACAAATAGCATTTCCATACTCAGCACCATAGCACTCAACCTCAAGTTAAAAAACTTAACTGTCATACACGTACATGCCACAATAACTAGCAGAAATGAATTGTCTTTTTCATCTATAATTTCAGGTAACCTGTACAATTTTTACATCCACTTGCCATAGTATTCTAGTGTGATTATGAAACTATCAACAAATTTCAAAAGTATCTTTGACGGCTGAAGATTGACTTAATGCAATTTCTGCACTATATCCTGCATTGTGCAGTAAGTGGCAAAATAGTAGAGCTGATTTTATATCCACAGTAAACAAAAATGCCAATATTAGCTGACTTTGGTGAAAAAAAAAAATCATTATTCTAACTTCTATTTCTGTCTCCATGATGTCCTCATAGTCACTGAATTTTCTGTAAACCTGTCATTGTATGAGCCACAAGTCCAACTTGCAAGTGGGAAGAATGAGAAAAGCCCAGGAAGCCAATTTGAAAAATCGTTGTTCTATAAACTATACATACAAGGATTCCTGAACTTGCTTTACACTTGCTATGCTTCTTGATATCACATCTCTTTAATTTAAAAGTAGATTTGACCACTATCTGTTACAGTGGTACAGGAACCAGTTCTGTGTGGCCGGGCTACTGTCCCATGGGCATGTGCAATGCCTCTTGCAAGAATTCTGCTTGCATTGCAGTGCGGGACTTTATGGCAGAGTTTCTGGCATGGATATTTATGCATAGTTGACAGCTACATAATGTGCTTAGCTCTGAGTGAATAACTGATTCTGTAGGCAAAGTGAAAAACTAGAAAATAGTCTTGTTTTGGATCATACTGAAACAAATGACCCTCCTTTTTAGTGCTGAACCAAACCACTGCAAATATTTTAGTTTATATCAAATTAGCATCCAGTTATTTTCTTGAATTCTTTTTTCTGGTGGTGGTGTTTTCATTTCTGTTCTCTTTGCTTTGCACCCTAAGAAGACAAAAGTTTTCTTATGGGCAATACAGTAAGGAAGACAGATTTGCAGTGTGGTTGGGCCCACTGTCCACCTCTTCTGTTCTGCAACCAACCCTGTCCATTCCCAAGTCCCCATAACACCTCCACTGAGCAAGAGTTGGCAGTCGTGTCATCAGTGGGGACCTCTGCATATGCTGATGGGTCAGTTAATCAGTACTGACTGCTCATGTGATGCGGGCTCAGCTCAGCCCACTTCTCCCCCCACTTCTACTTCAGTCTCAACACTATCAGTCACTTTTCCTTTTTTCTCCTCTATCAAGCATTTCTTTTTCTTAATCTCTAGAAACTGTTATGCTTGAGACATGAACCCAATGTTAAATTTGATTGAAATCTCTCTGCGGGTACAAAAGGCCCGCATGGACTAAAAAAGGGATTATTTTATAGCCACTTTAAGTAAATTCATTGTCACTCTGTCATTTTGAAATGAAAGGATAATATTTTTTTTTCCAAATGTCAGGATGAATATTTTGTTTAAGCACACCTTTTTCAACTGAAATATTCACTGATTGCCTGATCGATTCAGCAGTTACTTTTAAAGCAAAATCTGGATATTGATTGAATCTGATTTTTTAGGTTTAACTCTCTATCTTTTCAACATCCAGTCTGTCGTACAGAGCTTTTGATCTGAACATCTTGAAACAAGTCTACAAGTACAATAAGCATACACAGCAGAATCTTTTACAGTAGTATTTCATGCCAGTTGAAAAGAAGTCCAAGGAAAAATAATATAACTGATTGTTTGGTATAAAAAATTTGATGGCTCTTTAGAAGCAGAGGCAAATCCACAATCTTTAGGTAAATAGGCTTGAGGGGAATAATTGAAATCTTTCCTCACTCCCAACATTTAAACCTTATGCAACTCATTTCCACCAGTGACTATTTAATACATGCAGTGTGATGCTTTAAATACATGAAATGAAAGAAGCGGAATGTATTAAGGTGCAGGTCCTGTGCAGAAGCAGAACCAGAGCTTGAGCCACCATAGGACTCTGCTTTTACGGCAGTCAGGGTTAGTGAATTGAACGGCTGCTCTAATCAGACTGACTCATCTATGATCGTGCCACTTGTGACAGCGCTGGGGTGGCTTATCAGTTTCCTTCTTCATGGCAGTGTACTTCTCCTTGTCCTATGAGTGGATGGGATGTGTCTCCCTACTATCAAGCTCTGTTTCTCCAACACAGTGTTTGGCAGAAGGGGCTGTTAATCTTAAATTCACTAGGAAGCTACAGAAGGAAGAGAGAGAAATCTGTCAAGCTCTTGTACTGCTGGCAGAAACCAACATGGTGGCTTACTTCAGTGTTATTGTTGATGCACTGGCTGCCTTTAATTCTTTAGCAAAGCCTACAGATTAACAGGCCTAACCTATAGAAGGGAAGGGGACCCTCACAGTGGTGAATAACAGGTATCCTTCACTGGGAGGGTTAGATGAATGAGAAAAATCTATGGATTCCTTCATAGAAAAAAAGCAGAGGCATTAAAACACCTAGCATTTGTCTTTTATGTTGTATATTAGGCAGACCACCTGAGGAAAGCTAAAAATGGGATGTATGAGGATTCACAAATGTCTCCATTGTAAATTTTATAAATTATACAGCTAAAGTTCATTTAGTCAGCTCTCTCTTTTCACCCTATTCCTCTTAATTGGAGAACAATAGTCCCAGGATAGACAGCCACCTTCCCTGTATGCACACTGTTTGGCTGCTGTGAATGGCTGGACAGCCTTAGGCATACAAGACGCTCACTAACTAACACTTTCTGACTGCAGATCTCCCCCGTGTTCTCCACTGAATACCTTTTTCTCTTGCTCCTGAGCAAAATATTGTGTACATTGAAATTCCCACTTGCAGAAGGGCTCTGAGTGCACAGCTGCTCTCTGCTTCCTTGAACTTCTTTGTAACCTCGATTCATAAGAACCTCAGAATCACCAGGGTTGGAAGAGACCTTTTAGATCACCGAGTCCAACCATAAACCTAGCACTGCCAAAACCCACCACTAAACCATGTCCCTCAGCACCTTAACAACAACATCATGCTTACGAGATATTGTTGTAGGAAACACTGAGGATATACAGCACTTAGAAGTTCCTAGTAGCTTGTGGTGAGTGCCAGATGTATGTTTACCTTTCAGTTTACCTTCATGTATCATGAAGTCCTTCTTGCAAAAGGAGAATCATACAGATAGTTATTGCAAAAATGAAAATAAAAAGAATTGCATATGTAGGAAAGACAATAAAATTTACCATTCAAATTTAATCTAATATGACATCTGTTAAATATCATGCTTACGTTTTGTTAGTCTGAGACAGGATTTTTCGAAATCAGTTTTCCGTGAAATCTTATTTATTAGTTTCTACTATTACATCCTCAAAGACTGGATTTTTTTTGTTGCTGATGTGACTTTTGCTTATTTTTAAATGGTAAAAACTGTGTTAGCTAAAGGTTAACTATGATGAACATCACCAGAAAGGATTTAATTGTTTAGAATGCAAAATGTCTGTGTATCCTGCTTCAACACTATTGTAACAATGTTTCTCTAATTCCAAATATTTAGAGCAACTTCTTTATGTGATGGTAACTCATCAGTAGCTCACATTAATGATGTGTGGCTAAATTAAATCTCTCAAAAGCTGAGATCCATAAGACTAGACACGGAAATATTTCTCCCAAAACTCATTTGTTCTTCACAATATTTGAAATAGTGGCAAAGCTTTTCATCAGCATGTGCAATGGCAACATCTTCAACAAGATCACTTGCTGATTTTGTGCAGATTTCAAAATATGTTTACTATACTTTTAAAAAAAACTTCAGGGCTGAATGGGAGGAAGGGAAGTGAATGCTCTCAGAAAACATCTGTTCTTTGTTGCTCCTAAAAAATTCAAATCTTGGCGTATTTTCATTCAAAATAAATTTTGAAAAATTATGGACAACTATTATGTAAAAACTGATGGAAATCTTGTTTTACTAAAAGGTAATCATAGTCTCCTTAAACTTAAGTGTTTGTTGTACTAGCTAAAAAGCAACATAATTTGTAATAAATTAGACAAAAGGATAAATCACAAAATCAAACCAATGTTGTGTTTGGCACAAAGGTTGTCCCTCTCCTCACAAACCCATCTACCACAGAAAACCAAACTAAAAAACCTGTGCAATCTTTTCACCTTCCTACTTTGGCCTTGGGGGTTAGCATACAACTGAGGATATCTGAATGATGCTAGCTGCCATAAAGTATGAGAGAAACCCATGCAAATAGATACAGTAAGGTCATGACTCACACATGGGGCACATATACCTCACAAAAATGACTGATTTCCCAACTGATGTTTCTTTGGGACACTCAATTGAAACCAGATTCGTGGCTTTTTACCAAAGCTGTAGAACCAAAATAGTTGGCAAATTCAATCAGAAAGTTAGGAACAAATGTTTCAGGGCAGAGGAATCTCTACTAGTTTTAACTTTTTTGGTGTCAAAAGAGGGGGAAAAAACCTCCATCAGTCTTAGAAAACATCTGGAAAAAAGATTCTCTCCCCATCTTCTTACAACAGTCTCTTGTTGTTGGTTACCATTTCTAAAGTAGTAACTGATGGTCAGAGCTTTGTCGATAAGTTTTATGATGCTGAGAAAATTAGTGTCACAATATCACAGAATCACAGAATCACTTAGGTTGGAAGAGACCTTTGAGATCATCAAGTCCAACCATAAACCTAACACTGCCAAAACCACCACTAAACCATATCCTTAAGCACCACGTTTACCTGTCTTTTAAATACCTCCAGGGATGGTGATTCCATCACTTCCCTGGGCAGCCTGTTCCAATGTTTGATAACTTCATCTGCTTGTGCCCTCAGGACCTGAGGACGGGTTTCATCACATCCCACGGACTTGTGTACCTTCAGGTTCCTCAGATGGTCTTGAACCTGATCTTCTCCTACAGTGGGCGGTTTTTCATTCTCCCAGTCGCTGTCTTTGCCTTTTGCAACTTGGGCAGTGTGGCCTTTACTGGTGAAAATTGAGACAAAAAAGTCATAGAGTACTTCAGCCTTTTCCATATCCCATGTGACCAGGTCTCCCATTTCCTTAGAGAGGGGCCAAATTTTCCCTGGTCTTCCTTTTATCACTGACATACTTACAGAATTTTTTCTTGTTGCCTTTGATATCCCTGGCCAGATTTAACTCTGTCTGGGCTCTATCTTGCCTAACTTGGTCCCTGGCTGCTCGGACAGTTCCTCTGTATTCCTCTCAGGCTACCTGTCCTTGCTTCTGCCCTCTGTAGGCCTTCTTTTTGCTTCTGAGTGTGTCCCAGAGCTCCTTGTTCATCCATGCAGGCCTCCTGGCTTTTTTGCCTGACTTCTTTGTTGGGGTACTTCGCTCCTGAGCTTGGAGGAGGTGGTCTTTGAATACCAATCAGCTTCCTTGTGCCCCTGCCCGGTGCTTTATCCTACGGTACTCCACTAACGAGATGCCCGAAGAGGCCAAAGTCTCCTCTCCTGAAGTCCAAGGTAGTGAGCTTGCTGTGCTTCCTCCTTGCTGCCCTAAGGATCTTGAACTCTGCCATTTCATGATTGCTGCAGCCAAGGCTACGCTTGAGCTGACATTCCCCACCAGCCCCTCCTTGTTGGTAAGGTCAAGGTCCAGAATAGCTCCTCCCCTCATTGGTTCCTCTACCACTTGGAGAAGGAAGCTGTCATGAATGCATCCCAAGAACTTCCTGGATTGCTTGTGCCCTGCTGTGCTGTTACTCCAACAGATATCAGAGCGGTTGAAGACCCCCATGAGGACCAGGACCTGTGAATGTGAGGCTGCTCCTGTCTGTCTATAGAAGCCCTCATCCGCTGCTTCATCCTGGTCAGGTGACCCCCTCCTCATCTCCCCTGCCTGTCCTTTCTAAAGAGCCTGTATCCTTCTATTTCAGCCCTTGAGTCATAGAAGCTGTTTCACCACGCTTCTGTGATGCTAATAAGGTCATAACCCTGGAGGCTGTGACAGGGTTATGACAGGGCTAACACATGTCTCTAACTCCTTTTGTTATTTATGTTTGCATAGAAATAGCCAGAAAGACAAGACGATAATATTGCTGTGTATTAACTGAACCCAGAATTTGAAAAAAGTTGTGGGTTTTTGTTTTGTTTTATTTTTCTGATAAGTTATGTAAAACTAAAAATATCCTTTATAGACTGACACAACACACTGGAATTCAACGTCTCATCTATCAGTATACTGATTTTGGGTTTATTCATCTTTTTTTTTTTTTTCCAATACCTCTAAGCCTAATGGTGTTTTACATTGAAAAAAGTGTGGAAATGTGTATCTTTTTGTCTTAACATTCTAAGTCTTTAGAGAGTAATTAATATTTAAATATAGGGAGAAAAAGAGGAAAAAAATATATTCTCTTATTTTGGAGCCCGATACAGCCAAATCAAAGGGATTAGCTATGAATGCAAATCAAGCACACATTTTAATACTATCCTTGATGGTCAGTAAGCTATCTTGTAACAAGTTCTTCTTAAAGTTATAAGGGGCATTTTACTCAGCATCTACATCTACAGCTGTAAATCCGAAGTAGCAGATCAACAGAGAATTCCAGAAATGGCCACATTCCACCTGATGTCTCTCAAAAAGCCAAAAAACTTAAAATTCCAAATGAAACATATATGACCTTAATCCAGACATTAATTCTTCTGAATACACCAGAAATTTCTGGACTAAAGTCTACACTTTCCCCTAATTTATGTCTGTCTCAGTCAGGAATTTTGGATCAAGTTTACTCTTAAGTCCCTTGCAAACTGGAGATGATTAAAACATCAGTTGTAAATATCAAAATTAATGTGTGTGTATATATAATTAAATCTTTTTTCTTTCTTGAAAAATAAACTAATATCCATTAAGTAAAGTTATTTTTTCCAGTTCCCAATGATCAGAAATGTACCGGGTAGTTAGGCCTTGGAGTTCCTTGTAGATATATTTGGCAGTGTCCTCAGAAATTCCTTAGAATCTCTATTGAGAGAAGGATCCACATATGTATCAAATGCCAGTATAATTAGTCTGGGAAAAACATGCACACTTGAGTGACTGGTTCTTACATGGGGCTATATTAATCTGTGGGGATGTATTTAAGAATAAAACTATAAAATAGCTTAAGAGAACATTTTAATTACATTTTTAATTAATATTGAGTGGTAGTATATATACTTTTTTCCCAAAGCAGAACAAAAAATTCTTTAGTGTATTTTCATTTACCAAGGACCTCGCAGCCTTTGATATGAGCTGAGTTTAAACCACAGATTCTTTTGTTGCTGACCTTTTTTTTTTGCCTTAGAAGACAAAATAAAGCATTTTTTTAGCATGATTCTGGTATCACAAAAGATATTCATAGACTACCTGATAAGCAGTATGTCCCCATATACTGAACTGAAATAACCTCAATTTTTTTTAATTACTTTTGGGACAATAACGATTATAAATAGGTTTTGGAGAAGTCTTCAGTATCTGTACACCTTTTGTTGTGGGCTATTTCTGTCATCCTGAATGGATGCATGTGTGTGAAGGTAGACAGAGTCACTAAGATCAATAAGGAAAAGGAAGGATATTCCTTTTCTGGGGACACTATGCACAGAGAAGAACTTGGAAGGATGTTTCTGGAGCTCCTACCTGAGTTCCTTACACTACCCACTCTGCCAAAATCGGTTTTCTTCTGTTTGCTTTCTGTTTGGCACCCACACTAGCACTGGCTGAACACCTCTTCATTGGAAGGGAAAGATGAAAAAAATTCTCTTGTTTGGGAGACCATGTGGTTTTGCAGTTATGGTGGTCCTTGGAGAGATGGAAATGTAATCCTCCTGAGTGGGACTGCAGCCTAGAACTGTGCCTTCCCCACCTCCTGAGTGGGTATTCTAGCCCTTTGACTCATACTGAAAAACTACTAGTGCCACACCTTGCTTTTCAGCCTTCTTTGAGTAGAGTCACAACACAGAAGTATTCATCACACTAACCCATATGGTTAGTGTGGAAAAACAGACATGCTGGACTGCGGTCTAAATTTCAAGCTGCTCCTAAGTCCTCTCTCAGGTAGGCCATCAGTGTACTGGCTGTCATTTGCCATGTCCTCTATACATAAGACTGAATAATAATTCCTACCATGATGATGTTTTATATATCTGAAACTATTATTTTTGGATCTAAAATTTTCCTGGACTGAGCTACAGGAAACAGAAAGTTCTATCTGATGTTTTGAGTAAAGACAATTCAGCTGAAAGGAGTGCAAAAAGTATGACTGATAAATTATGGAAGTGTTCTTGTAACTTGGAATTACACATGAGCAAGGAAAGTGCTCTCAGGGAGATATATTCAAATTATGACTTAGTGGATATCAAATGCAGGGTATGGTTAGTGTATGCCACACTGTTTTTTTAACTTAGCACCTGAAGAGTTCCAATAAACAAGGCTGCATTGGGCATCCATGACTAATGTATTTGTCTAACGAAAAGAATTGCCAGTGGTACACGTGAGTTGTCTGCAATACTCCAATCTCATTCCTTGCAACTGTTCTTAAATGTTCAAAGCTGTGAATTCTCACACAGTTTTATGGTCATAAGAGAAGGTTTGCCACTTGCCCTTCTGCAAATGGTCCTGATCCAAAGCAGATCACACTCTGGGATTCCAAGGTTGGGATACATCTGATCTAATTTCATATATCGGCAATGAGATTTATATGACTTATTAGGATGAGGTAAATCTCACCCCAGAAAGGCTTCTTTCATTCTTTTGACTATAAAGGATGTCTAATATAAATTGTTTCAACAACAAATGTTTACTTAGGAAAGATGAATTTCATTGCTACCAACTTCAGTACCTTTGCATCAAGGACAAATATCCACGACAAATATCCTTGGTTTTTTTCTGCAAAGCAATGGAAAATATTATATACAATAAAAATTAGTTTGATGTGGGTGTAATATAAGCCATGAGTAGACAGAAAGGAACCTTTTCATCAGAATGATAACATGCTTGTAGGGTCAGATTCTCTTCTTATTCTTACTAGTATAAAGTGGAAGTAATCTTGCAAAAGTCAATAAAGGAAAACTGCTGTAAAATATGCATAGCAAAATGACAAATCAGGTCTGTTGTAATTCTGAGGTGCATAATAAATATATTTCAGGTCAAATTGCCTGTTAAGATAAATACCTTGGTTTTAATGCAGTATTTTATTTAGAAAATGAAAACTAATCCAAGACATTTCCATTTAAATCAGGCATTATGTCTCTGGAGTCAAAAGTCTATGTTTTCTCAAATGTTCTGCTTTCTGCAGTCTATTGATACAATCTTATATGCTTGCTATATAAAGAAATAAAAATTTTTTTCAGTTATGTATCAGTGTAATTTAAAGTTACATTTTGTACGCCCTTTTCCCTCAGATCTTCAAAGGTTTCAGTGTTTAATTAGTATTGTTCTCATTGTCTTTGAGGGTCTGGAATTTGGTGGATATTCAGGCGGATATTCAGATTTGCCCACAGTTTCTTTCAATCACCAAACTCACTAGTCAATTAAAAGATAAGTCAGTATAGGTATTTTTTAATTATACAGATAAGTAACTTTCTCCTCTTCTCAGACTCATGCAAACCAAAGGGAGTTCCATTTTAGTGTTGTAAAACCTGATTAAGTGAAAGGAAAATGAGATGTAAGTGTCTCCTTTCCTGGGTTTCCTCCAAACTTAGCTGCTTCGATTCTTACAATTACATTAAAAATACAGTTAAAATGAAATATAAACCAAAAAACTGTATTTAATAGTTTTCACTTCACTTTCACGAAAAAAAAAAATTGAGAAAATGGAAAGTCTAGTCAGGAGGATCAGAAAAGTCGTCTCTCAGTTGTACGAAATTTTAGAAAATCTAGTGAAATTAGGAAATTAGTAAAATTTAGCCGTTGCATGGATGGTCCAGAGCCAGAAATAGTTTAGAATAAATAACAATAAATACTAACTTCTGTATGTAAATGTTATATTATGAAAATAAATTTTCTATTTCAAAATACTCTTAAGCTTAACAAAAAGCTTAGCTACACAGATGTCTTCCAAGTGAAGAAGACAATACAGGGTGTGTCAGCAAAGAAGGATGGAGAAGAACATACATCTGCAAACCACAGGCGCCGCAGTTCACCCAGCCATGAGTAGATTTACCCAGCTGGCAGAAAGCAAAGTTCAAATCAAGACCAAAACTGCCAAACAAAATTATTCTGGTTCAAATAGATAGTTCCAGACCTGAAGCTGTCCCCAAACTGTTCCCAGATGTCCTAACCCTAGTCAAAGATTTCATTGTGGACCCATGCTGTGAGCCTTCTCAGGCTTGTTTATTCAGGATTCCAGCAGGGGAGATGAATTCCAGCAGCCTGGAAGAATGTCTGGAGAGGCAGATGAGGCACTGAGCTGCTCCAGGACTATCCAGTTTAGATTTCGTTGGAACGAAGGCAAGTTTTAGGGAAAGATAATAATACATAGGCATGTGTTCACACAGAGTATGGTTCCAAAAGCATTTAAATTACATTATTCCTGTGCATTTAATTTACAGTATTCTTGTAAGGAGACAGCTAATGGCTGAGTTATTAAATACTTCTCTGGTATTTATGCAGTGAAAATACACCACACATAAGACAAGAATGTATGTTACAGCACCGATATTAATAACTGTCCGTACCTTTATCACAGACAACCCGAAGCATGACTGTTCTTTCTCAGTGAGAACTAGTCACTAAATCAGTGTATCATTGCCTTCAAATCAAAGAATCACAGGATCACAGAAGGCTAGGGGTTGGAAGGGACCTTCGGAGATCATTTTGTCCAACCCCTCTGCCAGAGCAGGTTCACCTACAGCAGGTTGGACAGCAACACATCCAGGCAGGGTTTGACTATCTCCAGAGAAGGACACTCCACCACCTCTCTGGGCAGCCTGTTACAGTGCTCTGTCACCCTCAAAGTAAAGAGGTTTTCCTCATGTTGAGATGGAATTTCCTGTGTTCCAGTTTGGAACCTTTGCTCCTTGTCCTGTCACTGAGCACCACTGAAAAGAGTCTGGCTCCATCTTCTTGACACCCACCTTTTAGATATTTATAAACATTGATGAGATCCCTCTCAGTCTTTTCTTCTCCAGGCTAAAAAGGGCCAGGTTTTTTAGCCTTTCCTCCTAAGAGAGATGCTCTATTCCCTTGATCATTTTTTTAGCCCGCTGCTGGACTCTGCTTAGTAGTTCCCTGTTCTTCTTGGACTGGAGATCCCAGAACTGGACACTGTGCTCCAGATGTGCTCCAGGTGTGCTCCCCTCAACAGGGCAGAGTAGAGAGGGAGGATAGCTTCTCTCAACCTGCTGGCCATGCTCTTTTTAATGCACCCCAGGAAACCATTGGCCTTCTCAGCCACAAGGGCACATTGCTGCTTTGTGGTCAACTTCTTGTCCACCAGGGCTCCCAGGTCCGTCTCTGCAGAGCTGCTTTCCATCAGGTCGTCCTCTAACCTGTACCAGTGTATGGGATTATTCCTCCCTAGCTTCAGAACCCTACACTTGCCCTTGTTGAACTTCATTAACTTCCTCTCCATGCAACTCTCTAGGCTGTCCAGGTCTTGCTGTATGGCAGCCCAGCCTTCTGGTGTGTCAGCCACCCCTGCAAGTTTTGTATCATCAGAAAACACGCTGATGGTACACTCTGTACCCTCATCCAGGTGGTTGATGAATATATCGAACAAGACTGGACCAAATACTGACCCCTGGGGAGACTGATAGTTACAATGCCTCCAACTAGACTCTGCGCCACTGATCACAGCCGTCTGAGCTCTGCCATTCAACCAGTTCTCAATCCACTTCACTGTTCACTCAGCTAACCCACACTCCCTAAGCTTACCTATGAGGATGTTATGTGAGGCAGTGTCAAAAGCCTTGCTGAAGTCAAGGTAGACAATGTCCACTGTGGTCCCCTCATCCACTCAGCCAGTCATGCCATCATAGAAGGCTATCAGATTGGTAAAACATGATTTCCCCTTGGTGAATCCATGTTGACTATTCCCAGTAACCTTCTCTTCCTCTACATGCTTAGAGATGACATCCAGGATGAGCTGTTCCATCACCTTTCCAGAGATGGAAGTGAGGTTGACTGACATGTAGTTTCCCGGGTTCTCCTTCTTGCCCTTTTTGAAGACTGGCATGATATTAGCTTTCCTCCAGTCCTTAGGCACCTCTCCTGTTCTCCATAACCTTTCAAAGATGATGGAGACTGGTATTGCAATAACATCTGCCAGCTCCCTCAGCAGTAGTGGGTGTATCCTATCAGGGCTCATGGATCTGTGGGTGTCAAGCTTGCCTAAACAATCTTTAACCCAATCCTTCTTGATCAAGGGAGCATCTCCCTTACTCCAGGCTCTCTCTTTTACCCCCAGGGTCTGGGATTCCTGAGGGTCAGCCTTAGCGGTAAAGACTGAAGCAAAGGCAGCATTCAGTAACTCTGCTTTCTCTGCATCCTCCATCACCAAGGCGCCTACCTCATTCAGCAGCGTGCCCACATTTTCCCTAGTTTTCCTTTTTCTACTTATGTACTTGAAGAAGCCCTTCTTCCTGTCCTTGACATACCTTGCCAGGTTTAATTCCAAGTTTCCTTAGCCTTCCTTGTTGCATCCCTGCATACTCTGACAATGCTCCTATACTTCTCCCAATTGGCCAGTCCCTTTTTCCACATTCTGTAAACTTCCTTCTTCCATCTGAGCTTTTCCAGAAGCTCCTTGCTCATCCATGCAGGTTTCCTTCCTCCTTTGACTAATTTATTGCTCCTAAGGATGCACAGATCTTGAGCTTGGAGGAAGTAGTGCTTATATATTAACCAGCTCTCTTGCACCCCACTTCCTTCTCGAGCCTTAGCCCATGGGATTTCCCCAAGCAGGTCTCTGAAGAGGCCAAAGTTAGCTCTGCTGAACTCAGGGTTGTAATTCTACTTTTTGCCCTGCTTCTTCCATGCAGGACCCTGAACTCTACCATCTCGTGGTCACTGCATCCAAGGCTACCCCCAGCCTTCACATCCCCAACTAGTCCTCCTTTTTTTGTGAGCGAAAGGTCCAGCACCACACCTCTTCTTGTGGATTCCTCCACCACCTGTGTCAAGAAGTTATCATCAACGCTCTACAGAAATCTCTGGGACTGAGTGTGCCTAGCTGTGTCATCTCTCCAGCAAATGCCAGGGTGGCTGAAATACCTCCATGAAAACCAGGCTATTTCCAGCCACCAAATAAAGAAGTGCACTTTTTTTGAGGCAGTCCTCCTACAATTGCTTGATGATGATCATATTGAAATATTAAGATTTCTGAAGTGCAAATAAATTCTGTCTAAAATTTTATTGTAGTAAACCGATATTTTCAAGTGGATCTGAGCTATTAATACAGGTAAAGACAGATCTGTCACAGAAATGAAAGGATCTAAACCTTAATTTGTGGTTTTAAATTGATATATATCTCTATATATATCTATATATCTCTCAGAAAATGTCTTTATTAAGTATTTCTACAATATCCGTCACAGTTGCTGTTCTGGGTGACCATCTGGAACAATGGTTACTGTTATTGGGAGTTATCTTCTGAATGTGCCCTCTTTCACCAGAGTGCAAGGAAAACACACAAAACCAAGCTAATGACTAATCTATAGAAAGATCTGCAGAATTTCAGTGGTACCCAAACTTATGTTTCCTCAAAAATATTAAGACTGAATTGCAGTCAAGAATGCTGGTTTTGCCTTTTATTTTCTCTGTGAACTTCTGTCCAAATAAAGTGTTTTCTCAAAAAAAAGCAGATCTCAAGGTTTTTAGGAGGAGTTAGAAAGACATGCTAAAAAAAGTTGAGTATCTGACTATTCCAAAATACTTCAGAGACTTCATCAGAAAACCTTTGCTATTTGTTCAATGCATCACCTGCATTTAGATGTTTTTTGTAAAATGTATTTCTAAATAAATGTAAGGGTATGAATTATTAATATTATTGACAAGGATGACACATTGTCTTGTATTCTCAAGACTGTGAGATGCATAGATTGATTAACCTGATTCAGAATGTCTATCTATACCTATAGGTATTGATACTGTAAGTTTGAAAAAAAAATGTGTTATTAATATTTAACGCAGTGAGAAAAGTTGTTCTTTTTGAAAATGGATATGATTTCCTATATTGAGGTCAAAGAAAGATAGCACAATCAATGCAAGTAGTGACCATTTGAGATTTTAAGGGCAACTGCTACCATTAGAGCAGATAAAATCAAACAACCACTACATGTATAACAAATGGCATCTGGTCTTACATGTCAGAGAGGACTGCTAAACACCAGCACTTTGGTGTTAAAATGAAAAGGGAAACTTGTGCAGAGATAGTGGATGAGGGAATTGGGATTGTTTAGCCTGGATAAAAGGAGGCTGACGGGAGACCTTATTGACTTCTACAACTACTTGAAAGGTGGTTATAGCGAGGTGGGGTCTGTCTCTTCTCGCAAGTAACAAGTGATAGGACAAGAGGTGATGGTGTCAAGCTGTGCCAGGGGAGGTTTAGATTGGATATTAGGAAAAACTTCTTCACTGAAAAGGTTATCAAGCATTGGAACAGGCTGCCCAGGGAAGTGGTGGAATCGCCATCCCTGGATGTATTTAAAAGACAGGTAGACATGGTGCTTAGGGACATGGTTTAGTGGTGGGGTTTGGCAGTGTTAGATTGATGGTTGGACTTGATGACCTTAAAGGTCCCTTCCAATCTAGATGATTCTATGATTCAATGATTGCACTGATGTTAACTACTAACTTTAAAATATATCTCCTGAGACCCCAGGGGACTGGAGTGACTACAACATTCATTCTTTACTGTACCATAGACGCCATGGGGGCAGGGCAGAGGAGTTATGAGGAGAATGTCAAAACTGAAGTAAATAGGAGTATTTCCTGGTTCTTGGGTCTGGATGTACATTTACATTTGAATCCTGACAGTCTATCAGGATGAGGCCATGGTGTGTACCATTTCCCTGGGTAACGTCTGGTAAGGAGACCTGAGGTTGCAGGTCTGCAGGTCGTGGGGTTACACTCCATTAGATCTTAGTCTGAACAGCCATGTGCCAAGAAAACAAAATAACCTGCAGTACGCACTGGCTTTGCAGCTGAGGCTGAGCTGTCAATACTAACCTTTATTTAAAGGAATTAAGGACTTTGTAAAGGCCCCTGCTAGGCTGGAAGCTTGATATAATGATCTAGCCATATGTCTGGCTGTCATCGAGTCCTGAGTTCTGATCTGGGCTTTGATGTTCGTGGCATCTGCAGTCTTGGGCAAGTTGCTTCTGTGCTCTGTGCCTGCAGAAGGGAACAATGATACTCGTCCGCATAGAGAAGTTATGCAAATTCATTAGTAACTGTTTGTGAAGGGCTTTGAAGTAGAAAATCACTCCATAATTGCTAAGTATTATTTAATAGCTCTTTTATAGTAGGCATTTCCTTTTGAATTACCCTGCTTGATGTTTCATTAAAATGACATCATGCTCAGTTGCAAATTATAGTGGCAGGTCATGTGCTTGTCAGTATAATGAAGCATGAAGAATTATAGACATTGCCTCTAAATAAATTAATTTGCAAGAAGTTACCACTACTGGGGTCAGACTGCAGGTCTCTAGTTTCTCACATCCATGACACTAGCCATATACTGATTCTCGTTTATTGATTTTTGTAACATTAATTTGAAACTGTTCTTTTCATCAATATCATCCAGGGCTTTATTTCTTCTCAGATTAAATAATATTATTAGCCTGTGTGCCACCTATAAATTACATAACAGAGATTGAAACAGAACTATCATTTACAGTAACTGCATTCTGTTCAAGATCGGCAAAGAAAGGAGAAGAAAATTAAAAGAAAGAAAATACAAAGTTGTGCGACTTTGCGCTGTCATGGGGCAAGAACAACCTTTTGGCCCCTATGCTGTAATTTTATGAAGGCAGGCATAGGAGGGCAGTGCAGGGATCACGTCAAACTTCTGCTCCAGTGTATTTAAGGGTTTGGATTCTAGGGCTGTGTCTGCACGCCTGGATGAGAATGCATTTTGCTCTTATTCCCCAAAATACCCACCATCCAGGGAGCCATAAGTCCTCCATGTGTATCCAGGCCCTCACCTGAAAGATCACCTACGCAGTTGGGGGGTAGGACTCAGGCCTTGTCTCAATGTGCTATCTGGGGCCAGAGCGAGCATCTGTGAGCTGGGACTTCAGAAAGAACCATCTATCCCACAGCTGGAGACACAGCACGTGGCACTGGGAGATAGACAGCCCTTTCTGTGATTCAGAGAGCAAAAAGACTTTCTAAATGACAAGCACAGCTATGCTACTTCAATTCAATTATTTATTTCAGTATGTCCAACCTAACCTAGTGTTTTAAAAAAGCAAATGTTATTTTTAGTTCATACCTCTCTTATACTTACACCACATCTCAGGATAATAACTCAATAGAACTGGTTATTAGGAAGCAAAAGCCATTTATTGGACTCATGAAAATGGGCTTTTGGCATGTGATTTTATTACTCTTCAGAATGATCTTTTGGCTCATAAGTAGAAAGCATCTTTGAGTTATCGCTTTACAAACGTAGGTTTCTATAAATAACTACAAAACTAGGAATCCTTTCAGGAGGAATACAACATAAAGATACAGAAATAAAGCATGTGCTTTTGCATAATTTTTCTAATTTTTTTTTTTTTACTATTCCAGTATAAGGATTATATGTGGTGGGACAAAGAGTAACTGTCAATGTCTGTTCTCAACAAAAAGGAGCATAATGGGGAAATAATTTCACTTTGGATGAAAAGGCACATACTTGGGACCTGCATTCCCCAAATGAAAGCTGATATTCAGGAGAGATAGCAAAACTTAATGTTCTGCAGAGCAGAACATGCTGCTGAGTGTCTATGGCACCAATGAAGTGGGAAAATGTCTGGACATGTTATTTGCCAAATAACTGTTATTTGTGAAGGAATAATTCGAAACTCATATCCTACTGCTTTGGCACACTGAGTGATCCAATAAATGAAGACAGACGCTGACCCTGCTCTTGATCTACTGTATGTAATTAAAGATCTTAAAGAAAATTTCCCTACTAAATTAAAAAAGATATTTCTTTTTTAAGACTTTCAATGTTACAGTGTATCATTCTTGGTATCCCCAGCTAGTCTGTAAGGTTTTTTTTTTTTTTAAGTGGAACCCACTAAAGCCCTGACAAAAATGAAAGAAACAGTGAAGCTGGGAAACCAAAAAATGAGCATGAACCCAATAAGCATATTAACATAACAGATTCAGATAGTCAGTCACACATGGTTGCTACAATTAACTTTTGCACCCTCAGATCACAAAGGTGAGTTGAATATTACTCTCTTAGCAGGGGGAGGAAACCAATGACACAGAGAAAGAAAGAAGCAGCTCTGAGTGTTCAAATGAAAACCTTGCATCCTTAGACAGTCCAACACAGCTGGCCACTTTTCCTTGGGAAAAAGAGTCTTTCACATACGGCTCCTCTTGGAAATGAGTTTCCCTCAAATAAGTCATCTCCTCTATAGCCAAGGAGACCACCCTTTCTCTGTGGGCTGCTGGCAGTGGTGTCATCCAAAGCCCTCAGGAGCCTGAGACTTCGTTTGGCAGTCAGAAGTAAGAACTCATCAGATAAACCAGTACAGCCCCTAAGATATCCCAGTTTTTCTGCGTTATTGAATTTGTGATAATTGCTGAATCTTGTAATTTAGAAATGGCAAATAGAAAGTATATGTGTACCCTGCTCAGAGTTGACATTTCATTGTTTGGTACATGATTCCTCCTGTGTAAAGTAAAGGGAGAAGCTCTATTTGCCCATTAATGTGCTTTACCTGGTCTTCGCATAACAAGAGAGATTTTGTCTTTTTCTTTCTGTGTAACTTTATTAAACATTTTCCTTATGAATAACCATTGCACTCATATAAGGGAGAAAATAATAATTCTTGAGAATATAAGTATTCAATCTTTTAAAGTTTGTTTGCTATGGGTGTTACAATACAAAGTCGGCTTTGCTTTTTAATGAAATGTCCATGTTCCACACAACCCTATGCCATCAGTTATTCAAAATGATCTCAGGTCACGCTCAGTTTAAAAATTAATTGAAGAGAAATTAGTCCCACAAGGGTATAGCTGTGAGCTGTAGTTTTGACTGACAGTGGGATAAAAGACTGTGGATTTAATCACATCACTTTTAAAAGGATTTTATGTATGTAAAATTTTTCAACTTGCCACAAGCACATATGGCTTTAAATTGATCTTGGCATATATCTATTCATCTGTGTAATGCAGGAGCCTTATAGGAAAAAAATAATTAGGAATTACTTTGAGATATCTGTCACTAACTATTATTTTATCAAAAATGTAACTACCACTATGAAGAAAAAACAAAACCAAAATCCCAAACCACAACCCCAAAACCCTCTCCCATTTTAGAACTGAATTGATGTACTATACTTACAGTCATTCAATGGTCTGAGAAGTCATGGCATTGGATCTCTGACACATGGGATATCCTCAGTATTCCTAATGATATCAAGGAGGAGACTGAACAGTCAGAAAGCCATCAATATTTAGAAACAATACACAAAGAAAACAAAAAATTCCAGTGTGTTGTCTGTGGTTTACCAAAGACTGTTCAAATGTTGATCTTGACAAACAACTAGAATTGGCAGTATTTAAAGGAAAGTGCGGCAAGGCATTGACTGTGGGTCTTGATGAAACATCAGGCTCCTCATGGCAGCCTAGTCTCAGGTGTTTACAACATGGGGAAAAGAGTAAGGATGTGATTTCAGGTGTGGGTTAACACTTCAAAGTGCGTTAAGTACTTTCTTTCCAAAGCAATTTAAAATTTTGAATACATTCTAAACCCATTTGGAACAACATAAACATGTATAACTGTTTTGAACAGCAGCAGCCTGCAAAATTACTACTAAATGTGGCAACACGTTATTACTTACCCAGAAGTAAGCTAGACCTTATTAAAGTACAAAACCCTCCCTCCACTCACCACCTGGGAATGACACCTTGTTCTGAGTTACTGATTCACGTCTGCTAAAGTGATAATACATTCAGGTGATACTTTGGCCCTCTGAATCAATGATTTGAGGAAATGGGGTGGAACTAAATGTGCTCCTCTGTTTCCTTTTCTTATCTTTCGTAGTTGAGGTCTCTAAGGTGAAGAATAGAAAAGTCACTAACTCCTTAGAAGAGTTGCAAACAAGTTACTAGGACTGTCTTTTAAGATTTTGCCCTTTTGTTCTGTTTTCTCATCCTCCTCCTTCCTCAACATAAACTCAGTGGACACATATACATTCTGGATTTATGAAAAGCAGGATGAAAATGTAAGCAAGTGTAGCATTAAGTACGTAATGACAGGATTAATTTATTATTTTTTTCCCAATTACACAGAACTCTCATTTTGATCCTGAAGTTTATCACAGAAGTCAGGAAATAAAGATCTGAAAATAAAATCAGCAATAAAAATAAATATGAGGCTGGCAAAACTTTGGATAGAAAATGGGGTGACTGAAGTACATATTGGCTTTCTATTATGAAAAGTTTTGGAAAAGAAAACAAAAAGTCATATGCAGAGAAATCACAGAATATGACATTTCCCTGGCCATCTGCTATAAGGACATGACTGTCTAGCTGTGCTATTGTGAGAGGTGACAAAAACAACTACTCAAACAGGACTGCAAAAAGCAAAAAAATCCCTTGACAAGCCTGAAATCTTGTTTCACATCTCCCTCACCACAGGGGTTTTCTGTTCCATCATACCATTAACTGAAGTTGTGTCCCGGGACAAACCTAACCCGTGAAGCGTGTTGATTTGTGGAAAGCAAATGTAAGCTACAGCTATCACAAGACACAAGGGAAAGCAGGTTAAGTGATGGCAACCAAAGAATTTCTCCTAATTGTAAAGGTTATCAAAGATTCTGGAAATGTCCATAGCACTTAAAAAGATAAATGCTGTTTTTCAAATCAGTATAGCTGACAGTACCAGAATTTCTTTACATCAGTTGATTGAAAATGCACTTAGGCAGAATGTCAGTAATTTTTACATTATAACTATTTAAAGTTACTTTTTACACACTTCTGTAACTCCAGGACTTAGTTAAAAAAGAGTTTAAAAGAAAATCTCCAAGATAGTGACTCCAGCGTCACAGCGAATATCATGGGGAGTAGCCTCAGACCTCTTAATGGTTGTTCATCAAAATCAGAAAGATAAAGCTTCTCAGGCTCGATATTACTAAAAAGAGAATAAATGAATAAACCACACCTTTTCAGGACACTTGTAAAAGGTAACTAAATGATATTAAAGATAATCAGAAAAAAGGAACAGCACGATTCAGTTTTGACTTAAAAACAGACGTTTACTTACAAATAGCATTTAGCAAAAGTCATTAGAAAAAACATGTAACCTGAGAGGGTGAAGAACAATTCCTTTTTTAAGACCTCCCCCACATTAAGTAAGGGAATTGCTGAGAGCTGCTGAACTAAGCTTCTGTCAGTACCTCTGAGGCTTTCTGTTAAAGCTTTGCTTTTCCTGTCAAATTCACATGGAAAAAAAATTAAAATATTTACAAGTGTTGGGATTACACTTCAAGTTAGGGCTCCTAAGAGGAGAGAGAAATTTGGTGGATGATCTGCCTTAGTGGAACTGCAGGTCAAGCCCCTCAGGACTCCTAACCAATCAGCTATCTTCCAAAGAGTGCATACAGTAAGAAACAGAGAAGCAGAAAAGGGTCAAAAGCAGAAAAGAGAAGACACTGGCCAAGGAGTTAGTCACAGACAGGAAAAGTTTATAAACCACTTATTGCATTTTTAATTTTATTTAGCTTTTAATTTTATTAGGCTGTTTTGGAAATAGTGTGATTATTTGCTCTAATATAATGTGCAAAGGAAGTATTAGATAGCAGTAATAGGTTGAAATGTTCTGAGAAATCTGTATGTCACCATATAGCTAAGCACTCAGTTGATAGGTATGGGGGTTCCATCCTTGCTGAATAGGAACAACATAATTATGGCAGTCATCCAAGAGCAAATGCAAGGATTGGGATATGGTTTTTAATGGTTTACATTTGAAATAGTTGGCTTCCAGCTCTCGGTTAGACAAAAGGGAAAGAAAACTGGAGAAGGCCACCCTGGAGAAGACTGATGGCTGGTCCAATTCTT
The DNA here is from genome assembly GCA_013398295.1 of Chionis minor. Taxonomy (NCBI): domain Eukaryota; kingdom Metazoa; phylum Chordata; class Aves; order Charadriiformes; family Chionidae; genus Chionis; species Chionis minor. The sequence continues at coordinate 544,696 of VZSF01002930.1, forward strand.
GTAAAGTTCTTAAATCTTGACATTTCAGTGAAAAAGGTGTGGGGTGATTTGCAGTGCACACATATATTCACAGTGGCTGTAATAGCTATATCTCTCATTGGATTTTTTATCTCCGATGAATGTGTTTCACTTCACAATCAACAAGAACATCTAAATGTGCACACATTGTCTGATACAACGGCTCAGTTGACAAGCAGTCACCCGTCACATTTCAGTGAGTTGGTTTCTTTAGACCACGTGAGCATGTCCTTAGAGTGGTAATTAATACCTCACAGGTAAAAGCGTTTGTGTGCTTTACTTCAAAGTGTTCATTTTAACCTTAGGTATGAAAGAGCTTCCATTTTGTATTGAATTGACAGGGAATATGAGGATTTAAGCACTCAGCTTTCTAAAGAGAGGGAAAAGTTGTGACTACAGACATTTTGCCTGCATCCTTCTGTAAGTAGTCTGGGAACTTGATCCAACAGATGATGACTTGTTTGGTTTCCCTTTGGCTGCAGAAGCCACATTTCTTTTCAGTGTGAAACTGGACATGAAGAGGGAAGGTTGGTGCATGCCCAGGTCATGCCCTGTGTGGAAACAGGAGGTAATTGGGGTATATTCCAGCCCAGCGCCAGGAGTTTAGCAGCATCTCTATCCCTGCTAGTATAGGCGTAGTCTCTGAGAATGAAAAGCACCATTGTTTCTTCTGAGACATTTGGCAGAGCACAGTGAATGTGGCTGAGTGCTGTTTCCCCCACCACATAAAAGCAAGACAAACTTCCTAAGAAGTGGTATTGGACAAATGCTGGGAAGTCAGTGACTGACTAGGGCAAGAACAGGCAAATTCATAGTTCAGTAAGCATGTAAAAACCAGAAAACTGACAATGAGCCACTCCTTTTACCTCAGTTAAAATGTACTAAGCAAGTGGAAACTTCAAAACTGTTAAAACGTCATGCCAACAAAGAGATATCATTGAATTGTAAAATCATGATTTAAACTAGCAATTGCTTTCTAGCCTGAGTGTAGCATAACAGAGGCTTCGCTTCTCCCAAGAACCAAAGAAAAGTTAAAAATAGGTATCTGTATAATACATATTTAAAAATGGGAATGAAAAAAGCCATTACTAGCTTAACATGTTTTCATATTTTGATTTTTTAGAAAAATGTTTTCTTTTGTTTTTCATTGAACTGTTTCCAAGAGTTTTTATGAAAATCTGAAGGCAAAATTCAAGCGATATCGAGAAAAGCCCTAATAGGTAGCTGCACTTTATGATGAGGACAAACATGAACTAGCCTAAGTATAAAAGCTGCGTCATTGTATTAATTTGATGCTGAGCCCGAGGGCCTTAACTCTGTATAGTCTTTCACTTAAATAACATTTCCCTCCCCTGTCACATGCTTGCTGTTAAATTAATATATTTGCCTTCACTAGTAATGATTTTGAATCTGATCTAAAGTGTGTCAGAAGCAGTAAGAGTCTTTTGATTGAAATCAGATCTTGGAGCTATCATTTTGACAATTTTATGTAAGGAAAATTGACAGGTGACCACTGTTGCAGGGGAAAACTGCGCAGCTCACACAGTTTAAATCAAATCAGTATTGAAGTGCTTTATTGAATTATTAATGACATGTAATTAACCAGCAAACAGCAAACTATACATTCAGGATCAATATCAGGAATGGAACAGATAAATCACAATATTAGGGTTTTACCAAAGGTAGCAAAAAACTACAAATTTCTTATCACTCTTCTCACCTAATCTGCACAAGTTCTAATGACACGCACACACTCGAACACACACACAAACATACATACGTGCAGAGGCACGTTTGCATGCCCCCAGGTTGTGTAGATCACCATCACCCCCCATGGGGGTTCTCTCATTCTCCCTGCGGGAGATGTGACTGCTCCAAGTGTCAAGTGAACCCCTGCCACTCCTGATCACCCACTGACCTACACAGGAGGGAAATGCACCCAGGATGTCCCTGTGTGTCATTCCATGTGGATAGGCCCTGGCTGGGTGCAGGTGTCCCATGGGATGTTGCTCTGTCCAAGCTGAACACAGCAGGCAATACCAGGAACCATTTATCTCAGTGTCACACCAGTTTTCCCACTTCCCTCTCTGCAATTTTTGCAAATTCTCTTGCTTCTTTCACACTTCTTTTCAAGATAATACCTCTTACACCTCCTTGCCTCCCTCCAAAAGTCTATGTAGTCCTCAGATGCAATTTAATCTGACTGTTGGTCATCTTCCTGTGCAGTGTTATCTGCCTAGGTAAAACCCCTCTTAGTCAGCCTGGTGTCTTCCGCTCAAGTATAGTTTATTCTTACTTCCAAGCAACTCTTACACAGACTATTTTGACAAAAGGATACCACATGAATTCCCCAGCAGTACTCATACAATCTATATGAAATATCACTGCATTCAGTCATTTCCCATCAAAGGCACCACGTGAGACAAGCTCCATGAACTCCTTAAACCCTATTTTAATGATAGTTACTGTTTTTCTGTCATTGACTTAAACTGAAAGACAATACAAGAATCCCACCATTTCATGTTTAAAAACTTTGTTCTAACATTCATCCTGAATATATCTGTAGCCAGTCAGAAAAATTTGCTTCTGGGCTAGAGTTGTCCTTTAGTATACAGAGATGTTCTGCTCCTTGGTGCTTTCTCTTTTCCTCACCATATATCCAGAGACAGCAATCTGTATCACAAACTTAATTATAGAAACATTGAGAGGAAGGGACGCCTAGGAGTTCTTCTGCTCCAGCCTCTGGTGGAAATTAGGACAATTGCATCAGCGCAGATGGGGTTTTGTCTACACATACCTTTGAAAAACCTCTCAGAAAGGAGATTCCACAGCCTGCTGGGGCTCAAGGGTCAGCAAGGGCTCAGCCTTTGCGTTACCTACTGGGCTTGTCAAGCCAGCTCCTTTAGCTGTAATACAGAGTCTCTCTGCTCTTGAGGCTGCATAGATGCAGCACCTTTTGAAAATGCTGGTGATGAAACACATTACAAAACACATTTATGTTTCGTTTAGTATGAAGTGCCCTGTGGCAGCTCTTGCCATCATTTTATTCTGCTGAAAGGATTTGGAAGAAACTTTCAAGCAATATTAGCTTGTTCCTCAGCTGTAAGGAATATTGAATACAAATCACTTATATCGACAGTGCAAAAGTGGCTTTCAGTCAGATAAGACGCATTTGTCCACTTGATAGATGTTCACAGTATCCTCAGTAGGTAGATGCTTGATTCACTGCCAGGGCAGACAGCAATCCACTAAGCAAGTCTTTATATCTTTTTCTCAGTTGTGCACTAGACATTAATCTTTTGGATGAAATATTCCCCTGTGTTGATATTAGCTTCCTGAGGCAAAAGGTGTGATAGGCATCGGGTTGTGTTTTCTTTCAAGGGCAACATTCAACAGGCACAGCACATGAAAGTGTCTGGACTGTCATGTCTCAGTCAGAAAGAAGGAATTCGATGCTTGACTTTACAGGTTCAAGAATTTTTTGTCCCAGCCCAAAATTCACTTGCAAGTACAGGCTGTTTCAGTCCAATTTATAGAGGAAGGGAGGGGAGGATGGAATGAACACAGTTATTTCAGCATAATACTTCTGTTTAAATATTCAAAAAAGGTATGTTAAAGTTTAGATAGGAATAAGTATCCACTAAGAGAAAGTAAGGGGAAACATAACCCCCATTTATAAAAAGGTAAAAAGAGGAAGATGCAGGGAACTACAGGCCAGTCAGTCCCACCTCTGTGCCTTGTAAGATCATGGAGCAGATCGTCCTGGAAACTATGCTGTCACATGAAAAATAAGGAGGTGACCGGGTGACAGCCAACATGGCTTCACTAAGGGCAAGTCATGTCTGACAAATTTGGTGGCCTTTTACGACAGCGTTACAGAATTGGTGGAGAAGGGAAGAACAACTGATGCCATCTACTTGGACTTGTGCAACACATTTGACACTGTCCCACATGACATCCTTGTCTTTAAACTGGAGAAACATGGATTTGATCGATGGACCACTCAAAGGATAAAGAACTAGCTGGATGGCTGCGCTTAAAGGGTTGTGGCCAGCGGCTCAGTTTCCAAGTGGAAACCAGTGACAGGTGGCATTCCTCATTGGTTGGTATTGGAACTAGTGTTGTTCAACATCTTTGTCCATCACATGAATAGTGGGATTGAGTGCACCCTCAGTAAGTTTGCCGACAACACCAAGCTGTGTGGTGCTGTTGACTCTCTGGAGGGGAGGGATACCATCCACAGGGACCTGGACAGGCTTGAGAGGTGGGCCCGTGCAAACCTCATGATGTTCAACAAGGCAAAGTGCAAGGCCCTGCACATGGGTCAGGGCAATCCCAAGCACAAATACAGGCTGGGCGGAGAATGAATTGAAAAGGACTTGGGGGTGCTGGTTGATGAGAAGCTCAATGTGACCCAGCAATGTGCATTTGCAGCTCAGAAGGCCAACCACATCCTGGGCTGCATCAAAAGTGTGGCCAGCAGGTTGAACAAGGTGATTCTACCCCTCTATTCTGCTCTCATGCAATCCCACCTGGACTACCACATCCAGCTCATCATCTTAAATGTCACACATTTTTGCACTGCATGTATTGAAATTTCCCACCACAGTCAGAAAAACTATCAGTGACTTGGCAATGGTAGACCATGTGAAAACACAGGATATAATTTTTAATTAATAGAACTTTCCTCAGTGTGCTGAAGTGTTCTGCTGTGCTGCCTTATCAATTAGAATTGGTAGAAAAAACTCCTACTCCTGCAAAACATAACTATTAATATTCTCCAAACAGGATAGAAGTGCGATTAGTAAAGAGCATACTGTGGAATTTGATTTGTTTGCCGACTGTGTGATAGTGTAGCAGCACAGTTTTAAAGTGTCCAAATGGAAGCCTGCAACCCCATATAACTGCTTTGGTTTATGTTTCCTATGACTTTCTGTGCATTCTGTCCATCCAACTCTGATTCAGATGTTGTATTTCCATGCTCCAAGGCAACTGAGTAAAAAGTCACTGATGTGCATCTTAGTCTCATTTTTCCAACATACATCCAATTGCTAACAGTGGAGTTTCAAAGCATACGCTGAAGTCATTTGGGGGCAGCTAGCCGCAGCTCTCAAAAACCTCTTTTGTGGCCTACGGTCACATTGTGTTTGAAGGATTTCTCTCTCTCTCTCTCTCTCTCTCTCAAGTGTACCAGATGGAGTCTTTGCGTATAACTTCTCAAGCTCTCTTGCAAAACATTCCTACTCAACTGCAAAAATATGTTGTTCCGCTAGCAATAGTGATCTGGGCATCAGAGTTAACAGTATTGTCTTTGGCGGGAACTAGGCTCAAACACCGCCCTGCTGAATAACTGACCTCTCTTCACCCCCGGTATCTCAGGATGTTGGAGTTGGGCAAACTGTATCCTTGAAAGAGATAATAAATGTGTTATGTTGCAGGACTTGTGTGTCACAGGCCTTTACTTTCCCTCTCTATATATTGCATGGATTTCCAGATATCTGGAAGGCAGGAGAGTACTTTTTTCCCAGGATTTTTGCTGTCAGTCAGTGATCTCTGAAATTATCTAACAAAATTGGAATAGTAATCAGGTACCTTTTGTTCTCGAGAATGGGGGGAGAGGGGGATGGGCCAGGAGGGGATGGTCATATTTTTCTGTAGATTAGAAAGTGTCCTCTCTATAGTCTGACATAGAATTTCATTCTGCGTTTGGTTTGTCTCCTCAGCTTTATACCAATGTTCTGAATTTAATGAAGGTTTTTTTCCCTGAAAGTTCATGCTTTCTTTGTGCTATTTAGTGACTTGTGTGTCTTGTTCTGCACATTTGGATATGCGTTTCCTCACACGTTTTGTGAGTATCTTTAGCTTTCAGTACAGTTGCTGCAGGCTCTCTGAGAATCTCTAGCCCTCTATCCACAAGTCATTTCCTGAAAATAGAATTTTCTGAACATTAAAATGTGGCATTATTGGAATTCAATTTGTGAAACCTTCTACCCAAAAGGCATTTTCATCCCAGTAGAGAAGGAAAAGAGGCTCCAAAGATCCTGTGTGCAAACAATAAAGGTAGCTACTATCCTTACTGTACACTGCTTCAAGGTGGTGTTTTTCATCACCCTGACTGAGCTGATTTCCCTGGATGCCTCTTCCTTGAGTGGCCTCACACTAGCCTTTCTCCATTACCATAACCACTTTGTCTAACTCTGTTTCTCCCCAGGTTCTAGGAGGACTCTAACATTTTCAGGAGAAAATCTGTAATTATCTGATAAACTGTATATTTGTTACATTCAAGAACAACTTTGGAGAGTAGATTCTCCTCTTGTGTAAATTCCCATATGTGTACTGTAATCAAGAGACAATGCTGGTTTTGCGCAGCTGAAGAATCAGCCTTCAGACTGGAAGATGTTATTATGAAGTATAGGATCGAAACTTTATATATCAGATTATGGTAGCTCAGCAAAACTCTGAGATTCTGTGGTACTGAGGAAAAAGACTGTCAGAAGTGACACATTTTTAAAAATATCTGTTGTTTATTCCAATGATAGGGAAGGATTGTAACTATGGTAAAATGTGAAATGCAAAATGACATGACCTTGTGAAAAAGTCCACAAGATGTTCATCATTACCTTCACTCATTTGTGAATGTTAATACTGACTCCAGTAAGGACAACCAAGAGACTAACATAGGCAGTGTGAGAAATCCTATCTGTCTCCACTGTTTATATGTAAGGAGCTTATATAATCTTCTTTTTTTTAGTCAGAAAAGACTAAGCCTAGGAAACTGTCCCTTCATGAAGAGTATTATGGGATACATTGAATAATGCAATGTCATTTCCACAACTATCCTGTGCTGTGCCTCACAGCATATGTTGTGTTTGGACTACAACAGATATCCTTGCTGGCAAGTTCTGCCCCACTAGACGCTGTTTTATCTTTCCTTAGTGATGTCTGATTGTAGATGTGCTATCAAAATGTAGCTGTTTCTTCTAGCATCATGCACCTAAAAGTTCAAGATTTGTATTTAGCTTAAAATATTCAATAACATATTGTAAAATGACACACAGTAGTTGACATTTGGGGCCTGTGGATCATATTTAGAGATGTGTAAAACTTGTTAATTTGGGAAACAACTGTTGCTTGGGGAAATGTGATACTGTGCAGTTGGGTTTGCAGCAGAATCAAATCAAATCCCTATAATGAGTGTATGCTCTGAACTGTACAAATTTCAGTTCTGCTTATTTTGATCCAGCTATATAAAATGAGGGAGTTGTGTTTTAAAAATGCATTTGGCATTTCCTGATCTCTCTTCCAAGTCAGATCAACTGTAAAATTCTCTTTGTCTTCCACTGAGACAGAATTAAACGCAAGCTGAGAATTTCTGACAACGCACCTTGTATGTCCACGTGCCAGAGAAAACAAATTAATTTATCTCCTGGTTTAAGAGCAGAGGATATTTCTTCTAAGCAGTCTTACAAGATATCATAACTACATATTTCTTGATCTAGAAGCAAAAAGACTGGGTCCCAAAACTAGTGTGAAGACTTCTTAGATTAAGCAGAGAATCACAGCACTTCTACAAGTGTCTGGCTTCTCCCGTCTCACCCACACACCACACATGTAGACACAAGGCTTCGCTCATCATTCAGGTGCTTGCACTGGTGTTACAACAGTCTTCTGTTAAAGGGATGAGCTCTACCAGGGTCTATTTGCTTCTAGAGCAGCTGTACTATGCAAGAAACCTAATGTCAACAAAAACTAGATTAAATGCATTTTACATTCATATACATATATAAGTACGCCATTAGACTTCAGATATTTTTTTCCCCTAAGAAAGACTCATTCACCCAGGGAACAATTCAGTATCATCAGCAAAAAAGAACCACACATTTTCTCCCTTCTATTATCGATGGAGGTCAGCTGCAGTGAAATCAGAACCCAGTAGGATCCATACCCTTTCAATCATAAAAAATAACAGTGAAAGTCATCAAGAAGTAGAAGGTGGAGGAGGCTTCTATAGGGAAACAGGTTCAACTGGGTATTCCTAAAAGCATTTCAAAACAGCAGGATCAGAAAGGGTTAGCTAAGCTATTAATCTCAGTTCAAAGAACATGCAAGTAAGCTCCCTGGTGCACAGAAAACTAGATTGAATCCTTATGAACATGCTGACCTGTTAGCTCTGAACATTATAGAGCAGGCAGAAACAATTAAAAATAGAAGAAAAAGAAGCAGAATAAGTATATTATTTTTCTATATAGTAGCAGTTTCTTGCCAGCTGGACAAATTTAGAATCATAGAATCATAGAATGTTAGGGGTTGGAAGGGACCTCTAGAGATCATCTGGTCCAAACCCCCCTGCCAGAGCAGGTCCACCTACAGCAGGTTGCACAGGATGGTGTCCAGGCGGGTTTTGAATGTTTCCAGAGTCAGAGACTCCACCACCTCTCTGGGCAGCCTGTTCCAGTGCTCTGCCACCCTCAAAGCAAAGTTCCTCCTCATGTTCAGACGGAACTTCCTATATTCAAGTTTGTGCCTGTTACCTCTTGTCCTATCACTAGGCACCACTGAAAAAAGAATGGCCCCCTCCTCCTGGCACCCTCCCTTTAAGTATTTATAAGCATTGATGAGATCCTCCCTCAGTCTTCTCTTCTCCAGATGAAAAAACCCCAAGTCCCTCAGCCTTTCCTCATAAGAAAGATGCTCCAGCCCCCTAATCATCTTCGTAGCCCTTTGCTGTACCCTCTTCAGCAGTTCTCTGTCCTTGAACTGGAGAGCCGAGAACTGAATATAGTACTCGAGTTGTGGTCTCACCAGGGCAGAGTAGAGGGGGAGGATGACCTCCCTCAACCTGCTTGCTACAATCCTCTTGATGCACCCCAGGATGCCATTGGCCTTCTTGGCCACAAGGGCACACTGCTGGCTCATGGTCATCCTATTGTCCACCAGGACTCCCCGGTCCCTCTCTGCACAGCTGCTTTCCATCAGGTCAGCCCCCAATCTGTACCGGTGCATGGGGTTATTCCTCCCCAGGTGCAGGACCCTACATTTGCCTTTGTCGAATTTCATATGGTTTCTCTTTGCCCAGTTATCCAGCCTGCCCAGGACACACCGAATGGCAGCACAGCCTTCTGGTGTGTCAGGCACCCCTCCAGGCTTCGTGTCATCAGCAAACTTGCTGAGGGAACACTCCCTCCCTTCATCTAGGTCATTGATGAATACATTGAACAGGACTGGACCCAGCACTGACCCCTGAAGAAACACCACTTCTTACAGGCCTCCAACTAGACTCTGCCCCACTGATCACAACCCTCTGAGCCCTAACTGCTAGCCAGTTTTCAATCCACCCCGCTGTTCATTCATCTAACCCACACTTCCTAAGCTTACCTATGAGGATGCTGTGGGAGATGGTGTCAAAAGCCTTGCTGAAGTCAAGGTAGACAACATCCACTACCCTCCCCTCATCTATCCATCCAGTCATGCCTTCATAGAAGATTATCAGATTAGTCAGACATGACTTCCCTTTGGTGAATCCATGTTGACTACTTCTGATAACCCTCTTTTCCTCCAGATGCTTGGAGATGACACCCAGAACAAGCTGTTCCATCATCTTTTCACGGATGGAGGTGAGGCTGGCTGACCTGTAGTTTCCTGGATCCTCCTTCTTGCCCTTTTTGAAGACTGGAGTGACATTGGCTTCCTCCAGTCCTCAGGCACCTTGCCTGTTCTCCAGGACCTTTCAAAGATGATGGAGAGTGGACCAAAAATTACTTCTGCCAGCTCCCTCAGCACTCGCGGGGGCATCTCATCAGGACCCATGGACTTGTGAATATCCATTTTACTTAACCAGTCTTTAACTTGACCCTCCTCAACCATGGGAGAGTCTTCCTTGCTCCAGACTCTCCCTGTTACCTGTAGAGTTTGAGGGTCTTGAGGGCTGGCCCGAGAAGTGAAGACTGAAACCAAGAAGGCATTCAGTAACCCCACCTTCTCTGCACCGTCTGTCACCATGGTGCCCGTCTCATTCAACAGAGGACACGCATTCTCTCTAGTTTTTCTTTTGCCTGTAATGTACTTGAAGAAACCCTTCCTGTTGACCTTGACATCCCTTGCCAGATTTAATTCCAAGGAGGCCTTGGCTTTCCTCGTTTCATCCCTGCATACTCTGATAGCATTCTTGTTATCTTCCCAAGCGGCCAGTCCCTTCTTCTACACACTGTAAACTTCCTTCTTCCACTTGGGGTTTTTCAGGACCTCCCTGCTGAACCATGCTGGTCTCCTGCTTCCTCTGCCTGATTTCTTGCTCTTAGAGATGCACCAGTCCTGGGCTTGCAGGAAATGATACTTGAAAATCCACCAGCTCTCTTGAGCCCCCCTACCCTCTAAAGACNGTTTTTCAGGACCTCCCTGCTGAACCATGCTGGTCTCCTGCTTCC